>JBCLNQ010000006.1:600000-993564 GCA_039119965.1 Talaromyces sp. DC2 | reverse complement strand
TGCAAACTCTCTTGGCCTCAACGGGGAATCAAGGGCAGCTTCTGAAGAGTTGGTCCAACCAGACTCGGATGATAAGGCTCAAGTTTATGGCAAGCTCACCCGCGCAGATTTGTGCTTCTCTTTGCAGGAGACAATCTATGCGATGCTTGTTGAGATTACTGAGCGGGCCATGGCCCATGTCGGCTCTAAAGATGTCCTCATAGTCGGCGGCGTTGGAAGCAATGAGAGATTGCAGGAAATGATGGGTATCATGGCGCGCGATCGTGGAGGTCACGTATATACCACGGATGAACGATATTGCATCGATAATGGTATCATGATTGCACAGGCCGGTCTGATGGCTTATAAGCAAGGTTCCATCACAAAGCTTGAGGACGCAACGTGTACTCAAAGGTTTCGAACGGATGATGTGCTCGTGACGTGGAGAGAATGAGAATCTTGGGTTCTGTACATAGTCCTGTATGCATGGCTGGTGTTGGGAAGATACTCGGAGTCCTTTGGTGCAATTTTTTTAAGCAAGCAGACAACGGCCCGCTCAGGAGTTGGGATTAATGTACGTCTGTAGTTGCCCGTTAATATTCGACATCATAATTATCGTCTTCTTCCTCTAAAATCGTCGTCGAGATGAGCGCCGCATTTTTTTTGGGGGGAAACCCCTTAGAACTCTCCCATTCAGCATAAAAATCACTGAGTTTAGCAGGCTCTTTGGTTGGCATGGCGCTGAAATAGTCATGGTGAGGCTGGCTTATGCTTTGCTTTCTAGTGGCTTCGTTCCATTGAAGGTCCCACTGACTTTCCAGAGTTTGCGTATACTCTTTTGGTGGGTTGTCTGGCAATGAATAACTTTCTAATGATTGCAAGGCTCTCTCAATTGTGTGGTAGATGGTATAAAGGAAAACACCAACAACACAGCCAATCAACACAGCCCATCCCAGGAATATAAAGAGAGCCTGTGCATAGTTAGGTCATACTTGGAACACTTAGCCTGACAGGAGCAAGGGGCCAATCTTTTTCAATAGATACATCCCAACGAACTTACCTCAAACTTGACCAATAATCTGAACGGCGCAAGGCTCCAATCGAGCAGTGTTTGCCCTAGATAGGCAAAGGGAGCCAAAATTCTTGCGAGAATGATCAAAATAACTTTCGCAAGGAGGAAGATCGGATATGTGACATAGTACAGTAATGCTGTCGAGGTGCGCCAGGCAAGCTGCCAAGCGCTGGCCTCCATCGCCGTAGACTCGTTGTTGATACTTCCTTTGCTATTTTTGTCTGCTTAGCGTATTGCTTAGCGCGTTCAATAAGAGGAAAATGCCTATCATGGTAGCAGCACTTACCTTGGACTCCCCAGACAACTGACAAGCACGCGGTGGTTACAAGCATGTCTTCTTGTTATCGAGGTTATCTTCGAGTCGTCCAGCGATGACGACAGGCGGGTTGGCCTAACCCAGAGCGGCTAGCGGCACCGCCTAACCGGCAGGCGCAAGAGGCTCCCGCATGGATCGGCAGCGCTCTTCGACCTGCGTGATCTCCCTGCGCCAGCGGACGACCACCCCCTGTGCTGTTGTCTGAATCGCATCACTATCAGAAGTCGCCGTCGTTGAGAGGGGGTTTCACGACCTAACCCACCGCAGCTGCTACTGCCGGCGAGCAGCCGCTCCGAGTGCCGATTTTCTTGTCAACTGTCCCCGCAACTCGGCCGACCTTCTCCCCCCCGCCCCCGATGGGAAACAACCCCTCCAAAAGCCCGCCAGGCGATCTGCACGCTCCAGCGCCTAATTCTCAACACACATCCGGGCACGAGCGAAAGGTCAATCGGCGGACTTCTATTAATGCGCTCTCCGGAACAAAAGCAACCGCTGCGGACCCTTCGGCTTCTAGGGAGAGCGCTACCGGCCAGTCGGCTTCCCATGGCCAGAGCACAGTTCAACAGCGTTTACAGTCGCGGAAAACACCTCAAACAACACATCGTATACAAGAAATGCCCGACAAGTATGCCGGAAGAAAAGCTGAGGGCCGATACCATCCCTCGACCGCTGTCGAAGCATCGAGTCCCGTGCAGGTTCCCTCGGCATCTGGCCGGTCTGCCGTTAGGAAAAATGTGCCCACAACCTCAGTCAACCAACTAAATACATATTATGGATCATCTCATCTCCAGAGGCCACCTCGGCTGCCTTTGCCTATCGGCGATGCAACTGCCACTCCCGGATCGCCAGTCATGGCTCCTGCGGGTGCGCAGGTCGATTCCGTGCCCTTTGAAATAGACAATCAGGTTCCTCGAGCGTCAATTGCGCTAGATGATACACAAATAGAGGACGACGAACTTGAAGATGAGCTACAGGCGTATGCGATGGTTGGCCCAGGCAAAGCTGTGCCAACCGTCATCCAGTGGAAAGCACCCGGAGACAGGGTTTACGTGACGGGGACATTTGTCAATTGGGAGAAGAAATTCAGGCTGCATAAGAGGTATGTTCTCTCTACCTATATCCCCTTTTTTTTATATCCAAGTTCCAGATCCTTCGTGTCAATTTAACCCGAATTGGCTCCCTATCGCTAACATCAGTGTGCTGTAGCGAGGGTGAACTAGGTACTATGTCAACCACCCTGCACCTCCGACCAGGAACCCATCATCTCAAATTCATTGTTGACGGAGATATGAGAGCTTCGGACGACCTTCCAACCGCTGTCGACTTCACCAATCATCTAGTCAATTACATTGAAGTAATCGCAGATGACATGCAAGGGCAGCGATCACGTCGTGAGAGCGATAGAGCAATTCCTCCTGGTATTCATCATCCGCAGGTGCTTCCTGAGACGCCAACAGCGCGAGAAAAACAAGAAAAAATATATAGGGAAGAGGAAGAAGAGGAAGAGCCCGAAGAGGAGATCCCTGCAGGAGACTTTCGAGATACTCTACCTCCATTCCTTGTCGACATCGATGCAGAGGATGAGGGCCCTGAATATCAACGCGCTGCAAATGTTATTGCCGACACTTCCACACCCCCGATTCTCCCTCTCTTTTTGGGAAGGTCAATTCTAAACGGAACTACTCCCATGAAAGATGATAACAGTGTATTAAATTATCCCAATCATACGGTCTTGAATCATCTTGCAACAAGCAGTATCAAGAACGGAGTGCTGGCCACTAGTGTCACCACTCGTTATAAACGAAAGGTGAGTGATCGTTGATTGTGTCATTCGAATATCTTAACTAACGTTTTCTCAGTATGTCACAACAATTCTGTACAAACCAACAAACGATGCATTGGAATGAATAGCAAAAGCCACTTGTTGCAAGTTGAAGCAATCCTTAACTATTTTGATGCCACATTTTCAATTCGATAGAGAAGAAAGCTATTGAGGTCGTTGATCAAAGTGGTCGGGTTCTTCAGACACCTGAGGTCATCAAGGGAACGTGAAAATAGAGCATGGTGTTTTCCTCCTTTATCCCAGTATGAATTCACGACATAAGCTATCATTCTTACTTCTTAAAGACTTTCTTCTTCTTTACAAATCTCTCCCCTCTTCTTTGTGGATGACTTTCGAGATTTGAAAACGGCTGTGTTTCGAAATTATCTTGAATGGGCTGCGAGTTTCAAGATTAAGACATGCGTTATGGTAAATGACTTATGGTATGGGTGGCACTGTTTTTTTTTCTTCTTCCCCAACGCCCTCTGACTTGGTGGTCAAAATCCATTTCTTCTTTTGATGGTTGTGATTTTAGAACGGGGTTTAAAGCATACATACTTGTTCATTGGCAGATTAGCTCGAATGCTCGATGTACCTGATAGTGACACTTGTCTTAAACCTTTCTATTTATTTGCCATGTCGACTCTGCAAATTGACCTCTTGACTCTATCCCGTCTATTGGGTTTCTGTATTTGAATGGTGTTGACATAAACTGAGATTTTTTGTTGAGTAGATGCGCAAAGGTCTAAAATTAGAGCAGTAGATAGAGATCTATACAATGTGAGATGTGATTATACATGCTGATACACAGAGCTATCAATCAATACGCTTGAAGAAAAGCTCTCCTTTTGCTTGGTTTTTTAGTAGGCTAATTTGGCCGCTTGCTCTCCATCTCCTTCACAACAGACCAAAACAGCTCTTTACAGGGCACTCGACTCTCCAGCTTGGCACACAACAGGAAAGCACCACTGAGTTTTCGGTGCAGGCTATACGTCTCCTCTGGCGGAGGAGCCAATCGCTCCCGGAGCATGATGGGGATCAAGGTCCTGACCCGATCTGTAATGGTCTGATCACGGAAATCGTACACATCAGGCGCAGAATCCCGGTAGGGCTCGGCAAGCGTAATGATTGAATCAACGTGCGCATCGACCATGGCCTGAGATTCGAATCCCGTGAGATATCCCAGTTGCACTGACAGATCTTTGCAGCGTTCCCGATCATTACGCGCCGCGGCCACAAGGGTCTGGACGTACGATTCGATGAATTCAGCCGGGTACTCGCGCGAAGCACCGAAATCAAGCAGTTCGAGGCGGTTCTTCTCTGCGTTGAACAAAAAGTTGGTCCAGTTGGGGTCGGTCTGCATGAAGCGGAATTCGCAGATTTCGCGTAGACAGAGCCGAAGAATTTCTGTCCCGACCCAGTCGCGTTGCTCTTGGGTGAAGTTCTTGATTTTGGTGACGGCTATGCCATCCATGCGCTCCATAGTCAGGACCTGCTTCCCGGATGCCTCGTGTATAACCTCTGGGACAACAAAGGAGCCCTGCTCATTGCCGAGTAATGCCCTGAACCGGTCGGCGCATTGGGCTTCACGGATATAATCACATTCCCAGCCTAACTCCACACGTGCATTGGCAATCGTCCGATCGAGAAAGAGACCCTTGGGAAGAAGACGGGATGCAGTGAGAAGGATTGATAGGTTGTTCAAATCAGAGTCTATAGAATCAGCAACACCGGGATATTGAACTTTTACAGCCACACGTCGTCCGTCTTTGAGAACTGCCCCGTGTACTTGACCTATCGAGGCAGCGGCCATGGGAACTTCATCAAAGGATTCATATAGTTCTCTCCAGTTAGCCCCTAAGTTGTCAACAAGAACCTTGTCCCGCTGCGATCGTGGCATGTAATCTGCGCGGTCTTGAACCCGTTGCAAGACGACTGCAATTGGCTCAGGGAGCATTTTCGAGTCTACGACGTGTGAGATAAAGTTGACTCGAAGCAATATACTCAAACCCACCTTGTAAGCTCATCATTTGACCCAGCTTCAGAGCTGCTCCTCTCATTTTGGACAGTTTCGCAACCAGACGTTCCATGTTACTTGCACTGAACATGATCGATCCGTTGCCTTCATCTTTGCTACCAGTTGCCCTTCGTAAGGTCTCACCGACGGCGCCAAAAGCCATTGAAGTAGCTAGTCCTCCGTACTGCCAGAGTCTACCTAAGCGGGTAGAAGGCACGCGCGACTCCAACATCTGGTAGCTGGAACTAGCAGTTGGTATATCATTGTTCTTGACTTGTCAGCTAGGAATTCAAGGATTGAAACGTAGGTATTGACGTACTTTCAATTCTTGAGACAATGGCTCAAGGATTTCAGAGACTGCTTCCTTCGCTTCATGCTGTGATATCGACTCTTGAGCAGCCTCAAATTTGCCCCGTATCTCAGGGTTTTGAGAGTATTCAACCGGCCGATGCTCCGGGAGATGAGATTTGACGCCGGCCGGATGCGGACGCTTTCCTTTTGATAACAGTAAATTTGCAACCCGCGGGCTATGAAAGACGCTTTGCAGGATTTCGTCCGGCGGCGCTTCCGGCTCACTTGCTTGTGAATGAAAAACATCCGGGTTTATATCTTTGTCAACATCATGTTGACTGCTCTGTTGTGTCGTGCTGGCCGCCGCGTGTAAATTGAGTTCTGGAATATTCGAGGGGACGGATCTTGACGTTTGTGATGGCCGATAAAAGGTTTCTTGCGCCTGGCTGATAATCAAGTCATCGGGTTTTTGGTCCACATCATGAACTGCTTGTTCCTGGGGAACCTGTTGTGCAGGTAGATCCCGCGGGACCTCGGCCTCCACATTGTTATTTTCCTCCTTTGTACCATCTGTGAAAGATTGACTCGCGTTTTGTCCATTTTGCGCAGCGCTTTCTCGAGGTTGCTGGGCCGCTTGCGAATATCCCGAGGTTTCCGCGTCTGACGATGAAGAGTGTGGCGCTTCGTTAAACCGCTGAAAAATGGCGGAGGCTGCCTGTGCAGTAACTATGAGATTTTTGCCTTGATTCCAGATTCCTTCTGTCAGTGACGATGTACGCGTGTAGACATCCAACTGCTGCCGACGAGCGGCAATGTGTTTGCCAGAGATGGATTTTGCGGCGCCCAAGAATTGGGCAGCGTCTAAAAGACGCTTACCCGCCATTTCAATATATTTTCAGGCCCAGCTAAATGAGAAGCATGTTGAAGAAGGAGCTGGATCGATTTCAATTGAATCAGAAGCAAAAAGAGACTGCGTCCATTCATCGAAGCTATTCGTACATTTTCTGCCTCTGCCCGCCGCCTTCCCGCCATGCAAGTCGTCCCACCGAGCTACCCAATACGTACGCATCAAACGGGTTTATACATAATCGCCATGATGTCTTCTAACGCGGATCTCAACAGCATGAGCCATATAGAACTCGAAAATGAAATATCCGAGCTTGAATTTCGATTAAAAGAGGCCCGGAGCAGGTTACAAGATGTCTCTATCAGGAGAAATCCTCCCAAGGACCAATCCCCCACAGATCGTATGTTACTTATCAGTCAGAAAACCCTGGATCTAAGCTCAATAAGTGACCTTTTTGAGTCTTAGAAGACATTGTTAAGAGCATGCAAGTTCCGTCATTCCTGCACCCACTCTTGTTGATCTGCGACACGGCATTGCCCTTGGGCTCGTTTGCCTATTCCAGTGGTCTAGAGTCATTCATTGCGCACAACAAATCTTCTTCCACGCAAAATACCCAGTCAGCATCGTTTCAAAGATTTCTCAAACTGTCGATTGCTTCTGTGTCCAGCACTTCTTTACCATATCTCTTGGAGGCTTATCGCTTCCCAGCGGAGCTTGAAAGATTAGACAATGATTTTGATGCTTCAACACCTTGTACGGTAGCACGAAGAGCCAGCGTTGCTCAGGGCAGGGCCCTTTTGAACGTGTGGGAAAAGTCCTTTCGCATGGCTTATTCGCGACGCACTCACACCATTGATTCCTCCGCTACATCCGCCGCTGTAGCGGCTATCGAAGACTTTTCCGAAGTCTTGAAATCTGTTGGGTTTGATTGCGATCTAGGCCCAAACGGACATTTCGCTCCACTATGGGGCACTTTCTGCTGTGCGGTGGGCATAGATATCAATTTAGCAGCCTATACTTTCATGTTGAATCATGCAAAGGCTATTTTGAGTGCAGCAGTGCGCGCATCCGTGATGGGCCCCTATCAAGCGCAAAGCATTTTGGCTAGTGATGAGCTCCGTGACTCACTAAATAGCAGGATACGAGCTGAATACCATACCAAAACCGAGGATGCTGGGCAGGTAGCTCCAGTACTTGATCTATGGGTGGGTAGGCACGAGTTACTGTACAGTCGGATATTCAATTCGTAATTGATCGAATGCAAAGCTGTCCCGAGAACCAGGAGAGTCTACAATCAAAGAAGCTTGGGGTCAGTTCAATCCTATTCTTACATTTTGCGAGTACAATAGCGTTACATCCAGATGACAAGATCGCCATATTAACGCCCGGCTGGTAACCAAAACGCATTCCCACAACCTTTCCTGTTGAGCAATGCCACTTCCAGCGGCAAAACAACGCCAACACCACCACCTCGAAAACAATCCAAAAGAAATAAAACGGGATGAAGGGCGAGAGAGAACTAAATGATAAATGATTGCCGAACGCCAATCGCTTGCAAAGTCCATAAAAGAAAATCCGTAATAATAAGCCGTACGTTGAGCCTTTTACAAAAGACGGTGCTGAAACAAATAGTGTACAATTCTAAAAGGAATAAGTTGTGGGACAGTAGCCACAATGTACTTGCTCGTCACTCAAAGCGTGATATGCATATGATCATTGCTTCCGAACGATTTGTTGCAATTTGGACACTTCCGAGATCGAGAAACCTGTCGTTCTTCTACACAGTCTTTGCAAAAGACATGTCCGCAAGTCTTGATGACTGTGTCTTTGAAGTTCCGTCGACACACGGTGCAAAGTGCAAGACTCTATATACACATCAGCAGTTGTTCCAAAAGAGAAAAAAAAAAAAAAAGATACACAGCTGCCACTTACCCTGAGCATTTCGTACTCCGAAGAGGAGTTTCCAAGAGACTTTGTTTTCCAGTTTTCGAGACTCTTCCTAGTGTCGGCGAGGGACGATTTCAGACTCTCAATTTCAATTTCGGCTTTCCTACAAGCCGATGTCGCATTGGACAGCGAGGAGTCCTTTGTTGTTGCGATAGTCTTGAGTTCTGCGACTTGCGCTTTGAGGCCCTCAACAATGATGCTGCTCTCGTTGCCTTGCTGCTGTAAAGCACGATACTTGCCTGAAACCGAGTTCAAGGCTTCTTTTTTTTCCGAAAGTTGCTTTTCTAAGTTCATGACAAGTTGACGAGTGGCAGACTCGGCATCTTTGAGTTGGGAGATGATGTCAGAACTCTTAGAGTTCTGTAGTCTCAAAGTGCGCACCTCAGCATCTCGAGCTTCTTTGCTTTTCATAGCAGCAAAGTACTTTTGATCAGCTTTGGCCTTTTCTGCCACTAATCGTTGAGTCTTCTCTTCCAAAGCACTGAATTCCGTTGTCTTTTGCATAGCCAACATCGAATACTTCTTGCATACAGTTTGCATGGAAGTAAGTTCCGTATTGAGAAGGGAATATTGGCGTTCAAGACTTTGATACTTCGCGCGCAATTCCTCTGTTGGCAATTCTTCCGCGGAAGATTCCTTCGAACCGTCGACCTGGACTCGCAATCTTTCCAACTCCGATTCTAGCGCTTGGATTTGCGCCTCTCTTGCAGCGGCCAGTTCTCTAACTTTTTCCACTGCCGTTCTCTCTTGATCCTGCGCTGCCTTTCTCATTTGTAGATCGGCAAGGAGTTCATCTCGAGCATTCCTAATTCTTGCGAGGTCTGTCTCGGCCTTTTGCAATTGCGCATCCCTTTCTTCCAATTCTTTCTGCTTCTCGGTATCCATCTGGTTTCGGTAAGCAGTTCGCTCAGCCTGAAGTTTCTCCGCTTCCTGCCTCAGCTGAACGTTTAATGCTTCAAGGTGGTTGATGCGCTTAATGACGTCTTCGTGCTGGGATTTTAATTGCTTGAAGAGGGCAGTGTTGGCATAATCGTCGTCTGTAAGTCTCGAGTTCTAATATTATATATGTCAGGCATGTTCTAGGACAAAAATTCTCCAACGAAATTTTACTAACCTTGACTGTCAAGGAAGTGACCTGGCTCGTCAACTTCGCATTCTCTGCCTCAAGGACTTCCAGCTGTTCTCGTTGTTTCTGCGACACGGCCACTGTCTTATTGTAGGTTTCCTCTAAGTCTGTATTCTTTTCAGGCGGAGGACCAGAACCATTGACTGGAGAGCTTTCTTCACGATTTGCAGAGGATGAGCCATCGCCACCAGGACGTTGTGCGCCGAGCAGATACTGCTTTTCAAGCTTGGCGACAGTCAAGCTCCTTGCTCGGTCTAGCTTCTTCTCGGCCATCATATAACGAAGAGATGCTTCTTCCAGCTGTTCTTCAAATTGCTGTCTTTCAGATAAGGCTTTTTCGAGTTCGGTTATCGAAACTTTCTCTTCGGCCAACTTTTTTGCTAGTTTGCTCTGCAAGTCCGAAACCTCCGCAGTCGCCTTTGGTGAAATGGAAAGCAACCTAGAAATCGTTTCCTTGATGTCGTCGGATCGATCTTTCAGATGTTTTTTGAACTTATCATTATCGTCAAACAATAGCGAACTGCGGAAGGGCGGATGATCTGTGAACAAGTCAGAAAACTTCTTGAACATTGAACAAGCGCATATTACTCCCACGAACCTTTGGCTTGTACATCCGAATCGCTAACTAACAACTTGACTTCATCGATCAACTAGACAGATTACTAGGTTAAACACTCAACAATGAATACGCAAGAAACCGTCTTTACCTGCTTGAACCATGCATCAATTATTCGAAGGTGATCTTGATGGAAGGTGGCCGCTTTCGTCATGTCTTTGACCTTGGACTCCAGTGTAACCTTTTCGCGCTTGAACTCTTGCATTTGACGCCATATGGCATCCTTGGTAAAGCGCTGTATTAATCGCGTGTTAGCAAGATTCTACTCCTTGGTTTCTTTGACGATATCCAAAAGAAATCAAATTTTATGCAGGATGCGTCTTGCGACAATGTACTCACATCTAAATCGTCTTTCCACGGCATGTCGGCGTCCGGATGAGGCTTGCTTCCATTAACGGAAGTTGCCTGTTTCTTAAATGGAGGCGCGGCATCACTTTGATCGTGGCCAGCAGGTCTCTTCCGGTCTTCCATTTTGATGAGACCGGACTCAGACGTAACGGGGGTTGCTTCAACGGTCGGCATCAGTGGCTAACACGACTTCTGGGTGGAAAAAGTCGCTTCAAACCAGCCAGGGCGATGCGCTGTGTGAGAAATGTCCAGCTGCAGTCGCAGACAAGCACCAGTTGGGTGGTTGTAAGGGATCGTAGGAGAGAGTCGAGATAGGCAAAGAAGACACCACGGCCACGAACAGGAGGATTTTCGACTTGGGCCTGTGCTTAGCGCCTCCCTAGCGCATAATCACGTGATTCAGCCCACTTGGTCTTCTCCGCAGCCTCGCAAAAGTCGATTCTGAAAGTCGCATCCGGATCAAGATAAGCAACTTACAGAGCTAGGAATCGCGAACCCGGTGTTTCAGACTCTGCTACAGTCCTTGATCTCGCAACGATGTGACTGGAAGTTTACCTCTTGCATCAAAATGAAGTCCTTCACCAGTTCTGCGATCAGTGAGTCAACCCCACCCCGCATCGGGAAAAACATGGCCTTACGAAGCTTTTACTTTTAGACAAGTCGGGTAAAAAATTCGCACCAAAGGCGCCTTCTCGTCGTCCTGGAGCAGTATCAAAAACTACTACGCCTACGCCGAAACCGAAACCGGATATCGAAAACCAAAATGTGCCTCCTGCACATCAACCCGAAGCAGACAATACCGGTGCAACCGCCGTCGGGACCTTGGCTGCAGATCCATTGATAGAAAAATTAAGCGATTCTCATTTGTCTCAAACAGTCTCGTCCCCAGCTCCTTCATCCGTGCCTGTTTCACAGCCGAAATCCGTCCCGTCCGTGCCAGTTATTAAGGCTAGTGGCCAGCATTCCGCATCTCCAAAGAAGCGCGATACCATTAGAAATGGGGTGCCAATCCCTATTCCAACCTCGAAACAACGACGACGTGAAGCATTACCGACTCCAGCAACGGAGGCCACGTCCGTTAAAGCACAGGTTGCCTCTAATGTGCCAAAAGCTGATGTTCCACCAGGAAGGCAGAGTGCTGAAGAGACCGCTTTACGCGAGAGAGATATCAATAATTTGGTCCAAGAGCAACACTCACATGCTGATGAGACGACTCGACAGTCATCCGCCGCGCAGGGTTCGCTCTCAGAGTTGGCTGAGCCGGCAGTAATTGCGGAAACCAACAATGTCGACCCAGGCCCGACCCCAGAACCTCTTCTAGCTGACGAATCTTCCGTTACCCCAATCTCTAGAGAAACATCTCACGTGGATGAAAGTGGCTATGCTACAACTGCCCCTGAGAAAGGGCGAAAGTCGCAGGTAGGACCGCGAAAAAGTAAGAGAAGCAGTTCGGAAACTCAGGCCAGAAAGCCACGCGCCAAAAGGAAGCGGGAAGCAACTCCTGACGAGTCAGAGACTGTTGAAATTGCTCCTACGGTTATTAAGATGTCCGAATTGTGCCGAGACCTCCGAACCGGCAAGAAATCAAAACGAGAGGTGGAACTGCGCAATCTTGAATCAGCCGAAGCAGAGCGCAAACAAAAGGTTAAGGATGACGCGCGCAATTCTGTTTCTACAGTAAAAGAAAACAATGAAGCCGGCACCGACAATCCTGAGACAACTCCGCAGAAAACCCAGTCCGGGCCACGTATGAGAATTGTCAATGGCGAAATCGTCATTGATAACCAGTCTCTACAGGTGGATCGACGAGCCGACCTGGAGTCTAGCCATATGGAAGATGTGTTGGAAAGTCGACTTAGCAGGAAAATAAACCAGGCCACTTATGGAAAGAGAACAAAAGCAGAATCATGGGATGAGGAGCTGACGGATTTGTTTTATCGAGGCCTACGAATGTTTGGTACTGATTTCATGATGATCAGTAAAATGTTCCCGGGGAGATCTCGCCGCCAGATCAAGCTGAAATTCAACAACGAAGAGCGCCGAGACCCCGAAAGAATCAAGAGCACATTGATGGGGCCTCCTGAAGCCGTTGATATTCAATCATACTCGGAAATGACGAATACGGTATATGACGACCCCCAACTTATACAGCAAGAATTGGACGAGGATAAGAAACGAATCGAAGAGCAACATGCAAAGGAAAAGCTTGCACAGGAGGAACTTCTTCGCAATCCTAGCGGTGTTTCTAACGACACAAATGTCGCACAAAGCATTGAGAAGTCAGATTCGAATAACTCTCGTTCTCGTCCGAGGAAACAGTCCAAAAATGTCTATGCCGGAAAAGAAGAAATTATTTATGATCACTAATTACGACATCGATTTTACGAAACTACCTACATAGGGCGGACTACTCATTCTTGATAAGGGAGGTCGACAGAAGGCACAATTCGAAGGCGTATTTGGCTTCAATACCCTATAGAAGGTGTACTGGGCGTTGGTGGTTTTTGGCTTTGTATTAATATTTTGATTTAATGTTATTTGCTGTGTTTCTCTGAGCACCAACAATGAAAACCATCTGCTTAGTCAATACTGCTGAGGCCGATATGGTAAAAAGTGTGCGCAACCGGGCGAGAGCTTGTATCATCGTCTTTTTGTCGAACCAAAGCCCGTACTAGGACTACTTGAAGCAAATCCTGATGAGTGGCTTGAGCTGCCCTCTCCTGGATCCGTTTGGGGCGGTCTCGCTCCTCTCGATCGCTGTCCCATTGCGTAGCCTGCTGCACCGCCAGCGGCAGCACCGGTAGCAGCGCCAGTCCAGAATCCTGGCCCAGAAGACGACCTTGAAGAAGACGGCTTCCAGTGAAAGTCGGGGTTGTAATCATACGGCGGAGGAGGATCTCTTGGATCGTCCCATCCCCATCCCCCTCCTCCTCCACCACCACCACCGCCTGGTCCTCGCGGACGCCTAGTGCTCCCCCTCCGTCTAGTATTGCGATTGTTGTCACAAAGTGCGTATAGAATGAAGGCGATAATGGCAATCAATATTAACCACGTCAGCCAGCCTGGTGGGCTCGATGGCGCATTACCAATCGTATCATGCTTAGTATATTGATGCCCATATCGTTTTTCTCCTTCCTCTGTCAACAGAAGACGGTATTCGACGCCGCAACTCCCTTTGAGAACCCATGCATCGTTAGAGTCTCGGTAACCCTCGCATATCACGTCAGTGGAGCCCAGCTTGAACTCGGGTGGCAGGGATGCAGTACAGGTCCATTCAATGTCCTCTTCATCGTATGCATGGCCGTGGTTTGTGCAGCGCATTGTGTCAATTGAGTATAGTTTGCATATGCGGGATGATGGGCCAACGCATTTCAACTGCGGGATAGGAGACACACGGCGGTGAGAGGTCATGCGTCCACCGCGTAAAGTAAGAGTTTGTACATTTGACAGGAGAATGGCATTTTGGCCAGGCGCCGTCGCGAATGCCACGGTAAATAGGGTAAAGAAGAGGGCGAGAAAATTAACAAGGAGCGCTTGCATCTTGTCAGATTCCCCTTGCAGTCTCCTCAGAGATGCAAATATGTCAATAGTCTCAATAGCGTCTCAAATGGTGGTCGATTGTCAATTTCCACGATAGCTACTTAAGTGAGTGTAAGATTTAGACAAAGATTGTAGGAGGCTGTGCAAGAAGCTGCTGCCTGATCAACGTGGCCTCTTGGGATGATATTGAAAGAATTTGCCACCAGAACTGACACTCAATGGAGAAAGTGTGAGGTCCTTATTTATGATGATATTGATGTTCTCAGAGCCTCCCCTCGTGGGATGCAGCGGTGTTTGCTGGAGCAGAGTAGGCGAGGTGTCAGTAAGCGGACCATATTCAATGACATCACTTCTCAAATCACCAAGTCAGAGTAATAATTGGACGCCCGGACGACCGCCGCATGTCGTTGAAGACTGTGCCTTTTGGAAGCATAAATGTCAGATGTGACACTTTCAGATATGCTCAGATAGAATAATGTAGCCTCAGCAAAGCAAGCTGAAATGCCGAGCAATCTCGTAATTAAGCTTGTGAACCAGGAAAGTGGAGCTCGGCCGGGCGAACAACCAAGGGCGGGAAAAACAACATTTCAAGGTTCGCGGCAATCTCTCCTTGCCAACTCCCCTCTCAATCGATTTCTCAGCCCTGCGGGGGATGATGGGCACTTCATGGACATAGACTCACTGGTCTGTCATGTCTCACTACTCGCAAAGTGGGTTGCTCCCGGTCAACTGTGGTCGATCGCGCTAATCATCGTCTTCTTTTAGATGAGGCTTCTGGGGTCCTCGCTCAGCCCTCGTAAGGACTCCTTCTCTGTTTCGCACGCAAAATCTCTCGGAAACCACGGGACTGACAGGGTCAATTTTTCTAGGCTGTCCTTCACTCAAGGCTTCGTCCTTGGGCAGATCTCTGTTGTGCTTTTGATTGGAGCTTTCATCAAGTTTTTCATCTTCGGGGAAGCTCCAGCGCCGCCGTCTCGCGGGCTGGCCAGTCGCACCGCAGCGCATCGTCGATCGTACTCGATTAATCAGGCCGATAGCGTTGCAAATTCGAGAACACTGCGAGAAAAACCGTCGACGTCGAATGTACTGCGTCCGGTGCCCGCGTCGGCGACCAACACGCTCTCGATCCTCAGGAAAACGTACTACAATGCCGTTCCCCCGCAATTCTCGAGCAAGCATGGGCGAAACAGGATACAACATTCTACGCATCAACCCGAGTCGCTGGATTGGTTCAATGTCATAATCGCGCAGACTCTGGCCCAATACCGACAGACGGCGTATATTCTGAAAGATTCGCCGACGTCGTCGATTTTAGACTCGCTCTCAGCTGCGATCAACGACCCCGACAAGAAGCCGTCCTTTATTGACACAATAAAGGTTACAGATATATCGCTAGGCGAGGAATTCCCGATCTTTAGCAATTGTCGAATCATTGCCGTGGACGATCCAAACTCCGATGGTGGCAGGTTGCAGGCGCTGATGGACGTGGACCTTAGCGATGACAATCTCTCGCTTGCCATTGAGACTTCACTGATACTTAATTATCCTAAACCCCGCTCTGCAGTACTCCCCGTCGCTTTGTCCGTCTCCGTTGTTCGGTTCTCCGGAACACTGTGTATTTCTCTCATTCCTGCCAACACGTCAGGTTCGTCGCAAGGACCCCCTTCAACTTCAGCTGCAGACGCAACTCCATTGGGAGCGCGATCGCTCTTTCAACAAATCATCCCCGAGACGAGCGAAGCGGCCGGAAACAGTTCACCAGAACCTCCCAAAAAAGGCGTCCCAAAAACCAATCTCGCTTTCTCATTCCTACCAGACTACCGGCTAGATTTATCAGTCAGATCATTGATTGGATCACGAAGCAGACTGCAGGATGTTCCCAAGGTGGCACAGTTAGTGGAGGCTCGCATCCAGTCTTGGTTTGAAGAGCGGGTTGTCGAGCCTAGGGTCCAGGTTGTCGGACTGCCGGACTTTTGGCCACGGATGGGCAGGACTGGTGTTCGGGACGATGGTGATACGGCCACCACTACAACTGCTTCATCCCGAGCTGGTCAATCCAGGACGGCTGACGTAGCTGGGTCTGAGGAAGCCATAATCGAAAGCGACACAGACCAAGAGGGACTACGTTTTCGCGGCCCATCGAGGTATGAGTCTACGCAGGCAGATGATTTACCACGAGCCAGTGGAGTATATGGAGAGGAATCAAATTCTCGCCGGCCAGTTAACCTTACGAGCAGCCAAAGTTACGACATACCAGGGTCAATGCCTGGTTCAGCGCTGTGACGCGTTTATCTAAGGATTTTTTTTTTAAAACAAAAAAAGAAGAAGAAGACGATTTGCGTTGGTAATTCAGATTAGACACGGGTCAAGATGAATATAATGATAGCTGTGCACCATGGTATCACGGCGTGTAATTTAATATATTTTCATGTGACATGTCAAACGTTTATAAGTCATTAAAATCTGTATAGGCTTTGAACGATAGTAACTAAGATCTTTGAAGATAGGCTTGACGGTGAGGGTTGGCATCGACCTCGGGGCCGCGGTTAAGCGGCGTCCACTTGGGCTCATCCTGGAAAAGACGCATGGCCTTGATATACTGTTCTGGTCAGTACATATCGTATTTACAGAGAGGAATAAAACACGTACATTCTTAGAATCCGTCGTGAAGCGATGGTAGATGCCAGCGGGGAGAATCAAGAGATCATTCTTGACCAAACGAATGCGCACCCAGTCATCATTCTGGCTGCGAACATCAAAAAATCCTTCACCGTCCAGAATATACCGAATCTCCTCGTCCTCGTGCAGGTGCTCGTGGAAGAAGGATTTCACCTTCTCCTCGTAGATGTCGCCCATTTTCTCGGGCGAGACGGTGATTTCGTCGCGGTTCTTGTAGCCGCGCTCGCGGGCGAGAGCGTCGACGTCGGCGACTTCAGGGCACAGGCGGTAGATGACGCCGAGGGATTCGAGGTAGCTGGTGTCGACCTCGCGGCCAGAGTCATGATCTTCACGTTGGTCGCCCTGGAGTTCATCTTGTTAGTTTCTGTTTTTTTATGTTACGTTTTTGCTGAATGACACCAAGCAAGTTGAATTCCAGTATCGGACAGAGAAGGCACTCACAGGGACGTTGTCAAAGTAGTAGGCCTTCATTTTGAATGAATATATTGCAGTCAATTGACAGGGAAGAATATTCAGAGTTGTTGACAAATGATCGAAATGCGGGGCCGGGCCTATTAAATAAAGACGTATATATCCGAACTCTATGCGTAAATCCTCGGAGGCTGCAATGACGAACTGCTCGGTCGGGTGTAAGCACTAAGCAAAGACTAGGACCCTGGATTAACGGTTATAGTCCACTCATGGCTGGATCGAGAGAGAGAAGAAGAAGAAGTTTTGCGCAGTGAGAAGACGCAAATAGGCCGGCGCCGATCACGCAACTCATACTGCGGCGTCAGGCCAGGCAGGAGCGCTGGCCAAACGTTAAAGCCAATCCGGTTCTTGGCCAATCAGAATTCGCATTGAGAGCACCGCCTGCCGAACTTGGACTAGTGGGGGAAGACCCGCTTGATGTGATATCCAGAGCCTCTGATTGGTGGTTGTGTGTTTCTATACTACATGTTCTCGCATTTACGATAAAACGGCGTTCTGGATAGTTTCACCACTACTTTTCGAATCAGTTTTCTAGAACGGTGCAGATAACGTTGCCGCAATCAATGCATGAAGTCTAGCCTGGTAGCCTCTCCCGCAGGGCGAGCAACGACCGCCAACCAAGGTGAACCAACTGCCTAGGGCCGGCGCTTGCTCTGTTTCGAGTCGAAAATAGCCCTATACAAGTTCTTCTACAGGTTTCATCATACCTATTCGGGAACATGAGAGCCAATGGAAGCAATTATGAAGTATTGGTGCATATAACACATCTTACTAGATGGAGATTCAGTCTCGCGGAGTTTTCCTGTTGCCAGCTTCTTTCTCTCATTCTTTCGTCGGCTATTCATTCATTCATTTATCCATATATTTGCTCACTCGTTTGCTGACAAGGAAAACACTCTTTCTTATTGTATTGTAAGCGGCATGGCCACATACACAGTCCTTCGCTGTTTTCGCCTCGTTATTGCCTGCAGCCGCGTCTTCCAATCTCTTCTTGCAAACATATTCTTCTTCTTGTACAAACTCCTATTGGCAATGTGGGATTTCATTTCCTACAGATTTCTGCTGTCCCTCCGATACAACCCGCTAGGGGGTCTATAACAACTCCACAGTAGTCTGCTGCCCTTCTGGCAGTAGTTGCGATTATATTACACCCATTATCTGTGACGTCCAACAACAGAATGCTACTGCGTATCCAGATACCACTGTCAAAACGACTCGATGGAGTGACGAACTGACATCCTGTGGCGATGCATGCTGTCCGTTCGGCTATTCTTGTAAAAGCGGTACCTGTGCTTTGGACCAGGAAGCCGTTTCTTCAGGGGCGTCAACAACGGCATCGGCAGAGGCATCGACATTAACATCAGTTTCAACATCAACTTCGATTTTGGCAGGCGCGTCGACAGAGTCCACTTCAGCCACCCTTCTCACAAATTCCTTTCCTACGATCCTGGTCACGATAACCCCGGCTGCAACATCACCTTCAACGTCCTAACACGAGACATTACCAGTCGGAATCATTATTTCTGCAGTCGTCATCGCTCTCGCTGTTATCCTGACTGTGTCAATCATTGCAATCATATTCTTCAGGAGACGCCGTGCTTCACGCCGTTGACTGCAACCAAAAACACACTCCGGTTTATACTTCATTGGCAACAAAGCCGAACTTCCAGGGGAGGATTTTCGATCAGAACTTGATGCAAAAAACACAATTACTGTGCCTTTTGCGCAAGGCAATACTATTGATTATGGGAAACCTGCAGAAATTGCCTTGAGGAATTGGCAGCAATTAAAAAATTACGACTGTTAAGAGTTTGGCGTTTTCACCATTCGTTTCAACTGTTTTAATAGCTTCGATAACGAAATCCATCATGTACATATTAGAAAAAAATAAATTGTTTGTTGATTAATTTAAACAATAATATATCAAGAGTGGACCAGAAAGTAAATGTTATTGGTCACTTGTGGCTGTCCCATCATGTGACTCCTTATCTCCGAACGGCAAACTTGACTTTTTTTTATTCGGCAAGATGTTGTTCAGCATTGTCAACATTCAATGCAGCCGACAATGGCCTTGCGACTGCTTTCAACGGCGCCTTTTCGCCGGGGTTACGGTGCCCATAATCTAATTATAGCTCACCGTCGGCATTTCGCATCGCATTCCGGTGCTCGGTACGTTCCCTGAACCTCATTTTCGGCCATACCGACTGACCTGTACCAAGACCGTACGATGTCGTCGTCATCGGAGGCGGCCATGCCGGCGCAGAAGCATGCACAGCCGCCGCTCGCTCCGGTGCGCATACCGCCTTGGTCACCCCGTCGCTCTCGAATATCGGTGTTTGTTCATGCAACCCCAGCTTTGGCGGAATCGGCAAGGGGACCATGATCCGCGAGATCGACGCTTTGGATGGTGTTGCTGGACGGATCATTGACAAGGCGGGAATCATGTTTCGTGTTTTGAACCGCTCTAAAGGGCCCGCCGTCTGGGGTCCGCGTGCCCAGATCGATCGCGACTTGTACAAAACGTATATGCGGGAGGAGTTGGTGTCGACCAAGAACTTGAGCATTGTGGAGGGCAAAGTCGCAGATATTGTCCTGTCTCGGGATGGCATGGATCACATGTCTGCAGGTGCAAAGGGCAAGATTGTTGGTGTTAGGCTCGAATCTGGCGAGGTGATCCCGACAAGCCGTGTTGTCATCACTACTGGAACCTTTTTAGGCGGAGAAATACATATTGGTTTGGAGGTATACCCATCAGGACGTATGGGTGAGGCGGCCACATTCGGACTGAGCAAGTCTCTGCGCGAAGCAGGGTTTGAGCTTGGTCGGTTAAAGACAGGAACCCCGCCACGGCTTGATGCAAAATCCATCGATTTCTCGTCTCTCGAGGTGCAGGCTGGAGACTCACCGCCAAACCCATTTTCATACATGAACGACACGGTGCAGGTTGGAGATGAAGGCCAGTTGACATGCTGGATGACGCATACTAACGAAGAGTCGCATAAAATCATCCGGGCCAATTTGGACAAATCAATACATATCCGGGAAACTGTCAAAGGGCCCCGATACTGTCCCTCATTGGAGTCCAAGATTATTCGTTTCACCGACAAGCCGCACCATCAAATCTGGCTTGAGCCCGAGGGGTTTGCACCAAATGATGTTATTTATCCTAATGGTATTTCCATGACCGTCCCGGCAGATGCACAGGAGGCCATGCTACGGACAGTGCGCGGGTTAGAAAATGTGCGCATGCTACAGCCTGGGTACGGGGTAGAATACGACTACGTGGACCCGCGCAACCTCAAGCCCACTCTCGAGACCAAGCTCATCTCTGGGTTATATCTTGCTGGACAAATCAACGGCACGACCGGCTACGAAGAGGCGGCCGGACAGGGTGTTTTGGCCGGCACAAACGCTGGACTAGCAGCCCTGAACCGACCGCCCATGATCTTGTCCCGGGCAGACGGGTACATTGGCATCATGGTGGACGACTTGATCACCAAGGGGGTGTCCGAGCCGTACCGCATGTTCACTACTCGCAGCGAGTTCCGGATCTCCGCGCGTTCTGACAATGCTGATATCCGACTGACGGCTATGGGCCGTGAAGCGTCTGTTGTGTCGGACAAGCGCTGGGAGCATTTCCTCGAGACCAAGGGGGAAATTGACCGACTGTCCTCTTTGCTGAAAAACACCAAGTTTACCTCCAACTACTGGTCCCGGTTGGGCTTTCCAACGCGCGTGGACACGTCGTACCGGTCTGCGCTCGACATGCTCTGTCTCAAGGGCGTCTCGATCGAATCGTTGATCCCTTATATCGAGTCCACCAGCGGCATCCCATACTCGGCATCGTCGTTCCCAGCCGAGATCAGGAAACGCGTGACCATCGAAGCACAGTATGCGCCGTACGTGACGCGCCAGAGCCTGATGGCGGAACGCTTTAAACGCGAAGAAAACATGCCGCTCCCACCGGACCTGGACTACTCGACGGTGCATGGCATCAGCACCGAGGAGCGGCAGATCCTGGCGCGCGTGCGGCCGGAAAGCATTGGCATGATGCGGCGCATTGAAGGCATCACGCCGACCGGCGCGTTGCGCTTGATGATGCACGTTCGGCAGACGGAGCAACTTGTCAAAGAGCAGCCCGACCTTGCGACGGTGACTCTTGCATGATTTTTTATTTCTTCTACGTACGTATTTACATTTGTGTATTGGATGCATAGCACGGCATAGGCCTGGAGGAGTTTTTTGTCTTTTTTTCTGGTTTTCTGTATAATATGTACCATAGGATAGATATTACTCGAATTAACGCACTCTCTCGCACAGACCTGGATCCGTGCATGTCCATACATCATGAATCATGAGTCGGAAGTTGGGGCGTTGAAATTGGACGCAGGGATGAAACAACCTCATCACGAGGACACCCCTTGATTCACGGCGATCAAAACTCCTCGACCATGCGCGATCGACGCATGGGGGTTTCAACGTCTTTTTCGTGCATGCATTCTTGCATATAGGTACCACGGAAGGCCGTACTCCGGTGTACATGTAGTCCGAGTACTGATGATTCGTATACTCCGTACGTATTCATATCTATGCCATTAGTGTATACTAGTCATGCCCAGGAAAAACAAGAAAAATATAATTTATCATGACTACCAAAACAAACACAACGTCAACTAATACGTACTTTTTACGCGATGGCTAGGAAAAAAGTATTCGTACCCCGTACTAAAGAGGAGGCTAGGCATTCTGCTATTTGTCCGTGTTGTACCAGTATCAGTATCAACTGACGAGTGCTTGGGCCTCTGGGCGCCCGTTATGCGCCGATGCGCGCCTCCCAGCGACCAGTCGGAAGTAAATTTCCAGGAAGTGTATTATACTCCGTAGGGTCTTTTACAGAGCACATTTGCATTTGTTTGTATTTGTTAATAATTAGTTATTTATAGTTGCTTAATCATACCAGCGACGCCGTAATAATTAATTAGCTGCACGGAGTAGATAATAGTGAATGACCTCGTATACCCATTACCATCGTGATCAAGTGTGGCCAGTGGCCACTAAGTGAGTACTGCGTTCCGGGCCACGATTGGCCGCGATGCGCGTTACCGACGCCATGGACGTGGCGCGGCCGTCAGCAGTTAGCCAACTTTGGCTTTCGCAGCAAGCAGTTCGACTAGCGTTCTTTGGCCTGAAACAAGTTCGACTAGGACAGTCGAAGTGGCAAGACGAGGGGAAAACGGTCAACTGGGATCGATGGGGCGGTCTGCTGACACAGCTGACAAGTACGTATTTACGTAGGAAACTAAACTAGTTGCTAGGAGAAGCACAGTGCGGAGAAGGACGAATTCGGAATTTGAAATAGTTCGGCCCAGCCAGGTCAATAGCTGCGACCAGTTAAAACCCGCGCGCCGGGCGATACGATGTAATCGACTAATAGTCACTCTTAGTGCAACGACTTAGTGTAGGGGAAGAAACGCAACCGTCATCGTTGGGTCAGAGAGACGAGTTCGGGCCTCGCGCGCCAGCCAGTCACAGCACGGCCCAAGCGACCTAGCGGGCCACTAGCCGGCCGGGATCGCGCCCCACTTTAGGCTTGTCTTGTTTCGTCTTGTTGTGGCCAGTCTTGTCTGCAAGCGGCCTGGAGAGGGTGGCGACCATCGGCCAGCATCAGAGTCATACGTTAAGCACCGTAATAGCGAGGGAATATTAACAGAACGGATAATCGCCGTTGTGCACCGCCCAGTATAAAAGTCAAAAAGAGCTTACTCATCACTCTCTGGGCAATTGAGTTTCACCAAAACACCGTCTGGTCACTCCCCACCCGAATCGTCGGGACTGCCAACCCTGCTGCCCAGCCCCACCGCGCGCCTCGCCATTGGGCCACCGCGCCCCGATCGGCGCCGGTCGAGTCACGCTGCTATAGGCTGCAGCCCAGGCCATGTGCGTCGCCCCGCTCCCCGCACTACTCTTGTCGCGGACTAGCGCCGTAATTAACCATTTACCATTTTGATACGACCGTATCAAGTTGGCAGATGCTGTACGACTACTAGTGTTGCTGCTAGTCCGCGACTAGCCAAAGACTGCGCGCCCCACTGCCGGGCCATTCAGCTGCGTTCGCTGTGACCACCACTGGTCTTGCCACTGACTCGATACAGTCATGTGCTTTTTGATTCATGCCAAGTATCTGTACGGAGAACAGCAAAATTGGCCATGCGCGATAGTGCTCACTTGCAGACAGCTGTGCGTCCGCCAAAGTTCTCCGTTTACGAGATATAACCAGACATTGCCATTAAGTGTTGAAGATCATGTCAAAGTAAACTCAAAGCTGCCCCCCCCGTGGAGGCCTGGAGCATTAGTGAAAACTCTGTTGCCCGCTAGCAGTGATCTTTTGGAATTTCTTATATCGCATGGAGGACAAGTTCCGCTGAATGATGACTCCGGAGTACTTACAACAATTAATTATAATAATCATACTAACGATATTCATGCCAGCCTGGATCTTCTAGAAGATAGCCCGACCACTGACCGGCTCCATCGGAATTTCGTATGCTTGACGCACTCTCGCGGGATAGCCGGCGCCCAGCTTCACCGTGAGTCCATGGGAGGGTGGCGGCCCATCCTTGGTCTTTTGGGGCTGATCCTGTCTTGGGAGTAAGTATTACTCAGTACAGAGTACTCTGTACGATACGGAGCACACTATCAGTGATCGCTTTTTTATTCCTTTTTTCAATTTTTTTTTTCCCTCAAAATTATTATCTATGCACAATCTCATTTGTCAGTTATTCAAACATTAGACATAAAGATCTCCCTGTCAAACATTAACTTTGCCCCTGTGCTAGCCCGTAACTTTGTCGTGCTGAGGAACTAATAAAGTCCAAAGATGCCACTAGATTGACTCGATCCGTAATATAGTACGAGGTAACTAGGTCCGTACGCACTGGGTATATAATACTGCTACTAGTAGTAGGTCGAAGTTCTTGGCACCGTGGTCAAATCCCGAAAACGACACACACCTGAGACCAGCGTGGCAAGCACGTTTTTTTACTCTCGTTTCTTTTTTGCCGTCCTCTGTAAGTATTTGCCTCACGCGGGCAAGGTACTCTGTAGATCTGTGTAACTTGAAAATTTTATTTTCTAGTTCTGCTAGGCACGGAGTACTTCGTATGCACCTTTGTTCGCAATTAACGCAAGGAAAAAAAAAAAAGGCGCTATCGCGGGGCATTATTGGCCGACTCCCCGAATTCCACCTTTGCTGCCCACATGCCAGCGCCCCACCCAACACCAGCACTAGGTCACCAACAGGCTCCAGCTAACCGCGTTGGCGATCGATGATGGTACAGCATGATAATACGTACGTCGCTCGTATTTAGCAGCCGTAAAGACTAAAGGGATCACGTCGAGTTAGACTAGCCCTAGTTCAGCTTCCCGGGCCTTGTCGTCGGGACCGTAGAAAGGCAGCTGGGCTCTACCGGGATCTGTACATTTCTTGTTCTATACACACATATGCTCAACACATGCATATAATTTTAGGGGGAAATATATCTATATAATATACATACATCTCTGTATATATATAATATGTATAATAGATATGTATACATATCTATATATATACACACACACATATATATATATATATTATAGAGAGAGAGAAAGCTGTATAGTATGTACGGTACCGTACAACGCGGCAGCCAACCAGCGGCGGCGACGCACACAACAGCTGGCGGTCGCAGGCCATCCGTGGGCCCAGCCCCGCGCTGGTTGGCCTCTCCAGAATCCAGATCCAGATCTGGCGCTGCGTCCGTGGTCGCTCCTGCCCTGCCCCCTCCTCTGTGACTCTCCATCGCGCCTTCCCCCCCCTCCTCAAAGGCCCGTGCTTGCCTTGTCGATCCGCACAAGGAAACTGAAGGAACGAAGGAAGGAAGGCGCAGGCGCTGCGCTGCACCTGCTCTGTGCACAGGCAGCTGGTCCGTACTCTGTCCTCCGGACTCTGTATTGTATGTGTACTATGTTCTCTGCACGGCTACTATTACTACTTAGCAAGGCCGGCTAGTCAGTCCTCCAGCATCCATGGGTGCCCGTACCTGCCTTCCACCGAGTCTAGACGAACCTCTTCTCTCGCTCTCTGCTCTCCTCGTTTGCTCTTCTTCTCTCCGTCGCCTTCCTCTCCTTCTCTTCTCTCCTCCTCCTTCTCTTCCCTCGTCCGATCTCCATCTCTCTTCTCTCTCCTCTCTCCCCTCTTCTTCCTCGTACCGTCCCGCTCCCCCAGTCAAACGCTGCGCTTTGGCGGCTGTAGCCCGTCTGCTCTAGCCAAACTCAAAAGCTCTCATCGGACGGAGATCTGACGGCCTGTCCATCGTGGCCCGATTTCTCGCTCTCTCAACCAGACAACGCGGGTGCTGCATCAGTTGATCCTTCGCCATTCTTATTTCTCCCTCAGCCGCCTCGCTGGCCTCGTTCATCCCACTCTAACTTAATTATTATTCTTATTATTACCTTGCTTGCTGTCACCCCTGCGTCATTGTTCCCTGTCGTTGCTCCCTCGTGATACTACACTACCACTACCGGATTACCGATTACCGATTACCACACTCTATTATCGCCGCCTATCGTGCAGCTGCAGCCCCTCGCCGCGTGAATCGCCTTTTCTTTCCTTTTTTTTTTCCCCAAACAGGGCAATCAGATCGCTATCCATAGTGACCTGTCCGAAAATTAAGCTTCGCATCCGAACTCCCGCCTGTGATTTTGCTCTCTTGACCCCAGTCGACTCGCCTATTGTTGCGCGCACTCTGTTACAAGAAGCACGTGGCCTGCTCCGCTTCCTCTGGCGACAACTATCTATCAAACCTTCGCCCTTAAGTTTCGACTTCCTTTTTTTTCTCATTCCTATTGCCGTACCTTGCAGCCGTCGACATGGTCAACGGCGCCGCCGCCGTGCTGGAGCCGACTTACCATGGCTATGTCGCTACCACCCAGGATGCCTTGATCCTCTTCGAAGCCTGTCTCACCGGCGTGTTACACCATGTCCCGCGACGCCCTCATGATCGAGAGCGCAGCCATCTGGTGCGCAGCGGCAGCGTCTTCATCTACGAAGAGAACTCATCCGGCATCAAACGATGGACCGACGGCGTCACCTGGAGTCCCAGCCGTATCCTCGGTAATTTCCTTGTCTACCGCGAGCTCGACAAGCCCTTCCCGCCTGGGGAGAAGAAACGGGCCATGAAGAAAGGCAATCGCCGTCCTGGTCAGCCCGCTCGCCCCGGTGAGCCTTACCCTCGCCCAGAGAGCAATGGCCAGTCCTACTCGCCAACTACCCCGTCGTCCGCCTTCGGAGACCGCCCAGCCCAGTCGGATGTGGAACGCGCCCTGGTCGGTTCCCTGGTCGATTCTTACGGCTTCAAGGATTCGGGGTTGGTGAAGAAGACAATGAGCGTCACTGTGTCGGGTGTTACTCATCATCTGGTGTCCTATTACAGCGTCGAGGACGTTTTGAAGGGGATTTTGAGCCCACCATCGATGCACGAAGAGTTGCGTTTCGTCCGGCCCCGTGGCGAGCTGACGTCGAAGCAAAGTTTCCGCGCACCGATTGATGACGTTGACACCGGGCTGGAGAACCCTCATGATCCCTCACAGGCGCTGTATGGATACCGCCCATCCCTCGTGACACCGTCTGCGTATGGGATGCCAAATGCTCATTCCGACTACTACATGCATGGTTCTACATACGCTTCCCATCCCTCTCAGACCGGCTCAATCTCAGCTTACCCGAGCGGACCCTTACCTCCTCAAACCTCCTCGAACCCATATCTACCTTCGCCCTCGAATTCGTCACAGATGGGTCTCAAACCGGATCCAGACCATTCCTCCTTCCGTACGAGCCCTTACGGAACAGCTTTCGATTCAATGAGCCAGAATCATCTCCCAACCACACTGCCTCCTGCTCTAAACACAACCGGGCTTCCAAATTCGCTGGATCGCAATCGATCACACCAGACCAGCAGCCCAAGCATTTACCGAAATGCGTCGATGCCGTCTCGCAGTTTGACCACGGATCTCTCATCTCCCAACGATCCATCTCCGACCGCCGCCTCGTATACCCGAGGCACCTACAACCTACCGGGGCAATTGGATAACGCGTCGACCCAGTCTCTTGAACAACGGAATATTGCGGCCGCGTCTTTTGACCCGACAATCCCGCGTCGAGATACAGCTACGATTTCTTCCTACTATACTGGCGGCACAGATCGTCAGAGCTATTATCCTGGTGTGGCTCATTCCAATTACCCCACCGCTCAACCCATGTCTGCCTGGACGACCACCGCTCCTGCTCAGCCGCACATGTGAGCGGTTTTCTTTTTGGCTGCTCAAATTGGTTTATATCCCTGGCCTTTGATTGTTTCACCGTTTTGGTTACTGTTCTTGTTCATGGTGTTGTGGTTTTTTGTGTTGTCTCTATTTCTCTCGGGGTCATAAAACGCATCGGGCGGCAGTTGGACAATCCGTTGTACTTGATTGTTTTACGGTTATGCAGGTGTTTTCATGGTGGCTTGTCTGGTTTTCGGTGGTGTTTTTCTATTCTCCCGTCGAATGATGATGTGTTATGAACCACGGCTGGGTCAAATTTATTTTTTATTCTGGAGAGGCTGTTTGATCTGCGTTTTCCGTTGTTTTATATTCTAATATCTATTTTTTTCCCCTGGTGTGGTTCGTGAGCGTGTTTTCGGAAGGCGGCGCAATGATTGGGTATTTCTTGTGATGCGACTATCCAGAGGAGGTTATTTTGTTACTCCAAAGCCACGGTCTATCGAATGGTATCAGCTGCAGCTGTCCTTGTCTCATAGAGAATCAACGAGAATACACTTTTATTGGACGAACTGTCAAAACTTTAAAACGAAGCTTCTATAACCGTAAGCTGTAAAAGGCAAGAGATCACGTGCACGACGGCGCATGAACTGGGCTTAGCGCGCGAACCTAACAGCAGCCTATAGGGAAGCTCCAGAGCAGACTTGAGTCTGGGGCGACAGCCATCTTTAATCTTTCATCAACATCCAACTTTCCCCAAAATTACATGGGAAACGAGTCTATTCATAGATTAAAGGCCGATATCTTCTAAGAAGAAAAGAAGATACCTCAACATACCGATACATCGATATCGATAATCGACATTTTGCAATTCGCGATTGAAGACGCTTTGCTCTTCCAGAGTTTATGGCTTGAGCGTTACACTTCAATTTGGGAACCTTTGAAGTGCATGTCAGCTGACTGTATTGAGTCATCCCAAAGAATGCAGCAGAGAAAGTACTAAGAAAAAAAGAAAGAGAAAAAAAGACCCAATGAGGCCACTCTCAAGTCTCGTTCAGCCGTTTTCTTGCGCGTCCAACCGCGGCGTGTCTTTTGTGTGTAGACGGCAGCTATTCGGCACAAAGTCGTATTTTACTGGTTTGTCCTCACAGAATGGAGTGGTTGGGTCGAGGCGGTGTTTTGCTTTTTGCACGCCGTTGAATAGGTGCATACTTTTTTTTCCCCTCCAAAGTTGATCAGAGAGAAGAATTGTTGACGAAGTTTTCAGGTATCAGTCAAGTCAATTCAGGTTTGCTACCAGTGGGCAAAAGCGATGGAGTGGAAGCAAGAATTCTCCCGAAGGGCAGCAACAACAAACGCCCGATAATGCCGACAAAAAGCCTCGCTTGTTATCCAAACTGCCTGTCCCACCTGGGGTGCACGAGAACATCTACACTGTTCCAAACCTGCTCACGTTCTCGCGACTGCTCGCAGCGCCCGCTGTGGGTTACTTGCTCGTGAATCACCACCATGCAGCGGCGTTATCTCTGTTTGCGTATGCGGGCATCACAGATCTGATCGATGGATACATCGCGCGGCGCTACAACTTGCAGACTGTCGTCGGTACTATTATTGACCCGGCGGCTGACAAGCTGCTGATGACGATCAGCGTTGTGTGCCTTGCTTTGAACGGCTCGATGCCGGGTAATTCTCCTCCTCCATATTTTTGTATGATTTAACTGACTTGTTTCAGTGTGGCTGGCCGTCCTGATTCTCGGTCGAGACGTTGGCCTCAGCATTATGGCCATCTACTACCGCTGGATCTCGCTGCCGCCGCCCAAGACCATGGCCAGGTACTGGGATTTCTCGCTGCCCTCGGCCGAGGTCAAGCCAACGACTATCTCGAAAGCAAACACGGCGCTGCAACTGTTGCTCGTGGGCACATCAATGGCTCTGCCAGTGGTGCCTGCATGGCTGACGGGTGCTTGGGGGTTGCATGATGGGATGATTGGATTACAGTAAGTTTTGCTTTCTTTGTCTTTTCTTTTTTTTTTTTTCTTTTTTTTTTTTTTTTTGTTTGTTTGTTAGAACCGGACCACACACACGCAGCCCTCTATAAACCTCTTTTCTATTTCACCTGATACATACGACCATAGGGTGTGGAAAACAGGGCTTCCCGTCCGCTCAGCCGTACTTAAGCCACACGCCGGCTGGTTAGTAGTTGGGTGGGTGACCACCAGCGAATCCCAGCTGTTTGTATGTTTTTTGTCACTTTTTTTTTAATTTTTTTTTTCGCTACTTTGTTCTTGTGGAGTTTCTTCTAACGATGCAGATATCTCGTTGCTCTCACGACGGTGTGGTCTGGGCTGCATTACCTGTTGTCCCGCGATAGTGTCAAGATATTGACGAAACAGGATCTGGAGATGCTAAAGTCGAAGCACCGTTGATCTGATCTTACCAGGGTATATTATTGCATTGTAAGGAGGAAGTCATAGTCTTGGAGGAGTGTTTGTTGGAGGGATTGTATTATTAGTAGTAGAATGTATATACCTATATAATATATATGTGCCACGAGGGGGTGGCACGGATAGCTGTGATGTATCAAGCGGAACTCGGTGGGTATAGAGATACTTGAAAAGAAAGATCGAGCGGCATTGCCCTGCAGTTGAATCGGTTGAGATTTGTCCGTGGTTGATCTGGTTCTCCCTATACGTCTCTGCTGAAGGGACGTTTCGTTTTGCAATACAACCGTTTCTTCCTTCTTCCTTCCGGCGTTCTCGATCTCGGAGCTCGAAATCGATAAAGCATTGTAAATCAGTCGGAATAAAAATTAGCCCTGGGTCGGTGTGGCAGCCAAAGTGCAAGTGACAAGTGCCGCACAGAGGAACGCCGTTCATCGCCGCAAACAAAAAAACAACGACCTATTGCCCCATTCTTCAACTTGAGGTAACGGCTTACTGGAGTCTGGGTCCAGAGATGTCGGCTGAAGATGCCATCCAACAGTTCGCTCCTTTGTTTTCTTAAGCAAGCATGTTAGCTTGTGCATAAAGCGTTTGTATCAATATTTAGAAAGCACTCTTACACAAGGTTTCGCAACTTTCACAATTCAAAATGAAGGCACCGGAGATCAAGGGTCTCGCATTAGAAGATAGATGTATGTGGCAGTCATTAATGAAACAAGTTCTATTGCCTCAAGTGCGTAACGTTCGCTTATTAAAGTCAGAGAGTTGATTGACTGGTTATACATCTCGCCAGACTATATATGAGAGCTCACTGTATAGGCAATGTAAGGATTACTTGGAAGTCAATCGTGTCATGATACAATTTCGATTACTGCCTTCAGCTTTCAATATGTACGGCCCAGGGTGTTTAGATTAGACTGAATAGAACCAAGGAGACAAGATCCATGCTATAGCTCAATATCCACACAATTATTGGACAACTCTCCTTTTCAGACGGAGGTTTAAGTTTTGGATCTTAACAAACCACCTGTACGAGTTTACGTGGCCGTCATCAGTCCCACTGCACAGACTATTAGCATGCCTTGACTTACCAGCAGTTTTCCTCTACTTTGGCTACTAAACTAAACCCAATAAGGAAATATGTATTACCGGTCACTAAACTTTATTACCGGCCATTAAATTTTAGTCTACAACACCCGCCGAGCCGCAGATCCAGCCACCGTCGATCATCCTCTTCTTTTTCCTCCTTCCGTGATTCCTATCCTTCTGTTTCTTCCCTCCTTCTCCAAACAAACTGCGATGATGAAGTTTCAGGTAATCGAGCACATTATCCCTTGCCAGTCAATTCAGAAATACCATCGGGCCGGAAATCCGACAACCCGCGTTGCGGCTAGCTGTAAAGCAATACATTCCGCTTGAAAATACCGCTCTCGGCCCCGACGATGTCACGATCATTGCTGGCCATGCGAATGGAATCCCTAAGGTGGCTTCTGCACGCTTTTCTTGCATTGACTCTACATACTAACCCTTGAACCCAATTACAGGAATGCTATGAGCCTCTCTGGGAGGAGCTTCTTACTTTAACCAATATCAAAATCAAGGCTATCTGGATTGCAGACTGCTCTAATCAAGGTTCTAGTAGCATTCTGAATGAAAATGACCAAGGAGATGATCGTGAGTGATTTACCTTCTAGAACAGAGGAACAAAGAATCGGATGTGCTGACCGTTGCTTCCAGCAAACTGGTTTGATCATTCGCAAGATCTCTTATGCATGGTGAACCATTTTTGCGATCAAATTCAGCCTCCAAAAATGGAAATCGCACATAGTTTTAGTTGCTCGCACTTGTGCGTACCCAGCCCAAGCTTGCTACATACAGCCAGCTTGGGTTATCCTCAATTGGATACCCAATGCTAATCATTTCGCTAACCAGTGTTCACCTCTCAATCATGCACCCTCGTTTATTTCACACCCTTGTTTTCCTTGAGCCCATGATCCAAACCGAAAGTCCCAGCAAACTGGGTGGACCAAGTCCCGCACTTTGGACCAGCTCTCGCCCAGATCTATGGCCTTCCGTGCAGGATGCACAGAAATATATCCGAAGAAATGGCTTCTGGCGCAGATGGGACCCAAGATGTGTGGATCAATATATTCGATTTGGGCTTCGATCTGTTCCAACCGCTCTCTATCCCAGCGCCGTGACACTTAGTACGACAAAGGCGCAAGAAGCTTGGACGTATTTGCGCTTCAATGCAAGCCCTCGGGATAACAGCGGTGTTGAAACGGAGCATATTCCCCTATGTAGATCTAGCTACCTTTTCAACAGAAGGCGACAATAATAACCCCAACTATGCGCTGATATGTCCGTGGTGTTCTATTGCCTTCGAGTATCTGCCTTTGGTCTATCCATCTGTCTTGTATATATTTGGGGAGAACAGTCACATTAATATCCCTGAGCGGAGACTAGATAAGCTGGAGAGCACTGGAAAAAGACTAGGGGGGAGTGGAGGAGTTGCGGCAAACCGGGTAAGATCGGAAATTCTCTCTGAGGGGTCACACATGGTATCTCTGGAGAATATACATGACACGGCACGGCTCTTATCAAGCTGGTTGGAGTCGCAGATCAAACTTTATCGAGCGGAGAAAGAATATTGGGATCACAGACATGACAGTGAAAAGTCAGATCAGGACGGAGTGGCTTTGTCGAGCCGTTAAGTTGCACCTATGATCACTGATCAAGGAAGTTGCCTTCGATGCCACATACCAATTAGAACTATCCTAAGAAAAATTTCTCCAGTTCTAGCCACCTGAGCACACCCATATAACATTTGAATTCATCAACGGCTTGGGTTTAGTCCATATATTTTTGTAGATAATCCCTTTCAAACATGGTCGACAGTAAACGTTGAGGTGACTTGGATCTCCCGATCAGACGGATTCTGACACGGGCGGTCTTCCAAAATGCAACTTGTATCCCAATCCAAACGAATTTATTACTGAACCCAATTCGTTCTAACACGTACAAATGTTTGACAAGAAGTGTCAACCAGCATGGTAAGACTACTCTCAGAATTGAAAGCTTAATCGATGAAGTATACCAGAGGGACGCCAATAACAAGAAAATAATCCAGAGGATTAGAGCAGAGTTCCAGGAAGCCCTAGCAACAGTGCAACAAGAGCTGGAAGAAATCAAAGGTGGGATTCACTTGGTCGGCACAGGATAATCATCATACAACGTACACGAGGAACTACGCAGGACATACAGTCCCTACATAGAGCAATACCGAAAGATGTCTGGGTAGCCGGAGTTGAGACCACTGCGACCGGATATGTGATAAGACAAAAACACCAGTGAATCTAGCTGTAGAATTAACAAAGTTGTTAATTTCACTGTAAGTAGAGATTTTGAGGTATCGGTTTTCCATTTCTCCTGGCCAAACTATCCACTGTGACAATGTCTGCTCAGTGAGCAGTAACATCCGCTCAACATATGGTCAACGAGCAGGTGAATCGCTCACTGAGTGCTTAGCACCTATCAGTAATCTTGGGGTAATTAATACGTCAGAACGCGTAAAAGCAGCGATGGATTTCGATCGTGGCCTTCTGTCGTCGTACGTACTTATTTGTTATATAATTATAGCCTACAGATGTACGTACATGGTTCTATTTTTTTATGAATTAGGTTTGCAGAGTGGAGCCCCGTACCCGTGCGGCCGCCCCCGGTCACATTTGCCGGAGCTAAGGCGGAATTACCTGATCTGTCTACTCACTTGACTTGGTTTACCATTCATTGTACAATGGAATTTCACACAATGCGTCCACTGCAGCTGGACGGTCCGGACTTAACGGAGCCGAGTCCATTCTATTTATAAGCTCAGTATCAAGCTTCAAGTTCTTAAGATGACTACTGTTATTGATAACTATTCCACTCTTTGAGAGTGCACATCATTAATCATGTCTGAACAAACCATCGTACTCATCACCGGCGCAAACCGCGGAATCGGATACGGCCTCGCCAGAAAACTGGCACGAGAACATCCAGACTACCACATCATCATTGGCAGCCGCGACATCAACCAAGGCATCGAAGCCGCCTCTTCACTCTTCTCCGAAGGCGGCGCAACAGTATCCGCGTTAGAACTCGACGTAACTTCCGACACCTCAATCGCCGCAGCTGCAAACCTGATCCAGAAAGATTACGGACGTCTCGACGTGCTCGTGAACAACGCCGGCATTGCGCTTGACGTCAAGGAAAAAGGAACGCCCATACGCAGCCTGATGCAACGCACATTTGACATCAATGTATTCGGTGCTGCGGCTGTAACAGACGCATCCATACCGCTACTGGAAAACTCCAGAAACCCGCGGATTGTGTTTACGTCCTCGTCCGTGGGGAGTCTTGCGCGCGCTGCAGATCTGACGAATCCCTGGTCCAAGGCACCTATCACAGCGTACCGGACTAGTAAAGCTGCGTTGAATATGTTGATGTTGTCGTATGCGGCAATGTTGCATGATAAGGGCTTCAAAGTTAATGCGTCTTGCCCGGGCCATATCGGCACGAATTTGAATGATCATAGGGGAACGGGGAGTATCGATGATGGGGCTGTGAATCTGGCTCGCCTGGCGACGTTGGGGGAGGATGGCGAGACGGGGACGTTTTCGACTGCTGAGGAGGTGAGGCCGTGGTGAGGAGATGTGACTGGTATATAGAGTATCGGTTTAAAGTGAGAATTGAGTTGAGAAGTAATAAATGCTTAGCGTGGTATATCCAAGCTGTAGCGTATACAAAACGGGCATAGGAATGTACTTGCTGGTCTTGCTTGAACGTCGTTTTAGTACCCATGTAATAGAAAGCACTCTTACACGCGAGAGTTACGAATCTGACGTAGTGCTAAGTCTATTTGCTATCTAAAAATTACAGGTGCGGCCGCACCTCGCCACCCTAGGCTCAATCTTACGCGGTGAACGAACTATTTAATGCCAACTAAATCACTCAATTTTCTTCCTTTTTCATTCTCACATATCAATTTAACCTGTGAATTACATTTCATCACCAAGAAAGAACATCGAAGGAGACAATGGCAACATCCAGAGCCCTCGTCCTCCATTCTCGCGACAAGCCACTGACTTTGGAGACCGTGCCTCGCCCTATTGCCAAAGCAGGCCAGGCAGTCATCCGCATTCTCGCCGCGGATATCGTGCCTTATATGTCTAAAGTCCTCGACGGATCTCGGCCGTACCCACTCTCACCACCCATGACACCGGGTAATACTGCCGTCGGAAGAGTATTTGAAGTTGGCCCGGATGCTGTAAAGCTCGTCCCCGGCCAACTCGTCTTCTGCGACATTACAATTCGTGCTCGAGATAATCCCAATGTCTCAATTCTATTTGGAATTCATGGAGGCGGCTATCCGGCAGCACAGAAACTTATGGATGGCGAATGGCGCAATGCAACATATGCCGAGTACACCGCATTCCCGCTCGAGAATCTTTATCCTTTGAACGAAGATGTCCTGTTTGGAAAATTTGGGTATACAGTGTCAGATCTATGTCTGATGCCGGTTTGTCTAGTCCCCTTTGGTGGGCTTTCCGAAGTCGATGTGAAACCGGGGGAAGTTGTCATCGTGGCACCTGCTACTGGGCGCTATGGAGGCGCTGCCGTGGCCGTAGCTCTCGCCATGGGCGCAACAGTCGTGGCAGGAGGCCGAAATAAGAACGCCCTCGAAGCACTAGAAAGCATCCACGCACCTACGGGCCGTCTCAATACAGTCACTTTGACCGAAGACAGTTCGAGCAACGCGGAAGCATTCAAAACCGCTGCCGGTAGACCAGAAGGCGCGGACGTATACATTGATTTTTCACCACCCGCAATCAAGGACAGCTCGCTGCTTGCCGCGGCCGTGGGTGCTTTGCGACCCTTTGGAAGGCTTGCCATTATGGGTGGACACTCGGGGAATATCAATGTCCCTTATCTGGATATTATGTTCAAGAGCATTCGAATTCAAGGACGGTTCATGTACTCCCGACAACATGTGCTGCAACTGATTCAAATGACAGAGTCTGGACTGCTTAGATTTGGGAGCAAACTTGGGATCAAGGAGACCTGCGAGTTTGGGCTTGAATCGGTTGGGGAGGCTCTTCAGGCTGCAGGGCAGCTGTCGGGCCTTGAAAGTCATGTCGTGTTGAAACCATGAAAGATGTATATGTTTTATATAGTTTATGATGTATATTTATTTCAACACAACTCATAGGTAGTTCACAAACCCATGTTTGATAGACAAAAAGTAGGGCTAGAAAGGGTCCAACCCTAACTCAAAGGTATAGGCTTGCCATACCCCGCTATCACGTGCATTATTGCAAGGTGACTCCGTCCCATCTGGACTGAATTTTTTTTAGTAATAAATTGCAATTGTGCCTGTCCAGCGATAAGCTCCATCCAATGGAAGAAAGTGTTGGAGGCTCGGAGCTCGCAAATCGCTCTCTCCGGGTTTGTCTCAACTGCAAGGCGCGAAAGCGCAAGTGCGACAAAGCGTTGCCGGCATGTTCACGCTGTGACAGGTACGTTAATTTAACCTCGTGTTTGTATTGGATGTTTTAAATCTAATTAGAATCGAGACTCTTGTTGCACTGCGAATATGAAAGTCCAGACTCGACTACCGATGACGATGTTCTTCTTCGTTTGATCAGTTCGGAGTTTGGGAGCTGGACGTCATGGGTTCGGAATTTTTATATCGCAATGCAAAATAAGTCTTTGCCGGCTGAAGATTTTGTGGCTATGTATTTTGTCACGGTTCACAAATGGCTTCCTATTATCAATGAGAAACAGTTTAGGGACCGTATTGAATCTTGTTCTCATGAGTGTGACACGAATGACTTCCTATTGCTGACAACCATATACTTGATCGTGCGGCGCCCGGATGATCAACCACATCCAGCAGTCATGGATGACGATCTGTACCAGGCTGTGCGGCATTTTTATTTCCATGTTTTCGCAGACATGGCCAGCAGGCCGTCAATACAGCTCCTTCAAAGCGGTTTGTTGTTGGCTATCTATGAGTATGGCCACGGACTGGTTGATGCGGCCCATAGCACACTTTTCGCATGTCTCTCGGCGAGTATGCCGTTAGGTCTTCATCAGACGAAAGCTCCGTTGGATATGGATGTGGTGTGGAAATGTTCTATGGAGGATGAGTCTACGATGGTCTGGTGGGCTATTGTTGTTACTGACCGGTGTGTCCCTATCCATTCCCAGTAATGAATGGTACTGATACGATCGTTGTTGTAGGATAATTTGTGCCTCTTCCATCACAAAGCCTCGGCTTCCTGTCACAATAATCATTGACGAAGCCAACTTTCTTTCCGACTTGGGAAATCCTAGCAATGACAGCGGTAACAGACTTTCATGGGACCAAGAATCCTACACTTCAATAAACTTTTATCAACAGCTCCAGTCTTCTGTGCTACTTGGACATGTATTACACCTAATTAATGCGCCAGACCCGTCTTCCGACGAAAGCCAATCTCGATTCAGAGTATTAGATTCGCAGCTTCAGCGAGCTATTCAGGTTACTCTACAGACAGAGACTACTGTGGGGAAACTAAATTCCGTTTCCGAAGCTCTATCTCTTAATAGAAGGTATTGTCTTACCTGGATGGACATTGTCGTGTTTAATGTTGACACTGGAAAATAGCGCTTTTCTCCTATTACACCGGTGGCAGTACGCCCAATCAGAGAAAACCCACAACGACACCACACTCTTGCAGTCCAAAATGGCCATAGAGTCTATAATAACAATAACAATTGAAACTGTCCGTGACTTTTTACCGCGCATCTATGCCGGCTGGTTCAAGTCACACCATCCGCAAGGAGTTCAGTCCGTCTACCTTGCAACGCTTGCACTGCTGCATCTGGACTCTTCGGATAAGACGAGTGTAAAGGAATTTAAAGAAATGATGGGGATTCAGTAGCGAAGATGGAATATTGCAGGTACGTGTTGCCACCGAGCAGGATTGAACATTTGCTAAATTTTCTGATAGCTGAATACCTTCATATCGTCCAGAATGAACAAACAAGAATTAGCGGTTGATTTTCGGAACGAGGAAGCAACTAATAGTTCACTTTTCCAAAAATAAATGAGGAAAAAAAGATCACGCTGATTGACTGTTAACAACACATAAACCCTAAAATTTCCTTTTCGGGTAATACTTTTCACATACTAGGTATCAAGCCAGGGAAAGGTTGGGAACGAATAATATTTACCAGTTATCAACTTATTATTTACCAAGGCCAGCATCAAGTTAAACTTTGCTCTACTTCTATTTACGCCACTTGCTTAACTCTGGACTAGGATGCAGGTGCGGGTGCGGGTGCGGGTGCGGGTGTGGAAACATTCTCATTAGTTGAAATTGGAACCGAACATTGAATAGTTTGCAATACAATTTTAGAACACAAATACCGAGCGAGAATCTAATTTCCAGATTGGTAATTAACCACTATTGTTGATAATTATTAAATAAAGGCCCTGCCTTTTCCACAATTTCGCATACACAAGAGTGATAATGCGAGCGAGTCGCGCAGACCAGGTTTGTCTGCGTTGCAAGCAGCATAAACGAAAATGCGACAAAGAGCTGCCTACCTGTTCGCTGTGTAAACGGTACCGTCTTGACAATATACGAGTTCTGCATGAGAATCAGTACTAAAACAACAAACAATAGGCTAGGGCAGGTCTGCTACTACCGGACAACTTCAAAACCGTCTTCGGCGTCTCTTCCTTTACGCTCCCTGGGGTTACTGGACTGGTATACACTGACCCAGACTGGCATCACTGATGCAGTTCGTACACGTGGCCTAGCTACTATCGGCGACGAAGGGGAGGTCTTGAAGATGGCTTCTGAATTTTGCGGGACACTGCACACCTGGTTTCCTATTCTACAACCAGCTCGTTACTATCAGCAGATGGCAACTGTCTGGAGCCAGCCCAATCCAGATGTCGCGCTTCTGGCTCTTGTAACTTTTCTTCTGACCTGCGCGCCGGGGCACGAGAAGCTAACAAGCCAGACTTCGTCCTTGTATACATTTGTGAAAAGTATAATAGGTGTACTTGAATCAACGGGCGTCAACACATTGGAGTTGATTCATGCGCGATTGCTTCTGACAGTTTTTGAAGCTGGACATGGTATAAGCCACGCGGCGTATATCTCGATTGGCGCGACTATTAGAGCTGCAGCGGCCCTGGGGTTTGACAACATATACGCTAATAAGGCAATGTTGCAATGTATGGACCCTCCTACTACTGTAGAAGATGCGAGGCAGACTTGGCGGGGGATTATGTGCATAGACAAGTGAGTTTTAGTCGACCATAACCTCTTAGATTCCATGACTCTTGGCATTCTGACTAACCTGACACTAGATACCTATCTCTCGAACTACACAAATGTAGCGGAGACTTTAGGACCGCTCTTTCCCCTGACGACATATTGGCAGGAGATCCTGTGAGCTTCTGATCATCGTAGCATAACTACTAGGTATGCTGACTTTTATATCTAGATCATATCAAATTGCTCCTCTCATAACTACGACATGGAGTTCACTATTCTATTTCAGGCAGCTCATATCCTTGATCAAGTATTGGCTCACGTGTATAATCCGCTATCTCAAGAAGAGTTCAACACCTCCGAGGCGATCCAAATCCTTTCTACTCTCAACTCTTTGAAATCGGTCCTGACGGGAAAGAGCTCCCAGAGATCTGGATTATACGATGGGACAATTTCCCTTTGCTATAGGTGACCTTATTAAGTTCTTGTCTTGTACTACTAACTGATTCAAACATAAGCACATCTGTAACATTATTCGTATTCTGGGCAAATTTGCAACGGCCAAACAATGATTCTTGTGTCCTTTCGGCAGAGGGTTTGCTGGCTCGAGCAGTTGAAGAAATCCTGGACCATTTCAAGCACTTGGAATACAGCTATTCGCCAAAAGCCCTTGACTCGCTTCCAATTTTTGTGTCCCAGTCTATCTTTAAGGCAGCCATGGTCCTGGCGCGTGAGCTGAAACATACTGCTCGGCTCGATGTAAGCAAGTCTCTCATGTCTTGTAAGGCGGTGTTGAGGCGTATTGCTAGGAGATGGCTCGTTGGGAGTAGGGCTAGCCTTTCCCTAATAATCTTCGTGTGGATCGGAGTTGCTGACTAGATTTTTAGAACAGTATCTTGCGTATCTCGAAGAGGCGTAAATAGTGAGGTTTACTCTGAGTTTTGTGTTTATAACACAAGAAACAACAGGATGTATGAAATCTCCGGCGCAAATTCTCGCATACATATTGCGACATTTTTCTGTCCTACAATATTGAAAACATCAAATGAACCAATTTAGTTTCCGTCGGTCTCTTGCAATTTGGTAACCTCCCCAAAGTCCTTCAAGAATCGCCACGTACCAACAGATTTGAGTTTGGCGGAATCCCAGTTGTTGACGGTCTTCGGGAAGAAAGGTAGAACATCCAACAAGCTCGTGTCATGGGCAATAACAACAAAGACATCAGGTGAGGCATCAAACGCTTCCATCTTTTTTACGGACTCAATGGCGTCCGTAAGAGACACATTCATGGCCGGGTTCAGCTCGTAAAATGGCGTCGTTCGGTAATCTTTACTAGTCCCCTTTGCCGGATGACATTCTTCAAACAGTGCACCAGGGCATGATGAAGTAGACAGCGTGTTAGTAGCAAATGGAGAAGGCTGAATTGTCTCTGGGAGTGGGAGATGCGCGGTTGGACGGTATTCGCCTGGATGATGGGCGACGTCGCCGCCGAGGAGCACGAACTTGTTGTCAGAGGTACGAGCAAGTGCCGAAATATGGTCGTGAGCTTTAAAATGCATTAGCTTATGTTTTCTTATTTATAAGGCATACTAACTGTGTCCTTGTGCCTGCAAAATATAGAAACTCCCGTCGTCAAAATAGTCTATCGTTGGAAACCCACCGATTTTGAGATCGGTCGAGAAATCAAGCTCAATGAGCTCACGCCCAGAAAATGCATCATTCGCTACCAAAGCCTCTGGGTTTTCAGGATAGCCAGGAAACGTTGTGTTATTACTCTTGAATCCCGGCCCCACAACGAGGGCCGTGGACGCTGGAAACAATGATGGGTCACCGGTATGGTCAATGTGGTGATGGGACCAAATTATGGCATTGATTGATTCCAGGGGAACCTTGGATTCCTTTAGCTGCTCTGCCACGTCCTTTTCGATATCCATGGCAGCTTTGGCAAACTCAATTTGACCGAGGACTGTATTCTTCATGTCAGCTTAGGAGGACAATTGGAAAAACAAACTATATTGTTTAGATCTCAGCATTACTCACTCGCTGGTGGCTGTTTCTCCTTCCATGCTTTCATGATACCAAGATCAAAGAGAACTTTCTTACCCTGCCTCTTATTTTCGACCAAGAAGCTGTAACAAGGGATATCCAGTACATCGTGTCCAGGAATCTTGTTCTGGAAGACGTACAAGGTGGGAACAGTAGTACGCCCGCCATGGATAATAGATACATCGACTGTCGAGCCTTTTGATAGTGGTAGAACCAACTTAGAAGCCATGATCAAGGTAGGCCTGGATAATGATAGCAGGTTTTGCGGTGCAAGGTTTCTGTCAGGTTTTTGTCTTTGAAATAACAGTGCCTGGGAAACAGCAGCTTAAATAGACAAAATTTGACAAGCCTGTCACTATAAATCCTGTATGAATAGTTATGGTGCAGATCTAATTAGTAATTAAAATATGCATGAGCGGCTGTCTCTGCGGCCGCATGCTTAGCCGAAGACATTAAAGCAATTTCAAAGCAATTAGTCTTTCTATACATTGCCGGAGCGGTTTGCCTCCGGAATATAGTGTGAAAAACTATATATTTGAGTTATTGTGAAATCTCGTACGGTCTACCTACATTTTCCCAACATAGACTATCCTCGCCGAGTTACGCTGCCGGCTTAACACTTTATTTCCATAATGAATGTTGTCAAAGAAACTATTCCCACTAATATGGAATCACACTCAGAAATGTGGACTAAGAACTACACGCTGAAACGGCATCTCTGGAGACGCTACTCAACCCCGTGGCAGAATATCGTTTCACACTCCTATGAAGGAGCTGGCACTGAGGAAGATCCGTATCTCGTTACCTGGCTAGATAATGGGGACGAAGAAAACCCCCTGAAATGGTCGTCAAGCTATCAGTGTTCGTTATCTCAGTTTCTAATGATGCAAAAGCTGACATACAAATTGATACTATAGGGGCAGTGACGTGGCTTGTAGCCTGGACAACTCTTGCTGCGTCGTTTGCGTCATCGTCATATTCTGCAGCTGTACCGCAAGTCCAACAGGACTTTCCTGGCTACTCGCCGCAGGTTTACATAATGGGTGTAAGCGCGTTTGTATTGGGTTATGCCTTCGGCCCTCTTCTGTGGGCTCCAGTACGAACTCATGTATTCAAGTTTTTATGTCACTTTTACTGATTCACACTCTGTTTGGCATGTAGATGTCCGAAGTTCTAGGTCGCCGACGTCTCTTCATTGTTACATACGCTCTTTTTACCATTTTCAATGCTGCTGTTTGTGCATCTCAGAATATTTGGACCTTGATTATATTACGGCTTCTGGCAGGTTTGTGTTCTTTTCCATTTTCATTTGAGAAAGTTAGTAACAATCTGACAATGTTCAACAGGCTCATTCGGTGCCTCTCCTCTCACCAACGCTGCTGGCGTGGTTGCAGATATTTTCCCTGCTGAAAAGCGAGGTAGTGGTATGGCTATTTTCTCCGCTGGTAAGTACTGATCTTAGATCGGATTAGTTCTCAAATGCACCAAGGATCGAAGACTAAAACAATCTACTATATTTATAGCACCATTTACCGGTCCCACTCTAGGCCCAATTGTTGGAGGCTTTCTGGGAGAAGCTGCTGGCTGGCGATGGGTCTGTGGCGTTAATGCAATACTTTCTGGAGCCCTAACCATACTAGGCACATTGGCCATTCCCGAGACATACTCACCGGTGCTATTGCGAGAAAGAGCAAATAAGCTTACTGCGGCTAGTCTGTTATTACCAAATGGGGGAGGGAAAGTATATCGAAGCGTATACGGTGAATTCTTCTCTTTCTCGAGTTTCAGCTTGTGGGAATTGCTAATTACTGTACTTGATTGCCTTTAGAAAAGAAGAAATGCGTCGAAATCAAGGAGTTGTTCACCAAATCGCTCCTCCGGCCCTGGGTATTCCTTTTTAATGAACTTATCTCGTTTTCTCTTGCGGTATATCTGTCAATCGTGTACGGAACACTTTACATGTTCTTTGCAAGCTTTCCCATTGTTTATGGCGAGAAACGGGGCTGGAGTGCCGGTATCAGTGGGTTGTCTTTCTTAGGGCTACTGGTAGGAACCACATTAGGCAGCTCGTACTACATATTCTGTGAGAACCCCATACTATTTTTGCATTTTGAAAATTGAATTAGAGCTGAATATCTGTATAACCAGATGACAATCCTCGCTACATTGCTTTGCTCCGAAAGCACAGGGAAAAAAATCCCAACACGCCGCTCCCGCCAGAATCCCGTCTCGCACCAGCAATGTTAGGGGCCATCCTTCTTCCACTGGGGCTGTTCTGGTTTGCATGGACATGCCAGCCCAGTGTTCACTGGATTGTCAGTATTCTTGCCAACATCCCGTTTGGAATGGGAATGGTCATGATATTTTTGAGTTTGTTTGTACGCCTTTTACCTGTCCGATGCAGCTATCAATCAATCACTAACATTGGAGGGATCCTAGACATATATTGCTGACGTGTATACTGTACATGCTGCCTCAGCCTTGGCTGCGAACTCGGTGCTTCGTAGTTTATTCGGTGTAGCATTTCCGTAAGGATCTCCCTTCTGGGATCTCTGTGTGCTAAAATGCTAATCTTCCTTACATCCAGTCTTTTCACGACTGCCATGTACGATGGCCTGGGTATTGTGAGTCTATGAAACGTGACGGTACGCGGTATACTACTTTATCTAACATCATTCCAGCATTGGGCCTCTACGCTGGTCGCATTTCTTGCTCTAGCGATGGCACCTCAACCGTTGTGAGTAACCAAACTACTCAAACTGACAAACAATCAGTTGATTTCTTTGGTTTTGCAAAGCCTATTCTACAAGTATGGCGAGAAACTTCGACTCAAGTCCAACTTTTCCCGACACAATGCAGAAACTTCCCTGGAATAGGGATTTCTACAGGCGGTAATACTGTACAAGAAACAGCATGACTAGGATAATGGAGGTAAATGGAATAAGTGGGATCATTTACTAGCGACTACTAATTTTCGTCAACGGGTCTGACCCCGGATATCAGTTCACTGTGGCTCTGTTGTCAGGATTGTGGAAAATATCTAGACAATGAACTGATCCGCTCCCAACTTTCCCTGTAACCCAATCTGCAACAACCCCTGAGACACAATTTCATCCCTTCGCTCCAATATCTCGTCAACAGACCAGTTGACAGAAAAATATCTCCCATTCATAAAACCTGCCTGCTCAGAAGCAAGCCATACAGCAGCACCTCCGACCAATTCAAAAGTATCCTTGGCGAATGGAGCGAAAGCCGGCGGAGTCATCCTGGTCATAACAATCCCCGGGTGTAGACTGACAGCTGTGATGTTAGGGTTCTCTGCAGTAACAAAGCGCTGAAGCTGGATTTGGACAAGTTTTGAAAGCGAATAACTTGACAGGCCTGGCGTCACGTTCAAAGCAGCTGCACTAGAGACATTGATAATAACAGCCTTTTTTCTCTGTCCTCCATTAAGCTTTAGAAACTGCTGCGTAACAAGAAAAGTACCCTTTACCATGACCTCCTATAGAAACAAATTATTACTTCCTCAGTAGGCAAACCAGTCATGAGACTGCCAACTTACGAAATTGTACCAGAAACCAGTAAGGTTCACGTCCTTCAAAGGCAATGGGGATTCGCCTGAGCCGGCATTGTTGACCAAGACATCGACGAAGCCATACTCTTTCCCAATTCGATCAAACATTGCCGTGACAGAACCTTGTTCGCAAATATCAACTTCTTCTATTCTTATCTCAGCATCCGGAGCTATATGGTGGATCTCCGTGGCTGTTTCTCGGAGCCCAGCATCATCCCGTCCTACGAGGATAATAGCACGTGCAGATGCTTTTGCAAACGCTTTAGAAATTGCCTACGGGCATTTTTGTCAGCCCCTTGTTTAAGATAGGATATGCTGCAAACTTTACATGACGCCCAATGCCGCGGCTGGCTCCAGTAATTAGTACTACTCGGCCTCTCTGATTAAGCTGGTCAGATTCCGGGTCGACTGCCGGGTAGACATCACGATAGGTTGTTTTTGTGAACTGAGTGGATGTGACAAAGTAGTCTAAAGGTAAATGAGAGAAGTCCATGTCTTCTGTCGCTATTGGAAGGATGTTGGCTGGGGATGTTTTATTGTCACCGATAGGTGTTTGTTGCTCTTTGAGAGAAGTTAAAAGCTTTATATGAGTCTTCAAACCAGTCTGGAATTGTTTGTTTTAAATCCGAATGCGCATAAACCCCGTAAAACCCGTAGGTAATAGCTCATATCCCGATCCACATCAGCAGTGGGATGCTCAAGAATCGGTCTTCGTTCTGGTGGAGTCGTGCGGCCGCACGTATGCAACCTGTCTAGTAAACATAATTTAGTGTCAAACTATAAGGAACTAAAGAATTACCTTAATAAAAGTTGCGGTTTTGGTCTGATGGTAGAAATCTGTCATCTGATCATTTGAACCGAAATCTCAAATAAATAATATCACTGTTATGACTAGATCCATTTGTATCGCCATGTTACAAATCTAGGTTTATTTACTTTTAATAGAATCTTATATATTCAATTGTTAGTATCCATCTATAAATGTTTGACTGCCCTGTTGAGACCTTGACACCGGCAAATCCCCCGTTCTTCAAGGACACCAGCCGCGCTTGGTAAAGTCTGTCAGAATATCACGAGCAAGTTCTTCCATAGACCGAAACTTCAAACCAAGAATCCGATCTGCCTTTTCCGTATTGAATGTGATGCGTCGTGTTTGTCCACTTTGCAATCTAGCATCAGGGTGCCGCTTATAGACAGAATCTGGCAGCGTAGACGCGGCGTTTACTACACAATTTGTCGGGTTAGCTGTTCAAATAAAAAAAAGCAATTTTTTACTCACTCATGTCTTGCCAGACCCAAGACCCGGCGCACACAATAATTCGTTCTCCGCCCGCAGTTGGGGTTGTAAGAGCCTTGATATGCGCTTCGGCAACATCTCGAACATCTACCCAGCCATGACCGGGATACATGACCGGAGAGACTCCCTTGAAATCATTGTGCACCAGAGCGTCGTACCACAGCTTGGACGAGGAGTTGAGCGTGTTGGGAGAGGTCACCTCATTGATGACAGGCTGGTTATTGTAATTAATTGATAATATCCTTACCTCTTCATGGCAGAAAGAGACACTTACACCAAATATATATGGGGGGTTAATGGCTACAATATCCCACTTTATCTCGTCCTTATGCTTTTCATAAAAGTTCCAGGCGGCTAGACAAAAGCTCTCAGCATTAAACAACCTTTTCGGCAAAAGCAGGGGCTGGTACCTCTTTCTGCAAGATTCTTTGACGCTGAGTATTTGGATAGTCCACTTGCGTTTCTTCCAAACTGTTCACATTCTTTGACTCGTTTGTCATTCCAGTCTTTTTCTGATACGGTAACCTCTTTGTCCGAAGTGTCCAGAATAGCCGCGCAGGAGGATGTGAATACAACGCGCTGAATCCCGGATCTAGGGTATTTAATTTAGTAAGCCACAAACACAAATTCTAGCGATTGTGAATGCTTACCCATACTGTAATGCGCTCTGTAGGATGCCCGTGACTCCTTTAACTGCTGGCTCTATCAATTCTACAGAAACATGAAGAATTAGCTTTATCCATTTTGTGGAGACGAGAAAATTTGAAGCCAATAAGAGACCACTGTCTACTCAGGGGGGATATGAAACATCTACCATTGCTTACCGTTTGGATCATCCGCAACAGTTCCGACGGGTGAAGCTGTATGAATAATTCCATCAACACCCTGAACAGCACCATCAAAGACACCTTCCTACACAATATTAACTGTGGTTAATAAGATGTCTACTGATTTTTCTCGTAAGTGCTACTGGAGCGGTGTACCTCTGTCATATTACCGACAATAGTAAGCTGAAGCTTGTTGCCATAGGACTTGAAGATCTCCAGCAAATGCTGGCCTCTCTCCTTGGTTCGGACTGCTGCACGAACTGAGTAATCCTTTTCAAGCAGGTGGCGAACAATCCACATTCCAACAAAGCCGTTGGCTCCTGTTACTAATAAAAGAGAAGGATGGCCGGAGACAGCAGGCATTGTGATGTGAGCAAGTAGACAGGAAAAGATACTTCAAAGCTCGATTTTATTAAATATCTCATTGAGACTGTTGACATGTAGACGACATGAATCATTTTTATATACGCGCCATCTCATCGTCGTCACTACATTTGCTACTAACAAATAACCTAGGTGATAGGAGATAACGGCTCAATTGTATAATTAATTCCGTAGTAAGGACATATGCAAATTCAGCACAGTACGAAATATGTCATATATCAGTCTAGTACTGAAAATTCACAGTAAGGATGCTCTCTGTAGTGTTTGTAGTAAGCAATTAGACCTGCGTCCGCTCCCGCACCCGCACCCGCACCGACAACTACAGGCAAGATTTGCGGATGAGGCATAGTTGTCGTGTCAATCTGTATTCCACATCACATAGTCCTCGTTCTGCTATTTAGGTGACCAAAAAGGTTTCCAGAGGCAAGGCCATATGCCGCACATCTCCCTACGGATGCTCAATTCTAATTATTGCATCTTAATCCAAAAGAGCTTGATTCCCATTACGGACAACGATAAAGTCGGGGAAGATGAATCAGACCAGGATGACCCTGACGATCGAGTCTATGACCCAGCTGATCCAGAGGGTGAGGGTATGAAATACAACCAGGCCGAGCCAGCTCCAAGATGCCCGGGCATGCTCTCTATCAGGACCAGCACCAGGTGTTCAGTCCCATCGAACAGGTTCTCTTTGTAAAACTTGCTTCTTTTGGACATGGTCTGCTTTATGTTTTTTTGTGAGTAGTAAAAAATGCTGGGCCAACTGGGGATTGAACCCAGGAATCTTCCCATTGCAAGATACGCTTACGCTGTATATACACTATTAATATTAGTTGTTTTTCTTCCCTAGCCATCAGGGGAAGACGTACAGTGGGACGCGATACCACTTCGCCATTAGCCCTTGTAAGGACTTGGATGTGTCTTTTTACCAGATGTGGCTCATCCAAGGGGTTCTGGCTGCGTATGCTGAGTTCTCCTTTACCAAGCCAAACGATAAACGCCTTGTAAAATAATTTCTGCTATACCTTTTAGTGTCATCTTTAAAGGATCGAATATTTCCTAGCTCTATATAATTTTATAGGGTGGTACAATAATTCAACTATAAGAATAGTAGTACCCGTACGTTAACACACAATTATTAATTACAATTCCAAGAGTCCATGAACGACATGAACAGCCCACAAGGCCAACTCAAACTAAGAATAGTAACGTAATGGAAGAGCCGATTGGAAAGTTCTCGAATCTTTTATTGAATCATGAATGGCCCCCCAAAGACTCGCTAACGTTGTACGTATTCTCGACGGCGCTAATTAGGTGGACAAACAAGAGAGTTCGTGATTCGGCTGAATAACAATTCATCCCACATTGGGCGCCGACGATATATTGAATTACAGTCAGTCAGTCTTGGACCTTATATAAATAAACAGAAACGACTTGGTGCTATCGCGATCGGCGGGACCCACCCATGCAGGTGGCTGACAACACCAACTCGCTTGCTCGGAAACTTTTGCTGCTGGCCCGGCCCAACTTTCCCCCATACGGTAGACAAAAAAATTTTTTTTGTTGCCTTTGAAGAAGAGTGGGTTCGATACATTATGAGTCATACTGTATATTTTAAAGCAGCGTGGCCAAGCTTACTCGGATTTACCGTTTTTTCATCCGTACTCTTTACGCTGCTACATAAGGACTCGGTACAGATACTTGGGGATAATGCTGCTAACTCCGAGATTGGATTACGTATAACTCACATGAATTCACATACATGTGACAGATGGTAAAGAGAAAGATGGATAAAACAGAAATAAAAAATTCAAAAAATCAAGAATTAAGAATTCAAAAATCCCCCAAGGCTCCTGAGAACCTGCTTAGAGTAGAATAATATAGAGACACAGTACACGAATAATGCGGGATGGCGCCCACCGGCTTCTCGAGTCATTTCACTATTAATAATAATCGGCTCATCGCTTAAAGCCGCTGCTCCATAATTGTTTCGAGCCTATCCATAATCCAGCAACCAAAAGTGGGCGTGCAAGCTTACCGAGACATCTCATTCGCGAGCTCGGCGACGCTGATCCCGAGGTCGGCAAGCCGATTGCCCAGTCACAGCCATCTCGTTTGTGATCGTGAGCCCCGCCTGACAAATCCGCTTGCCCATGATCTCGGCTTGCCATCATCGACTAAGTTAGCTATTGATTAAGTTACTAATTGGTTAAGTATGGTTCATTACCAAGCAGCTTCCGACAATGGCTCTTTTATGTGGCCTTGCTCCCGCCCGCGTTCTCGCCGTCCTGACTCCCAACATACATCACCACTCCTCCGAGGACCCTGGGTTTCCCACCGCTGGGGCAGCTCCTTTGCTGGCAACCACCATATCTACTCGCTCGCTATAGTATCAATTGGTAGTATAAGGAACCAAAGCAGCTCAGCTGCCTCGAAAAGGGCGCCATGGAGGAGAAGAACCACCACCAAGAAAGTGACCAGTCGAGCGGCGTGGTCGACGACGCCGCCATCCGCCATGAGCCCATTGTTGGCCCCGAATCGTCGACCCTAGCCAGCACCTCGCAGCTGAGCATCGACGGCCACTGGGGCGAGCAGACCGAGGGAGAACCTGTCTCGCGCCATGGTGCAATGGAGGATTTCGAGGAGATGCGGAGGGAGCTCACCCGCCTCAGTCTACACAGGACGCGCTCGCAACCATCGCGCCCGCTCAGTCGATTACGGTCCGCCGTCTCGCAGAAAAGCCGCCCGGCTGATGAGGAGGAACCTTACGCGGACTCGGAGGACACGCAGGGCGACTTTGATCTTTCCGAGTTTTTGATGGGCGGCACGCTCGAGCGCAGAACGACAGCAGGGGAACCGGCCAAGAAGGTCGGCGTGTTATTCAAGGATTTGACCGTCAAGGGCGTGCAGGCCTCGGCGTCCTTTGTCAGGACCCTGCCGGACGCCGTCGTGGGCACCTTTGGCCCCGACTTGTATCGCATCATCCAGCACTTCATCCCGAGCTTGCGCTTTGGCGGCCCGCCCCCCACGAGGACCCTGATTCATGACTTCACCGGCGTTGTTCGAGATGGAGAAATGGTCATGGTCCTTGGCCGCCCCGGTTCCGGCTGTTCGACTTTCCTCAAGACCATTGCCAACAATCGCGACAGCTATGCTGCCGTTCTGGGAGAGGTGAGCTACGGGGGCATTCCCGCCGAGGAGCAGCAAAAGCATCTCCGCGGCGAGGTCATCTACAACCCCGAGGACGATCAGCATTTTGCTACACTTACTGTCGAACAGACTCTGAGATTCTCTCTCATGAACAAGACTAAGAAGAAGGATCAATCGAGCGTACCCATCATCGTCGATGCCCTGCTCAAGATGTTCGGTATCAGCCACACGAGAAACACCCTTGTCGGAAACGAGTATGTTCGCGGTGTATCTGGAGGAGAGAGGAAGCGTGTCAGTATTGCCGAGACTCTGGCCACCAAGTCTACTGTGGTTTGCTGGGACAACTCGACGCGAGGCTTGGATGCCAGCACCGCCTTGGATTACGCCAAATCGTTGCGCATCATGACCGACGTCAGCCGACGAACTACCTTTGTCACCCTTTACCAAGCCAGTCAAGACATCTACGAGCTCATGGACAAGGTTATTGTGATTGATCAAGGCAGGATGCTCTACCAGGGCCCTGGTCGCGAAGCTAAACAGTACTTTGTTGATCTCGGCTTCTTCTGCCCCTCGCAATCGACTACCGCCGATTTCCTTACTTCACTGTGTGACCCCAACGCCCGTCAATTCCAACCGGGCAAAGAAGCATCAACCCCAAAGACCGCCGAAGAGTTGGAAGCTGTTTTCCGGAAGAGCGACACATACAAACGCATTCTCGAAGAGGTGGCTGATTACGAGCAACAGTTGAAAGAGACCCAGCACTCAGACACGAAGCGATTCCAGTACACAGTTGGCCAGTCTAAGAGTAAGACTGTTTCAAAAAAGTCACCCTACACAGTCTCGATTCCCAAGCAGGTCGCTGCGTGTGTTAGGCGAGAGGTATGGCTATTGCTTGGAGACAAGACATCCCTGTACACTAAATTTTTCATCCTTATCGCGAATGGCCTGATTGTCAGCTCGCTTTTCTATGGCGAGTCTCTTGACACTAGCGGTGCCTTTACGAGAGGCTCCGCCATCTTCTTTTCTGTTCTGTTCCTGGGCTGGCTCCAATTGACCGAGCTGATGCCCGCTGTTTCTGGCCGCACTATGATCCAACGACACAAGGAATACGCCTTTTACCGTCCGTCCGCGGTGTCCATCGCTCGAGTCGTCGTCGACTTCCCGCTCATTTTTGCCATGGTGTCATTTTTCACTATCATCGTGTACTTCATGTGCGGACTCGATGTGGATGTATCCAAATTTTTCATTTACTTCCTGTTTGTGTACACGACCACCTTTTGCATCACGTCGATGTACCGGATGTTTGCGGCTTTGTCGCCAACCATTGACGATGCAGTCCGCTTCAGTGGAATTGCTTTGAACTTGCTGCTCATTTTTGTTGGATACGTCATTCCAAAGCCAACATTGATTCACTCGTCAATCTGGTTCGGCTGGCTATTTTATGTCAATCCCATTTCATATGCGTATGAAGCCGTTCTAGCCAACGAATTCTCTAACCGCATCATGGACTGCGCTCCATCTATGCTTGTTCCTCCCACTGGTCCTGGCATTGACTCGAATTACCAAAGTTGCTCTTTGACCGGCTCTCAGCTTAATGAGAAGACCGTTTCGGGTGCCGCATATCTCGAAACGTCATTTGGATTTACTCGGAGTCACCTTTGGAGAAACTTTGGCGTTGTTATTGCCTTTACTGTGCTTTATATTTTGGTCACAATCATTGCGAATGAAATGATGACCTTTGCCGGAGGCGGTGGCGGTGCTCTTGTGTTCAAGAAATCAAAGCGCACCAAACAAATCGCCCAAGCCGAGACAAAGAATCACGATGAGGAGGGTGCCAAAAATGAAGCAGGCGTGCCCGCCAGCACATCCTCTGGAAGCGAAGAACCCATTGGTTCTCTTTCGACCAGCGATCGCGTCTTTACCTGGAGCAATGTTGAGTACACGGTACCTTATGGAAAAGGCGAGCGCAAGCTGCTGAATGGAGTTACTGGATACGCCAAGCCTGGAGTCATGACTGCTCTGATGGGCGCATCCGGCGCCGGAAAGACGACTTTACTCAACACTTTGGCACAGCGACAGTCTATGGGCGTTGTTAGCGGAGATATGCTGGTTGATGGACGGCCCTTAGGCCCCGAGTTCCAACGTGAGACTGGTTTCTGCGAGCAGATGGATTTGCATGACGGAACGAGCACTATTCGCGAGGCCTTGGAGTTTTCTGCAATTCTCAGACAGGACCGAAGCATTCCTCGACAGGAGAAGATTGACTATGTCAACCGTATTATCAACCTTCTCGAGTTGGAAGAATTCCAGGATGCGATCATTGGCTCCCTAGGAGTCGAACAGCGAAAGCGTGTCACTATCGGCGTCGAACTGGCCGCCCGCCCGAATCTGTTGCTTTTCTTGGACGAGCCTACCAGTGGTCTCGACAGCCAGGCAGCCTATTCGATTGTTCGCTTCCTGCGCAGAATTTGCGATGCCGGTGGAGCTATTGTGTGCACCATCCATCAACCGTCGTCTATGCTCATTGAGGAGTTTGATATGATCCTGGCTCTGAACCCCGGTGGCAATACCTTTTTCTTTGCGCCTCCCAGATCTGTTGTCAAATACTTCTCTGACCGTGGAGTCACTCCACCAGAATCGAAAAACGTCGCTGAATTCATCCTGGAAACAGCCGCGAAGCCTATGATTCGGGACGGCAAGAAAATCGACTGGAATGAAGAATGGCGCAACTCCGCCGAGAACGCCAATCTCAAACAAGAAATCCAGAGGATCGTAGATGAACGAAGCAAGATTCCTGTACAAGAGTCTGGCAAACAAACCGAATATGCAGCCCCCGTTACGACTCAGACGTATATGCTCACCAAGCGTCTTTTCAAGCAATACTGGCGAGACCCGGCGTACTACTACTCGAGAATCTTTGTCAGTGTGATTATTGGAATTTTCAACGGTTTCACCTTTTGGAAATTGGGCACTACTGTATCATCTATGCAAGACCGAATGTTCTCTATTTTCTTAATTGTTCTGCTGCCGCCGATTATCATGAACAGCGTGCTGCCCAAATTCTACATGAACAGAGCACTGTGGGAAGCTCGTGAGTACCCCAGTCGTATCTATGGCTGGGTCGCCTTTAGCACTGCCAATGTCGTGTGCGAAATCCCTGTTGCTATCGTGACGTCTGTCATCTACTTTGTCTTGTGGTACTTCCCCGCCGGTCTTCCGACGGATTCGAGCTCCGCTGGCTATGTGTTCTTGATGAGCATGCTCTTCTACATATTCCAGGCTAGCTGGGGGCAATGGATTTGTGCCTTTGCGCCGTCGTTCACCGTCATTTCCAACGTGAGTGCTCTCTATCTTTTCTAATATCTCGTGCTTCATACTAATATGTTTTTAGGTTTTGCCTTTTTTCTTCGTCATGTGCAACTTGTTCAACGGTGTCGTCCGACCGTACAGCTCCTACCCCGTATTCTGGAAGTACTGGATGTACTACGTGAACCCAGTGACCTGGTGGCTTCGCGGCGTGTTCTCCGCTGTCCTCCCCGCCGTCACGCACATCGAGTGCGCCGAGAGTGAAATCACCCACTTCAGCGCGCCACCCGGCCAGACCTGCCAAGAGTACGCCGGCAATAGCATCTTGCAAGGGTACCTGACCAACGGCACCGCAACATCCGTGTGTGGGTACTGCCCATACAAGGACGGGGTCGAGTACATGCACACCCTCAACGTGCACGACGACGACAAGTGGAAGTGCTTTGGCATTTTCTTGGCCTTTGTGATTATCAACTGGGCGCTCATCTACTTTTTCATTTATACCGTGCGCATCCGCGGCTGGACGTTCGGTATGAGCTTTGTCTTTGGTCTGCTTGGTGCGGCTATCAGCGGTGTCAAGCAGGCTGTGACTGCTCCGTTTTCGAGAAAGTGAAAAGATTCGACCTTGCTTGATATATCAGGCATTACTATCTTCATCGCATTTTTCTTTGCGTGGTTTAGTTTTGGGTTCGCATTTCTAGATCAGCGATTTTGCTTCTTTCGTTTATTTTATTTTGTTAGATTTTTGAGTATTTGGCACAAAAAGCTTGTTTTGTACATAAACTGAAGAGACATACATACAGCTTCAGAGCTGGTTATGATCAGGGAAGAAAGGACTTCCTTGGTTTGAATGGGGGGAAAGAACAAAGAGAGAATAAAAAAAAAGACCTTAAAAAAATAAGAAAAACTAGAAATAATCAGTTTACAAAAAGTTTTAATATTGTACAGTGTCCATTATCCTATTCGTATTTTTCTGAGTATGGTAATAGTTGATTTGTCTCTACCATCCACCATACCAGGGTTTCCGATCATGTTCTGCAGCAAATGACGGTGCAGGGATACGCATTGGCACGGGGACACAACCAAAGAGATTCGCCATATCTTCGTTGCTGACCACTTTCTCAATACTAGTAGTACTGGAAGAAGTAGTATCTTTTTCTTCTGTCGAGTCCTGGATAACGGGCACGATAACTCCGCATTCCCAGTTCCGGCAGTTCAGTTTCGGTTCCTTTGTACCGCGGTCTTGGACGAGTCGGCCCCTGGAAGTAGATTGTCAGGTTTGTTTAATCATATATGGATGAGTCAAACGTACCATGCACTCTCTGACAGGTTTGCACTGCCAATATACGCCCAAGCCGCGCATGTAGATCCGTCAGAGAGCTTGATTGGGGCTTCGGGACGAGCAAAGAGCATCTAGACAGACAAAGGTTGTCAGCAGGAACCCTTTGGAAAAAAAGTTGACGTGTCTAAGAGGGTTACCTTGTTATGCATCAAAATCCCATCCCTTTCACTAATACAGTCATGTAAAACATGCTTCGGAAATTTCGGCCCATTGAACCATTTTTCTTGAAAGCAAATAGTCCCCGCACACTGCGGACCGCCGCGTGACTGGTTGACCGTCTGCTGAGACGGGTAGTAAACGCGAAACCGGTCTCTCCAGTCTGACCCTGTGGTTTTTTGAACGACGGTGGGAGGGTCGGCTCGAGTTTTGGCGGGGAAGGATTTGTTTGTTCGGAGGGTGTATTCGATTAAGCCGTCGTCGCCTGGTTGTATTAGATACATTGTGTGGAAGAGGAGCTTTTACTTTCAAAGTGGTTGTACCTTGAGCAGACAAGTATATTGACCGCAAGAACTCATCAGTTAGAGAGCCAACGGAGGACGTCTTTGATTGTTAGCTGGTGTAAGAACCAAAAGTGGTGACAGGATACGTACGACAAAATCAATATTGATTGGTGAGTGTGCTCTTAGACCGAGAGCGTTCACGGCTCTGCCTAGCCCACAATGCCCTGTCCGTCGCCAGGTGTCACCAGCGTGTGATCCTCCACTACCAACCATTAGTGGTAAGTCATTATAAGTGATATAAGACCTCACATAGTGTGGACAAATGCGTAGCGAGCCGTTTCTGCAAAGTCAAAGTTGGACAGTTTGTCTATTAGGTTTTGATGCAATGTACTGGCGTTGAGGAAATAGACAAGGTCTTCGTAAAAGGCCGTCTGAGAGGTTTCGCCACCTCCTTCTGGCTTTTTGGGTAGATCAATGAGGAAGGCAGTCTAGACGTTGTGAGTATCCCCAGAATTTAAGGTCAATATATCTCCCCTTACGTTTTCCATAACACCGCCCGTTTCTCCCCAGTCATAAGGAACCAAGTTGGCACTCGGGACGACGATTCTCAAGTAGGTTGGGTGAAACAAGAGCATAAGCTTGGAATGCATACAGTTCACTTGTCCATCCATTGGGGGAAAGCATAACCGTATACGTGGCATGTTGGCCGTGTCTGCTTCGTATTGGCGTTTCTAAAGTGATATTAACAAAAGAGTTTGCCCGATGTGGCAGGTGGAAGCTTACGGTAATTTCATCTTTTGCCTGCATCATCAGCATGAACCTTGTTTTACTCGCCTGGAACTTTGTGAACAGCCATTCCATGTCAAACTGAAAGGCACTGAGAACAGCCAGCTCGAGGTCTGCACATTGCAAGACCTCTTCGATTTTAATATCGTCTCCTTTTCGTGGACAGCGAAATACCCAAGTTTTCTTTACTGTTCCTTTGGGGAACTGAATAGACGGGGTAGAAGACGGTGCAGAAGGCACTTGCTTCTTTTCTCCATTGATCGGCGTCTTCAGATCCTTTTCAGAGCTCGCCAACTGCGTCGAAACCAATGGTTTTACCGCCACATTTTCAGGAGATACGGCGGTGTATTTTGCAGCTTTCCGCTCCCGGCTCAGAGGCGGCGGCGAAATGTCTTGCTCTGCTTTTCGCTTTGCGATACGCGCAAGTCGCTCTTGCTCTAATTGCTTGCGGTCAAGTCCTAGTAAACCGAATACGTTTGACATTTGAGAATTTGGCGGCTGTTCGTTGGATTTGCTTGTAATGGCGATATCTTTGGCGATTTCAGACTCACCCAAAGTCTCAGGCGTCTCTTTTGGGTCTTCGGTGAAGTTTGATTGCTGCATTGACAGTGCAATGGCTCTCTTGAGATCATCATCTTCCTCCTCCTCTTCGTCAAGATTAATCGTGCGGTTCGTTTGACTTTGAATTTCATTATCTGAATCCCCTGTCAAGTCGACAATATTTTCGGTAGTCTTTTGCGTACGTCCACTCAGACCGTGTTGTTGGACTTGCATCGACTGTAACAAGGCAGCTGCAAGTTGTGGGTCATCGTCTTCATTGTAAGACATGTTTACGGTCGTCTTGTGTCTTTGGGCAGAACAGCTTGCGTATAATTGATAGACAGATACGGGTGATCGTCTTAGTGAAAGATGAATGGCCTGGCACGAGTAGCGGGCGAAACGCACTAAGCTCATCAACAGTCGGTTAAAATTTTCAGCAAAAACAGATATTTTCAGAGAAATTCCGTTTTTCTGAAGGCCTTTATCATCCGTGTAGGATGTCTTTCAGCAACAATCACTTGCGGCTATATGACACGGGACAGACATCAACTAATGCATACAACTTGTTCCACAATCGCACGCACTCAGCTCAAGCAACAAATAGAGCTAGACCAATCGTCCTTACAGACGCGTCGAACAAGCAGAAATCAGGCAAAAAGAACATACACCACACGCGTTGAAAATCAAAGACGATCAACAATAATCAAATAGAGAAGTTGCGGTTAGCCGTGCAGGAAGTATTACTAACTTGATCCGGTTAGAAGCCGCTAGGCTAGCGCCGTCGGCAGCCCGATAAGCGCAACCACAAGCATTGCAGTCGACGTCATCCTCATGCAAAGGATCGGGGAAGTATTTAGGGAGTACATAGTACGAATATTTGTTTTTCAAATAAAATTCCTTTATTTTGTTTGCGAATACATCAGTATTTCAAGTAATAAACCATAGCATTTTCCAGACATAATGACATCCAGCCAGAGAAAAAAGAGAGTCGCTGTTATAGGCGGAGGGGCCGCCGGAATGGTTTGTTAACAACCTGACAGCAAAACCAATGTACCATAAACTAAGCAAAAAGATAGTCCTGCGCAGCAACTCTGGCCCAGCATCCAGACAAGTTCAGCGTGACATTGTTTGAAACAGCAGCGCATATTGGCGGCCAAGCAACCTCAATTGACATCGACGAGTCCAAGCATGGAGCTAGCTGGCTGAACGACGGAGTCCAAGGAGGCTCAGCAATCTTCCGCCATACTTTTGGTTTCTTCCGCAGGTACGGCTATGAGCCTCAAGAAGTCAAGCTACAGGTATCCTTTGGAAAAGGAAGGGATAGTTTTTGGACCAATGTGTTTCCCAGCCCTTTGGTGGACGAGCTCTCGCAAGAAATCAAGAAATTGGGCCGAGTCTTGAACTGGATTAAGTACCTCCTTCCCATCCTTGGTCTCATGCCGGTGAAGATATTATTGCGCATGTTTCGATTCAGCCGTGATTTCAGCAACAAAATGGTGCTGCCCCTGCTGGCCTTGTTTCTAGGCACTGGCAACCAGACCCCCAATGTACCCGGTGCCCTCCTCGAACGTTTATTTGATGATCCGAATATGCGCTTATGGGACTATGACCCTGACACGCTCCTCCCAAATTTGCCCTCAATGTACACTTTTCCAAACCTGGGAAACTTTTATCGTGATTGGACTAGTGACCTCCAGTCCAAGGGCGTCGAGTTCAGAATTTCATGTGAGGTAGAGATTGTTGAGCGAGGACGTTCTGGGGCGCTTATCCGGACAAAGAAAAGAGACCAGCATGCACAGGGCACATCTAATGTACCTCATTTATTGCATGAACAACCAGATGAAACAGAGCCAGAAAATTTCGATGAGCTGGTATTATGCGTCCAAGCCAACGATGCTAAGAAACTCCTCGGCAAGCATGCGACATGGAAAGAAAAATTTATCCTTGGAGGCGTGCGCTTTTACAATGACATTACAGTCACTCATTCGGACTCGAAATATTTCCAGAGCATTTTCGAGAACAGATTTCAAAAGACCTTGTGCGCTAATGCGACAACACCAAATCGCAAAGACCAAATATCATTTGCGACTAGCGAGCCTCAATGCCGGAAAGATGGCTGGATTGGATTCCAGCCGATGTACTTCGTCCATTCATTCCCATCGGACCCAGACAAAATAGAAATGGGCTTCGATTGCACAAATTACCAACATCAATTCCGGTCAAATATCGGCGAGGGAAACCCGCCACAAGAGCAAGACCGACACGTCTTCCAGACAATATTCTTGAATGATCAGGAGAAACATCTCTGGACGATTGACCAAATAAAAGAGGACAAAATCATCGGCAAAAAATGGTGGCATCAATGGGGCCATCGTTGGTCTCATTACCTCCGTGTAGTACCTTTGATGATGTTCATCAACGGAAAAAACCATACTTTCTTTGGAGGAAGTTGGACGTTGGTTGTAAGTGACATCTTTTGCGCGCTTTTCCCTCAGCTAATCATTTTTAGAACATGCATGAAGTTGCATGTGTCTCCGGTATTGCTGCTGCATATCGGCTGGGAGCCGCTTACGACTCCGATGGATTTGGCGAGTTTGCCGAAGATTTCTTCTCCAAGTATCTTCTTCTTACCCATGGTGTCCGATACAAGCCCAACAAGCAGCAGTCGCGCTGAACATGATCTTCGCCTTTTGTTGTACCTTTAAAAATCAAAATTTCCTTACAAATCCGGTCGAATCTATCACTCTCCTTCTCGTTCTTCTTCATCGTCACTTTTCTCCGTCATGGATCTCTTGTCTGCCGTATATTCGCCGCTAGGTGCGTTATCGTTAAGCGGGAAGCTCAGGTGCTTCCAGTCTTCAATCTCCTCGGTAATGCATTTCAGTCTGTCGCGGATGCTATCAACGGCGTAATACCCTAGAAGCAGTCGCAGTGGTGGAAACGAGCAGTGCCCCAACTGCCAAACCAGCTCCGCAGCTTTGACTGCACTGACGGGTTGTTTGTCCCCAAGCCAGAGTAGCATCCGCCTCGCATGTGCCGCTGGTGACGTACTAGTCTGATATGGCTCGCTCGTAGGTTTGATAAAAAAGTGTCCGTAAGCTGGCAAGGGGTTGACCACCGACGAGGTTTCCGGACTGCGAGGAGTCAAAGGATTCACGACATCGTCACGTCGGATATGCCCCGGCTCAATCAATGTTCCTTTTATGTTGAATCCATCAACTTCATAAAGCATGCTTTCCATCAAGCCTTCCACTGCGTATTTCGAAGCGCAATATGGACCGAGACCGGGAACGCCCAAAGTCCCCGAAGTCGAGCTGAAAATGATGTACCTCCCAGCACCTCGTTCGCGGAAATGTGGCAGTGACAGTTGTATAATATTGAGCGTCCCCATGAAATTAGTCTCGAACTGATTGCGAATATCGTAATCATCTTGATCCTCACAAGCACCGATGACGCCATGCCCGGAACAATTTGCAATTATATCAATCCGACCAAAATGCGCAATCGACCTCTCCACAACCTCACGCACTGTGTCCCTTGCTCTTACATCGCACAGCAGCCCCAAGCAATTCGCGTTTTCCGCCTGCATTTTCTGCATTGATTCATAACTGTTCTCGAACGTGCGACCAACGGCGACCACCAGATCATTGTGAAGGAGAGCGGCTTTTGCGAGGGAGAGGCCGATATGCCCTGTTGCCCCGAATATCTAAATGATCAATGGGTTAGTCTGCGATCTATCTGGATAGATAGGGAGAAACTACGATGCTATTACTCACCAGCCAGACCAGTTGCTTGGGCGGATTCTGCGGGCCCGGGGGATCGGTTGTCAAGGGAAGCTGCACTCGAGGATCCCGAGCTGCTGACGACGGAGACAATGCATTTGCATGCGATGGAGGGCTTCCAAAGGCATCCATGGTGTGGTGATTCTCAAGAAAACGAGGGCGCGACGTTCCTCGGTTCTTTCTTCGATCGCGGTGCTCCGCAGAAGTGGGGACCTGGGGTAGGTACGCTAAACCTTTCTTAGAGATCCTCCATGTTCAATAATGCTCTCAAGATATGCAGGATTATAGAGTATACAAGGCATATATTAAATTCGTCGCGATCATATTATATACTCGACCAGCGCTATTTATCATTGCATGTTCATGACCGTCCAATCTCCCTCCTTAAGCGTCCAGCCGCGGTATCAGCCGAAGGATCCGGCCAGTTGCTCACGGCATCGTCGACTTCTTCCAAAAACGTCGTGCTATTATGCATAGAAGTCGCTCCCAAGACTACCCGGATTCCCGGGGAGCTGGCATTGACTTGAGCTATCGTTTTAGCTTCTTCATACGTGGCGCCGCCCACCATGAAAACGATTATATCCTGGGGCTTGTCCCTTGTGTGTCCACCGCCTTCTAGAAAGGGGTACTGCAATTCTTTCAGCCTGCCCTTGATGAGATTCTGCAAAGTCGCTTCCAATCGAGGCGAGTGCTGTGTGTAGACGTTCTCTACTCCCTTGAGTCCTTTAAACCGATCGCGAGCACCGGAGAAGAGCGACGCCGATTCAAATAGATCAGAAAATCCTCCAGCCACTGGAGGCGCTTGAAGAGAATGATAGTAAGTCAGAAGCTTTGAAATAATATTAACTCGATGAGCGGGTACATTGCCAGCCGCGGTCAGGAGATCGAGCAAAACTGGTAGTGAGTTGTTTGGTTGTCTCTCGTAGCGAATAGCGTAGAGGGCTACCAGCTTGATTTTATTCTCGGGTGGGACGTTAGGAAGTTGGATGATCCTTTGGATCGACTAGGACTTTGTCAGCACCATTATAGTTCAGAGATTGTAAAAACACTTACCCGCAGATCGCTAGAGTGGTTCTCATTGCACGCCAGACTTTGCTCTAGTTCACTGACATCCAACAAGTTGTCCTCCCCAACTCGACGACTGAGCTCGCTGACAAGCGTCACATGCTTGCTGACATTGCCTGAAAGCTTGCGGAACTCTGGATAGTCTTCAACAAACCGCTTCATATCGGAAATGGATTCGATGCTCATATTGCTCTGTGTTTTAACTTGGTATTGCTCAACATACTCTTTGATATTTCCGCCCAAGTCTCCGAAGTTTTGGTACATATTCTTCTTGAAAAAAGGGTCCTGGTCCTGAGAAAGAACAATTTCCCGCAGTTCCGGTCGAATTTCAGGCACGTCATGCAGATCGACACGTCCGTTGTGGATGCCGATGAATTCGTGTACCATGGCTTGATACGTCCATTGGGTCAGAAGTGGAGTTATAGGGTCATCCCGTCGGTCCAGGATTAAGAGAATAGGCGGAGTGTCGCTCTTTCGAAAGTTGAATAGCTGCTCCTCTTGAGTAAGCTGATATCGAACTTCGGTGGCCAGTTTCTTAGCCATAAGGCTATTCTTCTCGTATCTAATCAACGGATTCTTCTTCAGCGCAAGCAGCATGGCGATCACGCCGTCTGTACTCCGTCGCAGTGCATCTGCGTTCCACATATCAGGGCTATTGCTCCATATCCGATGTAGGGGAAACCCTATGTTGAGAGAGCACAGGTCCGGATTGATCACAATGAAGTCGGCGAACTGTTCTTGGACGCCTTTGACAACTTCGTGGTCGTCTGCCTCGGCGAGTCTCTCCAGCGATGATTTTCGAATTATATTGCTGAAGTAAAGGTAATATTCGCCATACTTTGGTTCTCGGAGTTCGTCGATGAGCAGCTGGATGGATTCGGGCGAGGGGCGTATGAAACACAGGCAGCGTAGATGGCGCATCTTCTCGCGAGACGGATTGTCCAGCCGGTCGACAAGGTATACTTCATGATTGAGGAGGGCAGACTGGGTAATGGCGGTAGAAACAATGGAAACCTGGGCCAGCAGTCAGCGCATCATCCACGGCGGGACAGCTCGTGTTGCCCACTGTCTCACTATCAACAAGGAGGATCTTCATCTTCGCAGATGCCGAGCCTACTGCGGCGGCGTCGCCGACAGTCACCATCCGGGAGAGATACCCGGACACGGCTGCGACGACATCCATGGCGGTTGAGAGGGCGGAGCTGCGCCTGGCGATAGTTGAAGCAAGCACGCAGCAGCTGTGACGATGCGGCGGTGGAGTAGTTGCGGGTTGACAGTGCAGCGTAATTAATATTAGAGGCCAGGCTAACTCACTATGCCCGCTCGGCCATCGCTCTCAAGGCAAATCTGTGGCCCGAGTTCGAATCCAGCGAGGTCTAATTGTTTTGTTTTTTTTTTTCTCCCGTCTCTCCACGACCACGTCTACCGTTTCTAGTCTCTTTAGTCCATAACCAACTATTGGTTACTTAACTTAGTAGGCCGGCGTGTGATGGGACGCTGAAAAGGTTGAATGTCGATCCGGTCAGGCGTGGCGATCACTGGCTCAACAAAACAGCTCCACCTCCGTCCACTATGCACATGACGGCATAGCTCCTTCTCTGTGGTCCGCCGTCGCACCTGCTTTTTTCTTCTATCTTTGTTGTGCCTATTCCCTCTCTCGCTGGGGTTTTCTTTTCTTCTTCTTTTCAGCTCTCTCGTTCTGCATGTCGCTGTCCCGCACATCGTGTTGTTGACGCCCCATAGTAGCCATGGCTGCTACGCTACGCTCCTACATTGATGCCCGTTTGTGTCCAGCTTGCGCCGCGGCCAGAACCATAGCTAACATTTGTGTCCTCAGCATTCATCTTTGCTTCAACGCTGACAGGAGCCTCCACCGATGAACGTGAGATTTGATGCCACTTCACAAACAAAATATTGCCGTTTACTGATCATCTGCACTGAAAGTGAAACTCATCGGTTCCTTCTTACTTTCCTACCCGTTGGCAGCAATTCTGAAAAGACTCCCCGACAAGGATCCGTGGAAGAAAAATGTCTTCATCATCGCCGTGTCTCTCTTCTACATGATTGGTCTATACGAGCTGTGGGATGGCTTGCGCACAATATTGTACAGCTCGGCGGCCACCTATGTGATTGCATATTATGTGGATGGGTCGTTGATGCCATGGATTGGCCTCGTCTTCTTGATGGGGCACATGTCTGTCAGCCACATTTATCGCCAGATGCTTAATGACCCGTCTGTTGTCGACATTACCGGGCCACAGATGGTGTTGGTGTTGAAGCTGTCAGCTTTCTGCTGGAATGTGCACGATGGCCGACTGCCTCAATCCCAGCTCACGGATGCACAGAAATATGCTGCCGTCATCGAGTTTCCGAGCATCCTCGATTATGCTGGTTATGTCCTCTTCTTCCCTTCCCTCTTTGGAGGGCCCGCATTTGACTACATCGACTACCGACGGTGGATTGACACCACCCTCTTCGATGTTCCACCAGGCACGGATCCGTCAAAGGTCCCGCCAACACGAAAAAAGCGAAGAATCCCGCGGAGTGGCCGTCCAGCAACCAAGAAGCTCATCATGGGTCTCCTCTGGATCTTGGCTTTCCTGCAACTTGGTGGAATGTACCCGCCCGCGATTGTTCTCAATGACGAGTATATGCAATACTCGCTTCTGCGCCGTATCTGGTACATGCACATGATTGGTTTCGTGGCCCGGTTGAAGTATTACGGAGCGTGGGCCCTGGCCGAAGGTGCTTGTATTCTGTCCGGCCTTGGGTATAACGGGTTTGACCCCAAAACGGGCAAGGTGTTCTGGGATCGTTTGGAAAACGTGGATCCCTGGAGTCTCGAGACGGCGCAAAACACACGCGGTTACATTGATAGCTGGAATAAGAACACCAACCATTGGCTGCGAAACTACATCTATTTGCGAGTGACACCGAAAGGCAAAAAGCCGGGATTCCGAGCCAGCATGGCGACATTTGTCACCAGCGCGCTTTGGCATGGCTTCTATCCTGGATATTACTTGACCTTTGTCATGGGGTCACTCGTTCAGACCGTTGCAAAGAGTGTGTTTAACAAACTCTGTTTTTCTAGCTGTAGAAAGTTGAGCTAATATATGTATCACCAGACTTCCGTCGACATGTTCGTCCCTTTTTCTTCACTCCCGACGGCACCAAGCCGACTGCTGCAAAACGCTATTACGACATTGCATCGTGGCTTGCAACCCAGTCCGTTATGTCGTTTACCGTCGCTCCATTTATCATTCTATCCTTTAGCGACACCCTCAAGGCCTGGAGCCGGGTGTATTTCTACGGCTTCGTCGCCGTCGCGTCCAGCATGGCTGTCTTCGCAAGCCCGGTCAAGGGCTACCTGATCAAGACATTGAAGAAACGCAACCGACCCCCGCCCATGGCACGAGCAGTGAGCGCGGAACCGCCGATGCTGGGTCTGCCCGGCGATCCCGAAAAGGAGGTCGAGGACGCCGTCAAAGAGATAATGGATGAGATCGAGGAAATGCGGAAAAACGGCGTGTCGATTCCGACTGGACCGGAACTACGTGCTCTCATTGAGCAGAAAACAGGTAAGAAATTATAAGAGTGTACCAGTTGGTATGCATCATCGAGCTTTTTTTCTCTCTCTCTTTTTACAAACCAAAGAAGAAGAGGGGGCACACGGCCGTCAAGATTCTGTTTACGAATACAAATTCGCTTTTGTTTTCAATGTTCTTATTCGTATTGTCTTTATGAGATAGACTGAGTGTGTTAGCCAACGATGTTTATGCATGGAATGGATAGGGAGTAAAGGATCGACATAGATCCGATGTCGCTGAATGGTGATTCGGGGTTATTACAACAACTGTAAACTCATTAATAGCATTAATATAACGAATTTTTAATGTTACATGCATTGTTTTGGCGTGTATCTATTTCAGCTGAAGATGCCACTCGTCTCTACTGGGTTTTGGGCGGCCACCGGCTGTTAAAGGTAGAGTCTGTTGGGGGGCTGAAGCCAGGCGAGTTTGCCACTGTTTCCTGTAAAGGAAAATATCTGGAAATCCTGCGTTTCACTTTGTCGCTTTATGAGAGAGGTAATAGAAACAAGCACCTCTCGTTACCAGTCTCCCTAATGCACGGAAACAGTCAAGCCATAGTTGAACAATCCTGAATATAAGAAAATTAATAGACAGAACATGAAATGGGAGTGGTGTATAGTGTTTTGTTGACTAGGCATCAGTGGGAGAGCCCCATCTCACATCATCCATGCTCACGGAGAAGATTTGCTTCTCGCGGGCGGTATATCGATTAGACAGTAATGTTTCATCCTCTATAGAAAATCAATTATAAGTCGTTTGTTCTGATATTATGGCTACGTAAATAATTAGCCAGGCATTCTGGATCCCAAAAAGGCAAAGATATCTCAAAATTCCAGTATAGTCAGTTCTTGCTCGAGTACATCGACGAGAGTATGGCCTTTGGCCCGTTTTGGACAATCTTACTAGTCCCACAGGTCATTATCTACTCTATCAACTTCAGCACTATTCTGGAGTAAATAACAAAGTTTTCAGTTGACAAGCGTGATGCCTATGGGATGGAGAAATATGAAATCTCGCTAGATCCTCGCAATCCAATTTCCCTCTTGAACTGTCCAGAAAGTTCCACTATTCGATCTCTCCTCCAAATGGCAAACATCACTCTCTACGACCTTGGACAGCGCACACAGCCTAATCGCTGTTGATCATACAATGTGTGGAAAATCCGCACGGCCCTGAACTGCAAAGGGCTCTCATTGACCACCTCCTGGGTCGACCACGACGCGCTGAAATCAACGCTACAATCTCTTGGTATTCCGCAGAACACCTTAACCAGGCTTCGAGTATACCGTTACCACCGTCAAACTGGCTGACGGGTCTGTCCTCACCAAGTCGTATGCGATAGTCTCGAACCTGGAAACACCAAACCTACCCCTTCTCTACGCTTTCACTCCGAACTACAGGCCGAAGTGGAGGCTATAGTTCATATGACATGCGTGCCCCTCTTTGCCAACTACATACCCCTGGTTGTCAGGAAAATTATCGAAGAGTCGACTGTCCTCGCATTTGCGAAAGCTCTTGAGACGCGGTTCGGTATGACTCTACAAGAGTTGGAGGACAGACAAGGAGGTAGCCATGCTTGGGAGACTGCAGAACCTGGCTTTGTTGCCATGAAAGAGCTTCTGACGACTCGCAAAGTGGATGGCAGATCGTTTATTTATGGAAGTCAGGCTTGCCATGCGGATTTTATGTTGGTGGCTGTGTTTGAGGCTTTTGCGCGTGGGGATGAGGACGTGTTTTCCAAGGGTATCGGGCGAGACGTTTCCTTCCAGGCGCTCTATGGTGCATATCAGCAGTGGCTTCAGAACGATTGATACCTGAAGTAAAAGGACGACATCTAGATGTCGCAGCCTTTAATCCCGGAAATTTTGAAGAACGTGAATTCCGCTCTGCGACGTCACAGCAACGTTGAGCGGGTCCTGGTAACATTCTTACGGTTGAAAATTGGTATCATTATCGTTATTTGACTGATACGCTACGAATTTACTAACGTTAATGTGTTTTGGTACAACAGCCTGGCTCAGCGTCTGCCTTGTCAACATAAACAGGTCAGACAGGGGGTTGGGGTCTCAGGTAGGATTTTTATGCGTTGGAAGCCGGTTGGCGATCAACAACTTAATTATTTGAATGTATCAAGATCAAATATAAAATTTATATGTGATTGGCTTACAAAATGTCCGGGGTGAACACCAGTTGACCAAGTTGTCCTCACAAGAGCAGAACAGGAATCATGTTGCCTAATTAGGCATAGAGACAAGGAAAGACATCATTAAGCTTATAGTTGCTGCTGTGCTTGACAGGTAGAAAAGATATGTTAATTGTACTGTTATATATATTATACAACACCATTATCTTGTCCAACAGGGTCGACAGGCACGTCAGCTCAGTGACCTTGAAGGATTAGGAAGCTATGGATTACCTCAACCAGAGTCTTGAGAAAACTGAATTCAGAAGCTTAGAAGATGAAGTATAGGATTCGTGGGAGGATCGCTTATAAAAATTGTGTTCTTTGTTCGCTTGCACGTGGGAGCTGTTGGCCTGAGGCAGCCAACATATGTAGGGGATATACATAAATGAAAACAACGGACATTGGCGCACCTTATCCTGTCAACCCATAATGCATGAAAGAAAAAATCAACCACAGAAAAACAAAAGAAACTCGTTAAATTCCCAGGTATTTCCGTCTACCTGCCCGTACTGGCAAGATCATCAGAACCACAGGACCTCTTCCTTTTGTTTCGGTTCGAGAAGACGTGACTGCCACGGATCAACCGCAAACAGACTCCGTGAGGTAGTTCAGTCAATGGCGCATTTCTTTCGTTTTCGTAACTTTCGGTTCATTTCGCTTTCCAACCTTTCGACACTTTGGTCCCCGGCATGTTCGTGTATGCCGCTGTAAATTATCTTTTCGGAAGGTCCTATATTCACCACATTTACTGCATTCCAGGTTTTGAGTTGGCTGAAGCTCAGGATGAGCATGTTTAAGGTGCCGTTCAAGGTCTTTCTGATGGCCGCTCGAGATTTGTTTTCCGCATATACTGCAACCTAGATGTTGGCTCTTGGCATGTCGCCTACATTATAAAGTCAGCAAGAAGACTACAAACCAGTACCAGCCAACTTACTCGAGTGAACGACGGTCTGCAAAGAGACCTTGACACTCCTGGCATATGAACAATTGACGCGGTGCGGGATCGATTTTGCGCTTGGCTCGATCGGTTGGAGACGGGGAGAAAACATCTTGATTCCTTCCAGCAGAGGGTGAATTTATTGGAGAAGTGAATGAACGTGACTGTAACTCAAATGTCTCGGGCAATGAAGGAACAGATATTGAATTGGATCGCCCACGTTCCGGCAATTGTGGTATTGGTTGATTTGGCGGTATTTCGAAAGTTGTGAAATCAGAGAAATGCGACGTAGATAAACCCCAGTCTATACTTTCAACGCTACTAGTATCCCTCACATCGGTATCCCCATCTTGTTGTAGAAGAAAAAAATCAAATAACCACCCCATATCTGAAGGAAAGAAAAAATCGTCATGCCCGCGAGGGCTAGATAGAAGGGAATCCGTTGTCGTGGGTGTCCATAGCGATGAAATATAGCCAACCTCGTCAAAGTTGAAAGCAGAGCGCCCTGGCCAGCCGTAGCCTTCTTCGGACAGGTCGAGTCCGGTGTGCGTTACATGATGATCATGGTGTTCTCCAGAAATTCCGAGTGCGCGAAGACAGGCGTCTCCGCGCTACCTCGTAATTTCGGGAATAGAATCAGGGAAGTAATACACGCTATTGTTGACTGTGGCTTGTTTAGAATACGAAAAAGGATGGATGATAAAATTTGCGAGATGAGAGCAGTTGCTACTCTTTATAAGCTAGCGTCATCAAGCTGTATCGTATGCTGATTGGTGTCCTCACATCGTCGTTGATTGGTGGCCTCGAGTCTAACAACTCACGCGTGAGGCCAGCATCAACAGCCAATAAGTGGATAATATTCTAGGTGGCGCAGCCGTGTTGTGCGCGGCTCTAGAACTCATGTATAGCCAGTTACAACTTTCGCCGGTAGTTTCTGGTCCCTGAGGCCACAACTAGGAGCCCAATTGCAATGTATAGCTTTCTTTCAGCCTCAGAGGCCATCAATATTATTGCTCTCATCTAAGATTAACACCAAACAAAAATCATATTCAAATAGGAAAAGAGGAAGTTACAAGAATGTCATACCATATGCATTGAGGCCACAAGAACTATCCTATTACTCCAAGCAGGCTTAAACCTATGTAATGTAGGTCAATGATATATTGGCTGGGAAATCCGATATTACTTCTGATTAATAATTGAAGCCACCTTTCCTTTTCTTAATCTATTACTGTGCGGTGGAAACTGACAACTACGCTTCGCCAAACGACCCAAACGTCTTGTATGTTAGCAAAACGCCTTTGTATCTTATAGGCAAGTGATCGATAATGCCATGAGGAATGTCATGGAACAAAACAGTGTAAAAATTCTGGATTCCGACATTATGCCACCCATTTCATACCCGATCTTTGATTACCATACCAATTCCTTCATCTACATGAGCCGGTCGGCGGCCCCTGGGCTTCGCCCAGATTTAAACGTTTCCAGATTTGGCCTATGTACGCCTGAAGCCTCCCCAAATACGGCAGTTTTAAATGATTGCAACGTTCCTTACGTGTCTAGCCTATGGAGCGGTTACGTGGAAGATGCATGCACTATCGACCACCGCCAGACCTTTCACGACCACTACAGCAACAATGCTCCATTCTCTACTCAGGATATGGATCTGGATTTCCTCCCTGCGAGTATCCAGAATAGTGCCTTTATTCAGGAACCTGCTACCGAAGCCGTGGTCTCAACTGCTCTTGGGACGATACGACGGCCGATATCAACAATTGACGAACAAGATGAAAAAAAGAGAAGGAGATTCCCTAGCAGAAAACACGTCAAACCGGGGTGAGTCAAGCAAGCTATAAGTCTCTCCATGTTCGCCTCTGATTTTTTTTTAAAGTAAACCCGCAGCTGGGAATGAGAAAAACTCACCGCTACAATGCAAATGGAGTGGCTGCAATTCAACTCGAACCTTCGCGCGAAGAGCCGATTTGGAACGCCATGTCAAAGTATTTCACACATCTCCGACGACTCATGACTGCCAATTGTGCCCAAAGTCATTCAAGAGGGCGGATACTCTCAGAGCCCACATGCTAGTCCACATGCATTGATTGCCTCTAGTCAAGATTGATTGACTGCAGCTTGGAAGAAAGTTGGCTGGACCTATATGACGTGAGATGTATGGATGCTCGGAACAACTTGTGTGTCTGATGCCTAATATAGGTGCTCAAAGTGGTCACTAGTGACATAGCTGAGGGATGTGAAAAAAACCCCCCCAGTTTATATGTAGTGATATAGGAAAGGTACAATTATACAGATCATCAATTGGTCTTATCCCTGTCCATACGGGTGGATACCTTGTGGTCTTATGAGTCTCCAGTCATTGCTATGCCTCTGCCTTCAAATGTGGCTAATACATGAATCTACGTCTATCAATCAATTGGCGTTTCACATTTACACATGTAGCCAACATATGAAGCTTTTCACTCACGTCAACTTTCCCCGTCTTCAATATCCCAATCTATGATCAAATATAAACATGTCAACTGGGAGACATCTCCTAAGTAAATGTTGCTGCCTTCTATTGTTCAAATGTTGAATCGATCTGTTATCTGTAGCCTACATATATACCATATGTACATGTTAAGGTTTCTTTTTTTTTTTAAAAAAAAAAATAAATAAATAAATAAATAAATAAATAAATAAATAAATAAATAAATAAATAAATAAATAAATAAATAAATAAATAAATAAATAAATAAATAAATAAATAAATAAATAAATAAATAAATAAATAAATAAATAAATAAATAAATAAATAAATAAATAAATAAATAAATAAATAAATAAATAAATAAATAAATAAATAAATAAATAAATAAATAAATAAGAATTAATAAATTCGCCAATTATTATATACGATTAATACATTGACCATATATAAAAATAAAAAAGTTTCAAAAGATCGAAGCAAAATATAAAATCAAGATCCAACAGCAAGAAATAAAGACTCCAACAGACACCATGTGAACAAGGCATCGTCAACCAAAAAAAATTGTTGACATGTATAAACAATAAAAGCAAAGGCAGACATGTCGATCATATATACACATGAAGTCATTTAGTCATACAAGAAGAAAGTGTCGGGTTGACGACGAATGATAGAAGCTGCCAGAAGAAGAGAAAAAATGTCGAATGTCGAATGTCGGATTGTGGGTAGATTTTGGATAAAATCGAAGAAAGAATGCACGGACGCTGCGTTTGAAGTATGTTTCGTAGAAGATAAAAAATAGTATGTCGTTGATGTTATTTCACTGTCGTGTCAAGAATGGAAAACGAATAGGTCTATATGGTGGGTGGTTTTTTTTTGCTGAATCAAAAACATCGTGGATGTATCGTGCGTCGCCAAAATATGTAGAGAATGTGTCTTAGCTGAACCCTGCAGTGGTGCCCACAACAGCCAGAGTAACCTGAAAGGATAAAATTAGTAAAGGAGCATACAAAAACTCTTGTACCAATTACTCACAATTATAGCGATGATCGCGGTGCCAACCGGGATCATCACTCGATTGACATTTCGCCACCATCGTGCACTCTGATACCTTCTCTTTTCATGTTGCTGAATCCGGTACTTGGCACCAGCTCCAGCCACCATCTCTTCGTCTTCGCTGCTAGGTTGGGGTGGCAGAGGCAGAAACGCAGCGATAACCCAAGCTAATGGAAACACAAAGCCCAGACAGAACGAGTAAACTTGCACATTCCGTCTCCCCAAAGCTGGCTCATTCCGCGAGTCTAGTGACGGCGCTATCCATGTGTGTCGGGGGCTTGACTGGCCCTTGTCTGGATGAAGATGCGGTGACGATGCCTTGGCAACCGGCTGGGGAACGCAAATATCGGATGAGGAATCCTTCTCGCCCTCTCCCCGCTTCCAATGACTCCGAGGATCGGCGGGGTGGTCTGTTAAGAGACGGACTGGCCGTGCTTGTTTGTCCTTAGGCCGTGTTCGCGGACGTGATAGGTGATCTGAACGCTGACTGGCATGTCGAACAGGAGACGCGGGTCGAGAAACTGCTGTTGAGGGTCGGCTGGTTTCGAAAATAGATTGAGCGGGATTTTGAGGGTACTGGCTACTGCCGTGATAGTAAAGACGAACCCAGTTTGGAAGCATATTCAAAATCACGTTGTTGCTGGAGCTAGAACCCGGCCGAGACTCTGTGCTGCCCATCAGTGATGACGGGATATGTCGCAAAGTAGAACGAGGAAGATTTGACAAGCGATCCAGATGTTCCGTGTTATCGTCAACAGATCCAATTGACAGCTTGGATTTCTTCGCGGGGATTAAACCTAGGCCTTTGCTGTCGCCAGAAACCATGCTGGTAGGTGCATTAGAAGGAACGGTAGAAAGGGTAGGATTCCATCGACCAGTAGAACGGTCGGATACGGTTCGCACAGCACGTCTTGTTTGGGAGGGCAGGTTAGAGGTTTCCGCATATGAACTTGACGAAGAAGGTTCGCGTATCCGAGGATATTGGATTGCGGCTATGTTTTCACCACCAAACTGGGAGCTGCCTTCAGAAGGACCACTACCACTGGAAGCAGTGCGAGTTCGCGACAATTGAGTACCGGCTGATAGTGCCAGCGACGAAGCAGACTGATATTCCCGGAGGAGTTGTTCAGGTGGGCTGGAAGTAAAGGAGGCTGGTTGAGATGAATTTGGCTCAGGTGAAGGACCAGGCCAACCCGGGTTGGCAGTATATGTGCGAATCACGGTTCCCAAAGAATTGGATGACGAGTCAGTCGAGTCTGATGGCGCATGGGTCATTATTTGCGGTGACGAGCTGCCGTATGCGATGAGGTTTGGGCTCGAGCTATCATATGCTACAAAATTAGGGCTTGAAGGGGCGCCAATTGGTACCACATTCGGACTGGAGCTGTGCTCATAGGTCACATAGTTGTCAGATGTTGCGAGATCTCCAGACTGGTCAGCCCTTGGCGACGAGTGTTCAGGAAAGACAGTTTTCACGGTCGTCCGGAGTGGCGGGGGCAGCGTGATCACGTCGTCGTCGTCTTCTGCTTCCTCGTCCTCTTCCTCAGTGGCGCGGACGTGAACAGTGTCACTTTCAGAATGAAGCTGATGCTGTGACTCTACATCCAAGTGTTGAAAGCTGGGAATTGGTTTGTCATCATGATAGGCGGCATCGTGCTCGTCCAGGTCATCAGAAGGGAGTAGCGGGGTCGGAAACGAAGACTGGCTGGACTGAGGGTCGTCATCCCACACCTGGGACGATGAATGTCGCAGGTCGACCGAGGACGAGAACTCCCAGGGGGCGCTAAGGCCGGCGTCAAGGTGGTGGTGTTCATCAGCAGGACCAGTCGCTGTGTGGTCAGTTTGAGCAGATGCTAACGAAACATCTGAAACACCATAAGCGCCATGGAGAGCATAAGGTTGACCAATCCCGGGCCGGGGCAAAAACACTTGGGTAGGCTTAGTTGGATATGGATTTGCAGAGTAAATGTCGATATTCTCTTTTCCCTTGGGTGAGCGGTTTGGCGATCTCTCGTTTGTTTGAGATGGAGTGCGCTCATGAAGGGCTCTCCGTCTCGGAGAGACACTATTAGTAGATGGCCGAGGTGACATATCCGAAAATTATCTCATTACCCCGGACTCTCCAATGAGTGACCAAGGCACGAACGATTGAAACCAAAAACCCCGAAAAATAACAGTAAAAAGACAGAAGTCGTAGCTCAATAAATCATCGACTGAAATATTGAAAGATCGTCAAGAAAAATAAACGTCTAGATCGTGAGGTAAACAAATCCGAGACAGATTGCGGAGATTGCACAAAGAGGCGGATCTTTTGGGAAAAGACAGGCAAAATAATTGAATGGGCAAACAATAAATAAAACAATAGTAATGGCAATAAACGTTTTGAGAAGTGCTTGGAATGCTAGGGCGCGAGCTGATATCGATAGCGATAGCAGTGATGATAACGAGAGTGGGGAGGCGAGCACAATACAAAAATGAATAATGTCTAGCACTCCAAAAGCAGGCAATACTAAGATATAAGGAGTGAATGAGTCGAGAGGAAATCAAACGCAGATTACATTAGCATATCATCAAACGAGCGACGAAAAAAGAGCGACAGCAACGAGGGTCAGAAAAAGAACGACAACGGGGAGAACGACTGGCGAAAACAGCAAGCAGAACGACGAGGAGAAGGAAGATGAAGCAAAAGCAGCGCAGGGGGAGGGGGACTGCGCAGTAGGGATGAGCGCTCGGGGTTTAGGCTGCACGTTCGAGGCCGGCCGACTCAAGGGGCCGCACTGACAGGCTCCTCGCTCCGGAATGGGGTTGCCAGCGGTGAGGGCGGAATGCACGATGATGCTGACGCTGTGATAGATGCGGTGAGAGAGAGCGATCGCCAGGCACAGCGAGGAATCGGCCAGGTGTTCCTGCAGCGTAAGTCTCGGACTACTGCACGCGCGGCGGCAGCAATTGGCTGGGGGGGTGGACGATGGTTGCAGTAGGCTGCGCAAGTGTGAGACTTGCAGAAGTTGAGGCGACGAAACGGACAAGGTCGGAGGAGGTGGACTGAGGTATTCCGGCGAGGAGAATTAATAGAGCATGGATGGAGAGTTCTTGGGCCAATAAGTTAACTACCAGAGTACCGGACAATGGAGAATAGGAAATTTACCAGGAAATAACTGCCGCCGGGCTGGATGGACAGCTAATTAATACTTTTTATTTATGCCTCAACTAATTAAAGTACGTACTCCTTTTCGCAGACAGGAGTACGACTACGGGGGATCCACGAACCCATCAGTCCGGTTCGGACTGGCATTATTATTATGCTGCTGCCCCGTCAGTGTTAATAATTAATTACTGTAGTATGAGGATCGCAGACTGGAGACTGAAGGATGAACCGCAATCCCAGGAGAAAAAGCAAGACGGAAAATCCGGCGCGCGAAAAGCGAGAAAAGACCAAAAAACCGGCCAGCTGGTTGGACGAGACGAGTGGCCGTTGGCGCCAGCGTGGAGCCCTTCATCTGCCGTCTCCGTATTAAATTTGGCGACGAGCAGAGCTAGGGATGAAAATAACTTAGCAGTAAGTTAGCACGGCGGTTAGCAGGCTTAAACCTCAGAGCTGCACTAATGAGATTGCCGAACGCCTGCCACGTCAGTTCTAGTCTGGTTCGCCAGGAACTCTGGGCACGTCAGTGCGTGTTTCACCAGTCATTGCGACCTCTTTTTTCTTTTTTTGCTCGATTTCTGGTCGTTCTAGGCTTCTGGGCTTTGAGGAAGAAATGGGTGAGGAGGTTAGGTTATACTTCTTTATGTTTTGTTTATTCCCGTTTATGCGGCGTTTGAGTGGCCAGATTTCTCCTCGAAAAACAAACAAAAGCACCAAAACAGGAATAGTCTAATCTATTTCGGACAGTTCTTCTAACTACATCTGGCAAAGCGCTTCCCCTAACTGTGAATTCTAGCCTATCAGACACCGCTGTTGCCGTGCATTTTCGCTCCCTGGACCAATCAGCGCTCTCCAATCCTGGACTCGTCCAACTATCAAGTTGCAACTTACAGCTGTATATATAAACTAGTAAACTAATTAACTGCATAATATGCAAGCATTATACGATCAACTCGACATGAACAGTTTTGCGAGGGCCAAATACTAATGCAATTTCCTTCTGTTGACACGAATAGTAAGAGGGTCGCTGAGGGTCTACCGAAGTCTTGGCACGGGCCGAAATCTCCTTTGTACCAACATCTGAACGTCAAGATCAGATCGAGATTCATCGAATAGTAGCGCCAGGCTGGTGGTAGCTTCTATTCCCATCGCCCGGTATCCAGCCATCAGTTCTGTGTCTTGATAAGTGCTCTGGTAGTGAGAAGGTTGATCGCTCGTTTTGCTCTCTTCCGAAAACCGAGTGCCGCGTCAGCCTGCATTGTGCCATATTACTATCGTCGTCTGATCATTTTAATATCAGACGATTTGTGCTCGCTTTCTGCTCACCTTGTGGGAGGAAATAAAATTGCATATAATACTAGTAATCGTCAACTGTCACCATGGCCCCGACTGGGATCTTTGATCGCGTCAAAAAGCTATACACCAAACAGGCTGGTGAGTTCTCGGCATTCTGCTTACGACAGCCTATGAAGCTCACTATACCTTAGATGACTTTCTACCCGTCATATCGGTCAACACGGCCGCCTTGCTTTCTGTGAGCGAATCTTTATTCTTTCTTTTTTTCCCTCTTGCTTTAACTGACTCGATTCAAGATGCTTGTTACCTTAGGATATGTACTGCCGTTCTACATCTCAAAGACGACACGGCCATCTGCCTCTCTCAGCCGAGATGCACCGTCAGTCATTCGAAGTCGGGTTCGAGCCGTTACCCTGGCTTGTATAGGCAGCACTTTCTTTGTCATTGCTCTCGCGATGCTGCAGGGCGATTCCTCGTTGCCAGAAGTGCTGAGACTGCTTGGCTGGTGGCCTATTGGCCTTTTGGAAATTGCTGAGAGCCTCCTTTTAACAGCGGTTCTTTTCAGCGGTCCTCTTTTTGAAAGAGGTATTGTAGAAGGGGACTGGAGGTCATGGGTCCGAGGAGAGGGTCTTTCCGAGACTCTGCGTAGCTGGATCGGGTTTCGAAACTTTGTCGCCGTATGTTTTTTTATACCCCTTAAAAAGGAACAGCAAAACTAATTGTCTTACCAGGGACCAATCACGGAGGAAATCACCTTCCGCTCCATCATCATTTCCCTCCATCTCCTAGCAAAGATGTCCCCTGGACGCATCGTCTTCCTCTCGCCTCTGCACTTTGGAATTGCTCATGTCCACCACTTTTACGAGTTCCGCCTCACGCACCCCGACACCGCAGTGACTGTGGCTATCTTCCGCTCACTCTTCCAATTCACCTATACCACCGTATTCGGCTGGTTTGCTGCGTTTGTCTATCTTCGCACCGGCTCTCTACCGGCCGTGGTTCTCATTCACAGTTTCTGCAACTGGTGTGGACTGCCTCGACTTTGGGGCCGTGTTGAAGCCGGAGTTCCTATCGGACCGCCGCTTGTTCGGGCAAAAGACGATACTGAAGTCAGCAAGTTTCAGGTGGCAGATGGCAGGCTAGATATCAGCTGGACAGTGGCATACTATGTGCTCCTCGTTGCGGGTGCAGTCGGCTTTTATTATCTTCTGTGGCCTCTAACCGAGTCGTCGCTGGCGCTGGCCTCGTTTTACAATTAGACAGCAATCAATTGATAAGTTGATATGGTGTATCTATGACGAATTAAACTCGGATATGGTAACAATAATATTTTTATTCTTAATTTTTCAACATATATATATTCGGTCATGTCCTTCGTAGAACTTTGGACGGATTTAACTTCCAGGAACAAAAAATCATTCAACTCCATCCATCGGTACATTATATTCCCTTATAAACCCCCCAATAGGGACAGCATCCATCTCGCACATAGTATCCACAAAAGCCGTCATGGAATTCTCTTGCCACAACATATCTACCAAAATCAGCGCCTGATCAATCCCCATCCCTCGCCCCAATTTTGTCAGACAATCCTGCGCCCAATCACACATGACCGACCCGGGCCCATCTACATTCGCAGCAATATACAAGGGAAACAAAATCGTCATGTTACCCGCCGCAGACTTGGTTTGCCCCTTGTTGTGATCGTCGATGAGGCCAAGAATATACGGCACTGAAGCGCATATATCGTGGGCAAGTTTGCGTGTGAGAGTGCAGGATCGGTAGCAAATTTCTTTGAATTCCTGTGTTGGCGGCGCGGTGGTTTTTGCGATGTCGTCCTGCTGGACTGTCATCAGTCTGAGCTGGTTGAGGATTACTTCATTGGTGAGGATTCGGGCATATCGGTAATTGTTCCACATATTCGGGAGAATCCAGTTCCCATAGACATGGTAAGAATCATCCAGAGGGAAGATGCGGCTGGAGCCCCGGACTTGAAACGATTGCCCCGGCGTTGCTGCCACAATTTCGTACATAGTCTCGGGAGGGAACGTCTTTTCTAGAGCCGCTATCTTGGAATCTAATTCGAAGGAACGAGACAGTAAATCAGTGTTGATGGTCTTGAGATTATTTTCATGGTGTATGCGCAGATCGCACACTTCTGCCACGATACATGTTAGTTGGTATCCTATTATGGTATGGTTAGTAGCACCTGGGAGCCGGATGACTTTTTCGGACAAGGTGATGAGTTCAGGAGGGAAGGGGTAGCGCTTTAAAATGCAGCTGATCATCTATACATTCGTGTTAGATAAATCTGCGCAGGGGAAGGAGACCATATGTATAGTACATACAACTTCATTTCGCAGTGCAAAAAACAGTTGAAGCCCCTCTTGGCGTTGGAGCTGTGAGTCTCCACGTAGTGCTAAAAGTGCAAGAGCCCCATTGGTATGTTGGACGAAATCAGACAACGATTCGGACTTTTTACACGTTATGATCTAGTGCAGTCAACGCTCGTTAGCTGCAGTCATGGCAAGCACAATGCACACACTACTATTCAGCCTCCACATACTTCAAAGAGTGACAAGCAGAGAATCGCAGCCAAGGTAGCGTCTTCTGTTGCCTGGCCACGATCCGAGATGGCAGCGTTGGTCCATTTTAAAGCCTCTGCATACTCTCGCCATGCGGCTATTCGCAACGGCTGAGAACGTTGAATACTAGAAATATTAGCCATACCCACTGAGGTGATGGCATTCGTCAAGGCCCTTGTTGCTAATGGGGTGTTTGGGGATACATCCCCACTGGGGTCACAGTTCTGGATAACGCCCGAATAGATCCATGCAAACGAATCAAAGAAGAAGCACGTGGCTTCAAACTTTAGATCCAGCTTGAACGGGTTAAGAGGTACATAGTAGGGGGCCATTTGATCTCCTCGCCTAGAAGCCCCGGAAGAAGGGTCTAACTCTGCTGCAGAAGAAGACGCCGCCTGGAGTGCCTCCACGTCTCCTCCTGCATCATCATGCATAGAAGACGATGTCGGAGAGCGGCGCCGTTGGACCAAACTCGACGCCGATGGGGAATTTGGCCCCGAAGAAGACGCGGCAACCTTGGCCTTTCTGGCTACAGCTCGACTCTCATCCCGAAATAGAAGTGAGGAGACATCGCGGTAGCCAGGGCACACGCGCTTGGTCCTGGTGCAGCGGATACATGCAGGGCGGGTTTGGTCGCACTGGTGACCCGAAATCAGTTTAAATCCAATTTAAATGGGGAAAAAAAAAAAAAAAAAAAAAAAAAGCTTAAGTACACGAATCGGCCAATAGGCCAAACCAGACTAAAAACAACACGGCTGGGGATTTAATATTATTGTTCTGCACCCACCTTGACCCTGCGTTCTCGGCATGCGTCGCAGCCGGCGCTGGGCTTGCCGCAGTAAACCATTTGTATACCAGAGTAAACACCGATGTAGATGCCAATGGTATGTTCATCGGGGAGAGACTCGGTCACCGTGGGTATACAATGACATCAACCTGTGGTTTGAGGGCGGCCTTTTCTAGCTGTTGTTGACGTTGACCATTTGTCAACAGGGGAGACCAAATTTTAGGCAGCCCACTTATTGTTCAGCCCAGAAAGCCAATACAGAAGTATTTGCCCACGCTAACCTGAAGCAAGCATGCATCGCGAGCGCAAACGGCTGTGACTGGCTGGCTGGCCCGCGGGCCCCACACGAGTCAGTTTATCTCCGCTTCTTCGGCGGGTTCGATGCGTTTTCTACTTCGTATTGGGGTCTGGTTTGGCTAAGCTTTGCCTAATCGCCAAAAATAACATCTCTCACCTAAATTGACGTCCCACAGCAGTACTCTAATACTAATAGAGTAGTCCAGATGTTGGCCGCGCTGAACTGTTCAGGGTCTCCAGTGCTGGGGATAAATACCCCTCGTGTCGCCATGGCTGGGGGAGGTCAGTCAAGAATTCTCCTGCATTAGGAAAAACCGAATAAAAAAAAGAAGACAAGGAACGAAACAAAAAAGTCGACCAATTCAACCACCATGACTAATATCGACTACCGACATGGCGTCTCCATTTTGGAGCTCATCGCCTTCGTTCCCGCCCTCGTCATGTCCGTTCTGCTGGCCTGGCGCCATGGATTTGGCCGTACCGCTGGCTGGTACTTCTTCATCCTGTTCTCTCTTCTCAGAATCATCGGAAACTGTTGCTATCTAGCCACCCTCAACGATCCCGAAAATAGGGGCCTGTACACAGCATGGGCCATCTGCAGCTCAATTGGAATGTCTCCTCTGCTCTTTGGTCTGCTGTACAACCTGTCGCGAGTGTATGTGAGCCTGTCTATCTATCAATTGACCACAAGCTAATATCAACCAGAAACGATTCTATCCAGAGAAAAACCGGCAAGGGATTCTGGCCTCAGATCTTCCGTATCTTCGGATTCATCACCCTGCTTGCCATTATCCTGAACATCGTTGGTATTACCGGTAGCAGCAACCTACAAGATGGCGTGAAAAGCACGGAAACAAAGGTCGCCATGATTCTCTACCTTGTATCATGGGTTGGTCTCGTCGGTCTCATCCTCATGGTCAGCACGCGCTACACCAGCATCGAATCAGGCGAACACCGCCTGCTATTGGCCGTTGCAATCTGCACTCCGATCTTGGTTATTCGTCTGGGCTACTCCTACATGACCTGCTTTGGAAACAACCCCCATTTCAACATGGTTACCGGCAACGAGACCATCCAGCTGGTCATGGTTGTGATTGAGGAAATCATTATTGTCTACATTATGCTCCTGACCGGATTGACTCTGGCCATCAAAGACAAGGTTGCTTACAAGGTTGCCAATTCGGTGGAAAATGGAGAAACCGCCTATGACCCTTACTCGGGCAACGTCAACCCTGAGATGGTCCAAGGCAGCGGTTATTATTCATCTGCTCCGGCACGAAAGCCGAAGCGCCCCATTCGCGGCGGCCCCATCCACATGTTGGCTGCTTACACCATGAACAAAATGGATGAGCGCCGTGAGAACGCAGCCCGATAAACAGGTGACTGTTCAAGTGTTGTGTGTACAAAATGTCGTTGATGTTAGTTTCTTTACTTTATTGTTTTCTTCTTTAAATGATATCCATGATAGAGCTGTTGGAATTGCTTGGGATTCTGCTTTTACGATTGTTTACATGACTATGGATGATTAAAAATAATTTAAATTTCAATAACTACTTCTTTAGTGATTATCAACTCATGGCACATCAATTGATGCTGATCTACACTACTAAAGTAGTAGACTACTACTTTGTTACTATAAGTAGTAATGCATATGTAGTACGTGTGTGTAATTATAGACATGGAACATGCTGATATATACTACAACTCAATTACTATAAGTAGTAATACGCACGTTGATCTATAACTAGGTGGCTTATCGTATCGCCGAGTGTCTATCTTTAAGTCCGATCCCAGCCGTCCAAACCCGAGACATCAAGCTACGTATCTCCGAGCATCATCTTTTCCCGACTTTGCAGTCTTTTCCTCGCTTCCCTTCTCCTTTGTGCGCCTGGATTATGCGCGCGTTTAACGGGTAAGATAATGGAATCACGCACAGATATGTTATTTATCTGATAGATCAATTTTTCTTTTCTTCCCCCGCCTGTTATGATTCAGCCGCTACGGCTAGCCCGCCATCATGGGCGCAAACACCTCACTTTGAACATATACTCTCGCACAGCACAAACGCGGACGCAAACTGCTTTCAGATCTTTATCATCAGCGTCATTCCCACTTCCGACGACCTCAAAATGCCCCGAGCCAACATGCGAATGCGCGCCGACTCCGTCGATGCCGGAAGGACTACCGATCGATCACCAACGGCCGCTGAACGCCACTATGGCTCCCTATACACAACAGATCTTGATATCAACGGGGAAAAACGACTGGACGAGTCGTATCGAAGATGACGGCGTGGGGGAAAGCTGGGGGGGTTTGATCCGAGGGATTAAGGATCTGTTTGGCCGCGGGGGGAAATATGCTGATGTTTGTTGACACTCTTCTACTGTCCGTCCGGATCTGACAAAAGATACAATAATAGCCTTATAATAATCTGGTGGCAACTGCTTCTTCGTTTGCACCTTCGTCGTCTGCGTCGCCGGAATTTGCATCTGCTTTTCTTTTTCCAGCTTTTAAATATGTGCCCAAGATTCCGATTGCAACAACAACCTCGGCTTCCGAGACAACGAGCCTCGACACGTTTGCGCGCGCTTTATTGCTTCCTCGGGAACTCCATCGCGCTCATGGAGACCTACCAGACGCCCAAAAAAACACAATGAGACGATCGCCGGAACTCGAGTCTAATTTCCCGGAAATCCTCGATATCAAGCAATCCCCAACAATATTGATTTGTGGGCATGGAGGGCGAGACATGCGTTGCGGAATAATGCAGCCCGTTTTACAAGCCGAGTTTAAGCGCGTCCTACGCAGAAAAGGGTTTACTACCACTGGAGATGAAAACAGCAAATCCACGGTGGATGGACCGAGCCATGCGAATATCGCTGCCATTAGTCACATCGGCGGACACAAATATGCCGGCAATGTGATTATATATATCCCACCCGGACTTAAATCCAGTTCCTCCGGAGAGACTGCTGTCAATCCATTGGCCGGTAAAGGAATATGGTACGGCCGTATCGAGCCCAGGCATGTGGAAGGGATTGTAGAAGAGACCATCTTCAAGGGAAATGTGGTTGAAGAGCATTTTCGCGGGGGCATTGGGATGGATGGCGAGATTTATAGATTGTGATGACTGTATTATACATATAGATAGACTCTGCTCTGGATTGCACATATTGAAAACTTCTGGTCAATAATATTGTTTTTGCGTATGATATCAGCGCAGTCGCGCCTAACTCTTTCGGGCCGGAAGTCAAACCTCGCCGCAGCTCCGCAACTTTCTTCCCAGCACAACGCGCGCCGCGTCATTACGAGCTCTACTTTGACTCTCTTGTTCAATTTACCATCTTTTTCTTGGAATTGGATTTGTTACTTCTTTGTTTCCTGACTCGTGACTCGAAACTTTGCTGTAGCGTGAAATTATCCAGCATGAATTGGACAACGTGATGCGATCACGGCGCAGTCGCATTCGAAAAGACCATAAGGTTCTAGAGATTACTGGAAACCGTGACCATGATACGACAGCGATCGTTGTTTCGCGAGGGCTTTCGAGTCTGCTCGTTAGTCAACCGCACGACCCTGCGAGCCCGACTCGCGCCCTCATACACACCATTTCGCATCTCACTTCTTCCTCCGAACGAACATTCCACTAGACTCGCATCCACCGTACATACCCCACCAGAACTGGATCTTCGAGCCATTGATCGAAAATGGCAAGCGAAATGGGCGCAAGCCGAAACGCAAAATGTGCAGGAAATCCGCGCAAGAGTCGGATCAGACCCAAACAACAATCGCCCTAAATCGTACATTCTTTCCATGTTTCCGTACCCGTCGGGCACACTGCACATGGGCCATTTGCGGGTGTATACTATATCTGATGTCTTGGCTCGTTTCTATCGGATGCGAGGACACGATGTTTTGCATCCTATCGGATGGGATGCCTTTGGGTTACCTGCAGAAAACGCGGCTATTGAGCGGGGGATAGAACCGGAAGAGTGGACGTTGGCGAATATACAGCGGATGAAAACACAGTTGAAAAGCATTGGGGCTGGATTTGACTGGGATCGGGTATGTCCGTTCCCTTCTACGAATCAATACGTTCTAATATGTGTAGGAGTTGACGACGTGCTCGCCGGAGTTTTACAAGCACACGCAACGAATATTCCTGATGCTTCATGAAAAGGGTCTGGCGTATCAAGAAGAAGCACTGGTTAATTATGACCCTGTGGACAAAACAGTCCTCGCCAACGAACAGGTTTGTTCGGAATATTCTTCTTCCGGAATTTTCAAATATCTAACGCAGTGTTCTAGGTCGATGCCAATGGCTTTTCCTGGAGGTCAGGAGCCAAGGTGGAGCAGCTCAATTTGAAGCAATGGTTCTTCCGTATCACTGCATTCAAGGAATCTTTACTCCAAGATCTCGACTCGCTGTCGGAGGGCTGGCCAGATCGAGTTTTGTCTATGCAGAGACACTGGCTAGGGAGATCTCCTGGTGCCAAGGTCAAATTTGCAGTCACAGCTGGCGGCAAGCAGCAAGACGTTGAAGTGTTTACGACACGACCAGACACCCTCTATGGAGTCGAGTACATTGCACTATCGCTGGACCATCCTCTTGTCGAGGAGTCAGCCAAGTCAGACCCCAAGCTTAGGGCATTTCTGGACGAAGCTGTAAATCTTCCGCCAGATTCCAAAGAGGGTTATCTCTTGAATGGTGTTCATGCTTCGCACCCATTACACATTATTGACAAGGAAAGCCCTCATATTTCCCGAGAGCTGCCTGTCTTTGTTGCTCCTTACGTGTTGAGCGGATACGGCGAAGGTGCCGTCATGGGCGTGCCAGGCCATGACACGCGGGATTTGGCATTTTTCAAGAAGAACTTGCAACCGGAATTCATATCAATGGTCATTCAGCCTGATACCGGCAGTCAGGATGAGGCTTTGAGTGTTGTCCCGACACATGACTCGAAAGCATTTACACAGGAGGGTTACCTGACGGCGAGATGCTGGAAATACCAAGGACTCCACTCCAAAGAAGCTGCCAGACAGGTGGTCCTAGATCTTCAGCAAATCGGGCGCGGGGAACCGACAGAGACGTGGCGACTTCGAGATTGGCTGATCAGCCGACAACGTTACTGGGGTACTCCGATTCCCATAATTCATTGCGCAAGCTGTGGCCCTGTTCCTGTCCCTGTCGATCAACTCCCCGTCGAATTGCCAAAAATTGATAGCGAATGGTTCAAGAGTCAAAAAGGGAACTATCTTGAGTCTGCGCACGAATGGGTGAATACCGAGTGTCCTAGTTGTGGAGGAGCTGCAAAGCGCGACACCGACACCATGGACACGTTTGTCGATTCGTCGTGGTACTACTTGCGCTATCTTGACTCGAAGAATGAGAATGTCCCATTCTCTCCATCCGTGGCTCGACCAGTGGATATCTACGTTGGAGGTGTTGAGCACGCCATCCTCCACCTCCTTTATGCGAGGTTCATCTACAAATTCCTTGCTCAATCCGAACTCTTCCCTGAACTCGCCCACTCCGAGTCTGGTCCTTCGCCTGCAGAACCGTTTCGAACTTTGTTGTCGCAAGGTATGGTTCACGGGAAAACTTATTCTGAGCCGTCAACCGGCCGTTTCCTACTTCCCTCCGAGGTCGATCTCACCAACAAGGATAGACCGCTCATCAAAGGTACTCAGATCAGCCCCAATGTCTCGTTTGAAAAGATGTCAAAGAGCAAACATAACGGGGTCGACCCGACGACTTGCGTCGACAAGTATGGCGCAGATACCACGCGCGCGCACGTTCTCTTCTCGGCGCCGGCGGGGGAAGTTTTGGAGTGGGACGAGGCGAAAATTGTGGGCATTGAGAGATGGTTTGCGCGGCTGTGGAGGTTTGTTCACGAGACCACGGCGACCCTTTCTGAGGGTGATATCAAACTGTCAATGGATGCTGTCATGCAACAACCGCATGCCCTCGAGCTGCCGGTTCTGTTGAACCTTTCCGACGCCGATGTTGATGCCTTGCTGGCCACTCACCAAACAATCACTTCAGTGTCTGACTGCATGCTGAATAACCCTTACGGCTTGAACACGGTGATTTCGGACTTGACCAAACTTACAAACACTCTCGCGTTGTCGTCGACACCAACAACGCCGAGAATTTCGTACATTTGCCTCTCCTCTCTCCTCCGCCTGCTCTCCCCCGTTGCCCCGGCTTTTACAGCAGAAGCCTGGGAAATTCTTCATTCGCTGCCATCATTTTCTTTCGAAACAAACAAGGACACAGCCATCGCCAACGCACCCTGGCCAACACCGCTCCTCACCGAGCCCGAGGCAAACGCGCTCGCGTCGCGCGGCGGGCAAACGGTCGCGGTGCAAATCAATGGCAAGCGGCGTTTCAGCGTGACGATTCCTCGGCTGATGTCTGCGGCCACCTCGGCGACAGATAACCAGGACTGGATCGTCGATCGGATCCTGGAGACGGACGAAGGGAAGACGTGGCTGCGCGAGAAGAACGATTGGGAGAAGCGAAAAAGGGTTATTGTGGTGAAAGGGGGAAAGTTGGTGAATGTTGTATTCTAGACATGATGTAAATATTCCATCAACATTGGAGCAATCGTATTTGCGATGAATTCTGGTAAAACAAGGCAAGCGGAAAAACTCGGCTATAGAGCATCCGACAACAGCGAAAGCAGCACAATAACAATAATAACAACACCACCACCACCACCAATAATAATAATAATACTAAACGAGGGCTTTTTGCGACACCAAAAATGAACACGAGACCCCTCACTTCTCCTCATGAGGGGCATGCCTTTAAGCGGATTAGCGTGAGGGGATAGTACGCGGGCACTGCGTAATGTTATTGGCCCGCTCTGGCGAATCAGAAGTGGTTCTTCCTGTTCGGGACAAGGCTGTGGGCGGGGGTGGCCGGAAAGGGCAAGACTACCAAGCCGGATGGACTGGCGCGCCCCGCACAGGCCTTCGCTGATCGAGAGGATGGTTTTTCCTAATCAGTTAGCTGCAACTCGGATTGCCGCGTGCGGAGGAGAAGGGAAAAGGGAAACGAGGATGGTGGGACAGCATCTGCTCGTGTCTGGTTGTGATGGGGTAACAGGAATTAACTCAGCGCACAGCCTGTCGGCATGGCGGCATCAAGGAGGGGTCGACTGCTATATAATGCGCCTCGTCTTCGCCTGAGAACAGACTTCCTTCTGTCTCATTACCACTCCTTCTCCTGGCTTCTTCCGCGCGTTATTCCAATTGCAAGGTGTGTATGCCCATTTGCGCCTTCCCCGCGCGCGCCTTCCTCTGCTAACCTCCACCGCACAGGGAATATATACTTGAATACTCCCCACCCACCCCCTTACTTTGCTGTCTATCTCACCTTTTCATCTTCACAATGGTACTATCCCGCTCCCTTTTTCGTCAATTTCAGCGTCCTGCTGCTTCCCTCTTCTCCTCTCGTCCGCTGAGGGCGACCCCGCCGCCTGTCTTTTCTGGAATCCGTACGCTGACAGCAACTGCTGCGCGACAGGGAAAAGTCTTGTTGGTCCTCTACGATGTAAGTTTCCTATCATAGATATTTCACATTGCTCCGCTCACAACACATACCAGGGTGGCGAACACGCCAAGCAGCAGCCTGCTCTTCTCGGAACCACCGAGAACGAGCTTGGTATCCGCAAGTGGCTCGAGGACCAGGGCCACACTCTCGTGACTACTTCCGACAAGGAAGGCGAGAACTCGACCTTTGACAAGGAGCTGGTCGATGCCGAAGTCATCATCACCACCCCGTGAGTTTGACGCTGTGTAAACTGTATGCATGCAATCTAACCTCAACAGTTTCCACCCTGGATATCTCACTGCGGAGCGTCTGGCCAAGGCCAAGAAGCTCAAGATTGCCATCACTGCTGGTATCGGTTCCGACCACGTCGACCTGAACGCTGCCAACAAGACCAACGGCGGTATCACCGTAGCCGAAGTCACCGGCTCCAATGTCGTCTCGGTTGCCGAGCACGTCGTCATGACCATCCTGGCCCTCGTCCGCAACTTTGTCCCTGCCCACGACCAGGTTCGCAACGGTGACTGGGATGTCGCCGCTGTCGCCAAGAACGAGTTTGACTTGGAGGGCAAGACCGTTGGAACCGTCGCTGTTGGCCGAATTGGCGAGCGTGTGCTCCGTCGTCTCAAGCCCTTTGACTGCAAGGAGCTTCTCTACTATGACTACCAGCCCTTGAAGCCCGAGGTCGAGAAGGAGATTGGTGCCCGCCGCGTCGACACCCTCGAAGAGTTGGTCTCTCAGTGTGATGTCGTGACCATCAACTGCCCTCTTCACGAGAAGACCCGCGGTCTGTTCAACAAGGACCTCATTGCCAAGATGAAGCCTGGTTCATGGCTCGTCAACACTGCCCGTGGTGCCATCGTTGTCAAGGAGGATGTCGCCGAGGCTCTCAAGAGTGGCCACCTGCGCGGATACGGTGGTGATGTGTGGTTCCCTCAGCCTGCGCCCAAGGACCACCCTCTGCGTTACGCCGAGCACCCATGGGGTGGTGGCAACGCCATGGTCCCTCACATGTCTGGAACTTCGATTGACGCCCAGGTGCGTTATGCCCAGGGTGTCAAGAACATCCTTGACAGCTACTTCTCTGGTCGCCACGACTACCGCCCTGAGGACTTGATTGTCTACAAGGGTGATTATGCCACCAAGGCTTACGGTCAGCGCAAGTAATTAAAATAGTTTGTTGCATTTTTGTATATATGAATAATGATTATGAGTCTGTCACATGAAATTTGTTAGTGGCCATTATCTGGAGTATCTGAAGTAAATACAAAGCCAAACATATTATTGACAGTAGGAAACATTGCCATTCACGTTACATAATCTCAAATTTTTCAATGTTTTCCCGCTTACTTTGTTGACAGGGTTCGTCCGATCTTCGAGTACTACAGTCGGTGTCTCTCCAGGTGCCGCATGCAAGGTTCTTTGACAATGGCAACCAGCAGGGCACTCCCACCGAAAACTTCTGTCTCGCCTTTGCTCTTTAATGGCTGCACTGCTGTGCACTTTTCTCTACCACAATGCATGCTTCCTGACAGAAACCGTCGACATCTTTTTCTTCGTTTCGAATTTCATCAATCTCTTCCATCTTACTGTCTTACTGTCTCATCAACATGTCCCATGGACGGAGGACATCGCAACTCACCCCCGTACCGAGCGATTGTCGATTCGTCTTCATTGGCACCAAGCGATTCGACGTCACGAAAGTCCTCGTCCAGGCCACCTCCGCCCTCTTCAGCGACAAGGAGATTGAGCATCTCCCCGACGACGAAGAGCCCGACCACTTTCGCGCATACCTCCACTGGGCAGAAGGCAAGGGCGTTCAGTATCAAGAAGACGATAGACACGGCCTAAATCGGGAGATATGGTTGGAATTGGGAGATCTGTGGTTCTTTGGCGGGCGCATCGGCGCGCCCCAGTTCCAAGATGCGGTGATGCTAGAGTGTTTGACCAAACGCGACGAGAAGACGCATCCAATCAACCAGTTGACGGTGGACTACTTCTTCAGCCCGCCGTATGAAGTGAAGACGCCGTTTCACACGTTTCTGGTGGATATGTACTTTATGACGACGGAGACTCGTCTGTCATACTACGACAATGATCTGTTTCAGATGGCATGTAGTGCTAGACAGGTGTACTTGTCCGAAGCTATTGCGAAAATGATGATCAAAAAGAGAAAACGCGAACACCAAAAACGGGAGGCAAAAAAGAGGAGAACATGGAAAATCCCCGACGAGCCCGAAGAGCCCATCATGCTGAACGTTCTCTTGGACTACATTGTCACGTCCAATGCTCCGTATGACGACGACAAAAAGCATCCTGCGAGCAGGAGGGGCGAGGTTAGCAGCGACGAGGACGAGAGGGGCAGCACCCGTATGCGTGGCTCGGCGAAGCTGGATCTGATTAAGCGAGTTCTCGAGACTGGAAAGGTGGAATGATCTAAGATTATTCGAGATTAATCTGAAATTACTTGAAGACTGATCTTGAGCGTCTGTACCAGTATTATCAGACAAATTTTACGAGATTGTGTTGGTTGGCGTTAGAAGATGTTTGACCTGGCATTAATATTGACTTTGTGGCTGTATTATTAACTACTTTCTAGTAAATTGACATAAAATTTGAGCCCGAAAAAGAAAACGTGGCCATGACTAAGGTGACGACATATTATTATGTAACAAAAGCCTCAACTCCCAAAAAAAGGAAGGAAGCCTTTGAATCATTGAAAATGAAGCTTAAAAAGGGAAAGTTTATCGCGAGGAACTATTTTTGGCTCTCGGGCCGTTCCCGAGCGGGGCGCCATCTATAATTAGCAATTGGTTTTACGGAACCCTCTTTTTCTCCCCTCCAAGTTTACTGTTACGCATGTATCTAATAAGTACGTACTATTTACGTACTAGGGAGTCATGTATGTTGCACAAACGGTGGTAATCTTCTAGAAGACTTCTAGCTAGAAGGCTTCTAGAAGAAAAAGAGCGCTAGTCAGGAACCTGCGTATACTACTACTGCTATACGGCACATATACTCCTGTCAGGGTTGATGCGGTGCAAAGTAAATCCCCCGATGATCTTACTCAGCCAAACTGCGTACTCTGCAGTTAACTACGTATTAACTAACTAACAACGTAGTTAGCTGGTTATTCAGCCGAGAAAGAAAACTTACTAAACCAATCTAGCGCGTTTTGTCACCCATCTAAAAAGTACGAAAAACATCTTACGTGCGGTAATAAATCAATTCCCGAGGACTGACTTATTATTTTAATTTGTCTTTCCCATAATAGTAAGGCCTTGCGACCTCAACGATCAAGGCTGTTGAGACTAGAAAAACACTTGCGTTGTTGTTTATCAGCTGACAATTTGGACCCCACCGGAAGTCGTTTGCGAGTAGCGAATGATATTGGATAACAGCGATTTGTTTCTTGATTTATATTCTATTTGAGTTTTTAATTTTCATTGCTTTTTTTGAAGAATATATATTTTCTTACTTTTAACAGGTCAACTGATATCTTCCGACATGTTGGCAATGTTTCTGATGATTTCCTGGGCAGTGTCACCATCATCTGCATCATCTGGACAACCTGAGCAACCAGGCTGCGTAACCGCCCCAGTGCCCCAGTGCGGGCCTGCATACACATGCATGCAGAAAACAAAGAGGGTGTGCATGATGTTCTTTTCCCCCGTTCTCATCGTCGTAGGGCTGAGCCTTGGGGGCAGAAAACCCTGCATGCATCAAAAGAACAGCCCTTGCCTGGCCTGTCCGAATGGATAGTGTTATACACAGGGGGATATAGTTGGCAGAGGTACGTAACTATAGTTGTATCCCCTTTTTGGAAATCCATGAACTCGCTTGTTATAGGTTATAACTGGTTACGCGAAGCGACTTGCCAAAAAAAAAAAGGGTCTTGGTTTTCGGCCCGATTTGTCTCAACTTTACCGGCTGAGCAGATACCAAGGAAATGAGTCACATCCGTGCTTTATGAAATATTACCGTCCGTCAGAATCTACTTGGATCAAGGTGATTACCAATCCGCCACCGGAACCGCTGAGTACACCGTACAGGGTACGGAGTACTTGCCAGGCAATGCACCGCCGTTGCGGGTGACCGTTTGACAGCTGGGTCCTCGTATAGATTCTTATGATTATGATTACGATTACGCGCGACTCTCGGAAACAAAAAAAAAAGTTACACAGAACACGGGCGCAGTTCTAGAAACAGGCTAGAAGCCGGTGGAGCTGGGTTGACTCATAATTAGTGTTTTCTGTTCCGAAGATCTGGCTTGTCTCCGATTGCTGAGAATATGGGACTCGTTTAATAAAAGAGCCAGGCCTTCAAATGTTGTATGCCGAAAACAGCTGTACATGAAACACGCATACCGAAGACTAGGACATAGAACTAGATATCTATTCCGCAGTCTTGGGAAAATAAAAATAAAAATGCAGGCATTCTGGTTTGCGCTGGATAAATTACTAAAACGGGAAACGTGGCTTCCACGCGGCTGGACTTGGCTGCATCCCCTTAAGACTGTAAAGTAGTAATTAATTATTACAGAGAAACTAGGTAACTAGTTAATACGAACCCAAGACTCAACCCAAGACCTGCAGGTAGATCAGCCGTCTGATCTGCGAAATAATATTCCATACATACGAATCCAACATTCCGGGACGACTTGCAGGCATGCTGCCAACAACGACTAACAAACTAGCGCTTCACGTATACTCCCTCAGGTTCTACTCTGTAGGCAGCTAGTTAATAGCCAAGAGCCAAGCAAGGATGTGCGAGATTCAGCCACCATGTGGGCACCACCGTTAACTAATTATTATTAAGTTGCCCAGCTGCTAGGCTCGTTTGCTACTAGTCTCGCCCAACCGGCTGTTTTTCTAGAAGAATCACGCCGGAGCCATACTGAATCTGCTGATTCCATTGGTGCTTCCGGGATGATTCAATTTTCCTTGGCCCGCCCAATCGCCGCCGAGAAGCTCGATGTGATACTAGATGCTAGTAGTAGATAGTGCCAATAGTCGAATCGGATGATTACTTTTTCTCATCAACGGCAGGCAACGTGGCTCGTCCCTCCCAGTCATCAAGGTGGCTGCATCATGCATGCAGCATCCGTATAACACCGTTTACGGTTTTCGGTTTTCCATAATGTATTACTATGAGTATGACTATAACTATACGCGCTCTGTGGAAGCCTAGCAGGCCTTAGGCAACCGCGCTCTGACTCACACGCCACCAGAAGAAAAAAGCTCATATTAATAGTGATCACATGAATCACAATTAGTAAGAAACTAATAATCACGAGATAGAATCATCAAGTCTTCGAGAACAAGCCAAGCAAAGAGCCCAGCTGGCTGTTACTAATCTTATGCTACAAGCCACTGTCGGCCCACTTGGGTCGCTCCAGTTGCCCCAGCTTGCACCCTGCATTATTACGTTAATGCAGCAAATAATAACAAAGAGTAATAATAACTATAATAATAATTAAAAAACCGTATTGGTCTTACACCTCCATGTGCCAAAAACGCACTGCAGTGGGGCGGCGATTGGCCCCGGCGGTGCCTGGTGCCTGGGGTGTCAGTGAGCGCCGCATTCAACGGGCAATAAGCCTATACTGACGGGCCTTTCTGTGTCTTGTTTCTTCAGGAGCTGGTATTAGTTCCTTCAGTCAGCAGCGAGGGCCGCATTATAAATACTTGGTGTCGATCCCCCCCACTGGAATTGAGTTTTGTTTCCGATCAGTTTCTTCTTGACTATACAACACCATCATTCAAACTTTGTACATTACTTGTCTCTACACATCAGTTTTACCTGTCTCGATTACTTTACCGTTCATATCCACTGTTTTTCTCATGGGTCGCGGAGGATACAACTAACGGCATCACAACATATCTTACATACATACATATATCGATATCATACACAAACACCAAGACCCAACTGAGTTCATCTCAACTCAACTCCATCAACGTCTATCCATATCAATACAACCAATGGGCCGAGGCGGTTACAACGTCCCACCGAGCGACCCTCCTTCTCCTCCCTCGCCCTCTCGCTACCACAGCACAATGCGAGGCCGCGGCGGATACAACGGTATCCATGACGACGCCTGATCAGCCCGGTGTCGACGGAGAAGGACCGGACGAGTTTTTTCCTGCTTACTTGCCAACGCAAAACCTGGGCCATGTCAGCAACGAAATTGAATTTTTGGCTAGGCGCAAGCAAAGTTAAAAAGACTCACCTCTCAAATACGACTCCCAAAACATCTTCTACGTCTCCGCCTTCTCCTCGCCCGGTGATCTTCGCCAGGCTTTCCGCTGCAAACCGCAGATGCTCTGCGGCTGTCACGATGTCTACCTCTGTTTCCATATTGACGACTGTATCATTACCTGTGTACTTTTTATGAGCGACATATTCATCATCATGATCATTAGACGGCGTCCTCGGTTTTGTTTCCGTTTGCATTTCAACAGCATCAGCGTGGGTTTCGGTAAATAGAGCGGTGTCGGTATCGGTATTGGTGTCATATAGAAAGTCTTCCAGATGTTGCAAGCATGTTTGTAAATTAGAGCGTTGTCGATGCGTTACTCCCAGCGAATCTTGCCAGTATGAAATATCATTTGCTTCTTTGCTTTCTCCCACTCCTTCTGCTGTGGTCATCTCCTTGAACGTAGCAATAAGTCCGCGCAGGAATTTTTGTATATGGCCCGGATCACCAGGAGTCCCAACCAACTCGTCTTCAGACTCCTTGCACGAGATGGCAAAGATCCGGTGAGCCGGTATCTCTGTAAACAGAGTTCTGACATGTTCCATCAGCCTCCCAACAGTTTCTTTCTGGCTGTGCGCTGGCAGTTTGTCTGATTTATTAATAGCAACCATGATCCACTTGCCCTGTTTCTGACACGCCTGAACCGCCTCCAGCAGCTCCGGATCAACAGCCAGCATTGTCCGCGACGAGGGGTCAACAGACAACACCACAACGACAACATCCGACTCGAGAGCGCGCGCTTTTGCACGCCGGATGCCCTCTTGCTCAACGGCACCAACACCACCATTCTTGGATGATCGCAAGCCAGCCATATCCCCCAGCTTACAGTACCAACCCTCGAGATCAATCCCAACATCCACAATATCCCGCGTCGTCCCTTCCTCAGTGCTCACAATCGCCGCCTCCCGGCCAACGACACGATTGAGCAGCGAGCTCTTCCCCGCATTCGGTGCCCCAAGCAGTGCAACTTTGATTCCACTGCGCAGCATTTCCCCCTTGGACGCATTCTCAATATGGAAACGAATCTGTCGCCGGAGCGCGCGCACCTGGGCCGCGACTGAATCAACGAGCTCCTTGGGCGACTCGTCGAAATGCTGATCTTCCGAAAAATCAATCAACGCCTCCAGCTCTCCACGCGCATACAGAAGCTCGTTGCGCCAGAGTTCGTAGCGTTTGGATAACGCGTTATTCGCACCGCGCACGGCTAACCGTCGTTGTTGTTCTGTGTCTGCGTGGAGCGTGTCGCCCAGGGCTTCGATCTGTGGAAGATCGAGACGGTCATTCATGAAAGCGCGTCGCGTGAATTCGCCGGGTTCGGCGTATCGGATTAAGCCGCGGTCCTTATTATTATTATCTTTGCTATTATTATTGTTGTTGTTGTTGTTGTTGCATTTGTCAATCGCCGCGAGCACCGCTTTAATTACCGCCGGTCCGCCGTGCACATGCAACTCGAGTATGTCCTCGCCTGTTACTGTGCGAGGACTCGGGAAATACAGCACCAGCGCTCCTGCATCCAGAACTGTATTCGGCGACGTCTCTTGTGACGGATCGTACAATGCTCGCAAAGTCGCAACCCGGGGCTTGGGGTCTCGAGTTCGGGGGCATAATGAACGATAAATCTTTGAAAACAAGTTTGTCAGACCCTTCATTTCCAATAGCCCCAAAACGGGAGGAGATCTTACCTGCAAACACGCCGGTCCAGATATCCGAATCACCGCAATAGCAGCCCGCCCCGGCGCCGTCGAGAGCGCATAAATCGTAGAATATCCATTGCTGTATCTGGCCGTCGAGGAGTGAAAACTTTTTTCAAAGGCAGCCCGAACCCCTCTTTTCGTCATAGGGTGTTGGTAGCTCGAGACGACGCATCTTGGAGCTGTCGTCGTTATAGGGCGGCAAGAATTCGATAAAGGTCCACTATGGCGAAGGGGCACACCCCTGGCTGGGATCGAGAATAAGAATCTTCGCATGCGCAATAGGATGAAAAGAAGGAAAGAAAAATCGAAAAGGGTAAAGAGCGCTTACTGACTCCATGTTTCAGAAAGACTACAATGATGGAGAAATCGATAAGCTCGGAATGCGGAGAAAAATATACCACGTGACCTGCGTGCAGTGGGTTTCTACAGACTTAGTTCTTGAATATAAAGTACGTACTAAACATTGAATAATATTGGCTGTCAGGATATCCTCCTGCTCTATCCAGCATTCCCATGATCAGACATTATATGTACAGCATAATGCAATACTGGTCCAGACCTCCCAAACAGATACAATGAAAAAAGAACCGCAAACAAATCGTCGGTGTACATGCCGATTGAGCCGACTGAGAGATAATCAGAAAGATGTACGAGAAATGTATGTTGTATGGCGCTGATTTCACTCGTTCCAGTCATCCGGTGGCTGGAACAAGCTGACAAAAAGAAAAGGTTCCGTCAATCAAGTAGACGCTCAGAATAGGCTCCAAATGCAAGAAACATGATATCATGTAAATACCGAGAAAACAAACAAAACAATAACGGCGCCGGCAAGTGATGTACAAAGAAAGGGGAAATAAAACAACATTTTTCGAAAAGACAGGTTCCGTCGAGGAAATAAATCGTATTAATCCGAGATTTCAAGAGGCTTATCTGGCGAGGACCCTTCTGCTGCCTCTCCTTCGGGATGGTCGCTGGATTGTGAAACCACAATGGCAGGTGTCGACATCGCCTGGGCAGAGTTATCCTCATCAGCCTCGCCGGGTGGGGCTGGTTCCTTGATCGAGGGAAGAGACCCGTCAGCACTGTCCTTACTGCCGTTCATGTTTCGTGACCTCATTCTCATTCTTCGCGCTCGTCGCTCTTCTTCCGCGTTCTCTCTTCTTCTCCGTGCCCGGTCTTCATCCCCATCCATATTGCTCCGCAAGCCTTGTAGCAGATTGGCAGCTCTATCAGCGATGTCTTCTCCCTCAGAAACCTGAGTTTCCTGGTTTGTAGCATTTTCATCGTCCTGAGGGTTCAAGTGAGAGCTGTCATCTTGGCCGCTAATTGCCGACTCGCCTTCTCCTTCTTCGTCTTCGCCAGGTTGAAGGTTGGGTATCTGCTGGCCGGAAGCGACCCTAACTTGGTGTCGCTCTTTCAAACGGGCACGACGACGGCGATCGCGCTGGTCCCTCGCTTGGGGTGCAGCAGCGCGCAACTTCTCGAGTAGAGAGTCCATAGCGCCACTTTGTGTAGGTGACATGAGGCTCTCGTTGCTCGTCCCATTTGTAAGCGTAGGGTTGACACGTTTGCGTGCCAACGAAGACTCCATTCGCCTTCTGTTCTCCTCCAGCGAAATGTTCTTCTCTTTGGATTTCTGGTGTCTTGTTAGTCTGGAACTTGATTTGAGGTCAATAAACTTACTCTCCACTCTTGTAAGAATGATGCAAGCTTGCTGAAGAAGTCGCGGCGGCTATTCTCATCTGTATTATCCTCACCAAAGAAGGTCATAATGTCATCAAAAGTCTTGGCCAGGTCATCGAGCAATATTTGCATCTGTTCTGCCTTGCGTCTTGCCTCTTTCATGCTCCTTTGCACAACCTGGCTGACCCGATCTTGAGGATGGAACTTCTTCGGGTCACTCAAGTTGCCCGAATCAAGACTCGACTGGACATTCTTGATGGTGGTGATGTATTTCTTTGCGTCTTGTCGAAGATGATCAATGTTCAATTTGTGAACGCTAATCACCCCGGCGATCTCATCTTGGAAGCCTTCCCATTCGGGATATTGAATACGAACGATACGTTCAACGAGATCTGCAAATGTCGTCTCGTTCTTGTCATCTTTCACCATACCCAAGCGAGCCAGGGAGCTCAGCTTGAAACCCTGTGCCTGCTTGGTAGCATCGTTCATAAAGTTACCAATATCGAGAATCAGGCCAAGAACGTTCATCAGAGTCACTGAATCGCGGAGAGAATCGCAGACTTTGATGACTTGTTGGACTTTCGATGAGATGTGATCGTAATCGGTTTCATAGGACCGCGTTAAAGCCAAGGCGCGCATTCTCGACTTCCAATAGTGATTTAGTTCAAAAGCAGTCTGGAGATAGATCTGATCTTCCCGAGTAAGTTCGGAAATATCCTGTTCTCGTTCTCTGGTTGCTGCATCAGGAATCGTCCAATCTTTGCTGTATGGTGCCATGAGTTTGCTAGTGTTTTCAGGAATAGTGCAAAGATCGTCACGTTGTAAAAAGTCCATAATAACGTCACTGTCCAGTATTTCCTTGTCACAATGGATAATCATGCGTACTAGGTCCTCCACAGGCGTCTGAGAAACCTTTGCCAAGGCAACCTGGAATGTTTTTGAAAGCTCGTTGGAGATAATTTGTTTCTTATCCTTGCGGACCTTGGCGGACGGTCCACCACCTAAAATCTTAGTCTCCTTAGCCATGAACAGACGCTCCACTTCATCGAGAATTCCCTTCTTAGCCAATTCGGTATACTTTTGCTCTTTATCCTCAGTGGTTGGAGTATGACTAGCCCAAACTGTAACTTGAGGAGTATCGATCTTGTCCCAATGAAGAGCCTTGAGCTTCTTCTTAGGCCGGATCGATGACATAACGGGTTGCGCGGTGTACGATGAGTTGCCGCCAGCCAAATAATTTCCTCTCCAAGCTCCGGGTACAGGAGCACCTGGAGGACCTGGTGGAGGCGGTGGAATTCCAGGGGACATAGGAGGAGGCGGAGGAGGAGGAATACCCCCAGCAAACCCTGGAGGCGGAGGAGGTGGTGGAGGTGGAGGCGGAGGCATTGCACCGGCAGACATAGGAGGCGGCGGCGGAGGGGGAGGAGGAGGGGGAGGAGGTGGTGGAGGAGGTGGTACAGCAGTAGGTAGAGCTTCCTCTTTCTTTTCAGGTTCTTCTGGCTTTTCGGGCTCTTTCTCGGCTTCTTTTTCTTCAGGTTCAGGTTTCTTATCATCTTCTGCATCCTCATCGTCGTCGTATCTGTGAACCTTGGCCGCAATTTCTCCGAGGAGCCCGGTAGCATGCAAAGCTTGCATGCGTGAACGCTCGAATTCTGCCGACGGCTTCACAGGCTCTTGTTTAACCGTTTCTTCATCCTTTTCGGTCAACTCAGGCAGATGTCCCTCCGGCCCACTTCCAGGAACCTTCTTTCGAGCGACAGATCCCAATGCGCTGCTGGTCAGAGTTCGACGGGTCTGTTGCTCAAATTCTTCTTCAACGACACCTGTTCCGTCCATTTGTTCGCGGAGTTCTCTTAGACGATCCGAGGGTCCGTCTTGGTTCCACACCTTGCCTTCGAGCTTGAATTGGGTCTTTGTCCTCTCCAACTGGCGCTCGAGTCTTTCTAGTAACCTTTCACGGTCCAGGATACCCCTCATCTGAGACGTGTCAGTCTCAACCAGCTTGTTTTCTGACGACTTCTTTGCATTAGATGCAGCGATGTCCTGTGCGTCTCGTAGCATGAGGTACAGTTCACGTGTCTCCAATTCGTTCCGCTGGAGCTCTTGAGCGCGAAGACGGTGAACATCGTTGAGCTCTGATTTGAGTGAGTCGTTTTGGCGGCGTTGTAACTCAAGAACGCTAGATTGCTCGTCGATTTGTTTCTGTAGTTTCTTGACCAGTCCATCGGCACCAAGCTCAATCTGCGCCTTCATCTCATCACGTTCCGCAATAGCAGCCTCTGCTACTTGGCGAGCTTCGAGAGACTCATCGTAGGCATGTCTGGCCTCTGCATCGGTGTGCAACTTATCCAGCAAATTCTGCACCGTAAAACCCAAACCTTGGCGAAGATCCAAATCTGGTAGACGGCGATCCATAGCAACGTAGCTAAGCATGGCATCGACCAACTGAAACATGCGTAACACATCTTCGCCTGAATTCTCCCGGATGAGGAGCATGTGCTGCATCGCTGAAAGAAAGTAATCACCTGCTCGAGTGCCATTTATGCGGTTACCAATAGCATCGGTTATTTGCAACGGGTCGCTCATGTCCTTTACTTCTCCCTCGATGCTGTCCTTTGTACTGCTAGCCTCGCGTTGTAGAAGGTCCTCGTAGTCAATAGCCTCATTTTCTCTGAAACGTTCGACCTGCTTGTCAATGACTTCGTATTGGAATCCTTCCATCTTCGTCAACAGACGCTTGATGCCACATGATATGAATTGTGCACGGATGTGACATCGTAGCTGCAAATCGTCTTGCGGTGCATCGACAAGCATGTTGATGAGAAGCATCGTTGCAACAGCATATTCCATGAGCAAGTTCTCCATGCCCACGCCACCGCTCCGATATTCCTCACTAGCACCCACAAGACTGCCCATCTTTCCTCGGCCATCGATGGTGACTTCGACAATGCGCATCCAGGCATCGAAACGGCCAGTCTCTCCCTGGTGGTTTTTGACCTGATCAAGTGCCTGGAGCACTTTCTGGTGACCTTGTCCGTCACCCCAATGGCAAAGGAAGGTCAATACCTCACTGACCATCCTTCGAGTTTGCAGTCGAGGGGATAAAAGCGAGCTGACTAGGGCGACGATGACTTGCTGGTGTGTCAGGGCATCGTCGGCGCCGTACTTATTATTCATTAAAGCTTTCAAACATTTAGCAATGTCATATTCGCGTTCAAGATCTTTTTCTGCCGACGAAGTTGAACCGGCTGGACCGGATGCTTTGCGCCGGTTTATTTTGAGTAACACGTTAGTCAGAGCGACCTGACCCTGAGCTTCGACAAAAGCCTTTACCCAGCTACATAGTCCGTTAGTTTAAAGTTCTGTAGATAAATCGGCTGCGATTGCTGGGTCACGTACCTGATGGGTTGCGTTCGCAAACTGACACTTAAACTGGCCAACTGCTTGGACGTTATCGTATCGTCCATGACCTTTTTCACATACCACTCCGGGCTACCTTCTTCATCAGCTCGGCCGATGAGACTGCTTGCAGCATTTCCTTCATATCCATGGGTCAACCTCGCATTATGACGCCGCTTTTGTTCGCCTTGGAGCTCAGTCAACCGATCTTGGTGAACAAGGGTCCATTTTTTTGATGCCGGATACGCCTGCATTTGTCGCTTAGCCTGCTCGGGCAAGTTCTGCCAACCACGTTTCTGCATCAGCTCGAGGAAAAGCTGGTCGACGATCCGATCATCTTTGGGGCGCGATAAGTACTCCGGGCCTAAAGATGAGTGCGACGAGGAAGGAGTCATGTGCGAGGGCGGCTGCTGAGGTGACGGGTATGCCTGTTGCGCGTTCAAATTGCGGCTTGTAGACGAGCCGCTGGAATAGTTTGGATTTCGGTCTCCAGCAGAATACGGGTTCGTGAGGGTGCGGGAAGAATTGCTGTCGGAAAAATAAGAGCCTCGAGTGGCAGACGAATGGGATGAATGGATGCTGGTTTGGTCTAACGAAGTTCTCGAGTTGGCGGAGGAGTCACCAGTAGAAGAGGAAGTGTAACTAAAGCCGGTGTTGGCTGCAGAGCTGCCAGGCCTTCCCCATTGCTGATACCTCGTTCCACGGTCACCGGTCGAACTGGTAGTCATAGTTGTGTTGGAAGAATGAGGGGGCGGACGAGGCCCACCGACATGTGCTGGCGCGTTGGGAACCGACTTGGGATCCCATGCAGGGTACTGATGAAAGTCGCCGGTGCCCTTGGCGAGATTATTGGGCGAAGGTTCACGGCGAGTGTTGGGATCTTGCTTTGGCAGATAATCGACGGGAATGGGAGTTTTGGAGTCGGACGGCATATTGTCGAAGGGTATCGACGTGAGGACGCCAGCATTAGACGGAAAAGCACCGTAGCCATCATCGGCGTCGAAGGAGCCTATCGAGCCTCTCTTGGAGTATCGCGAACTGCGAGAGCCGGCCATGCTGCCAGCTAAAGACTGCGTATCTGCCGCCGGGGTGACCGCGCCACTCCCAGACTCATAATACCGGTCGTCGCCGGGCCTATCCTTGTGCAGTTTTCTCCCAAAGAACGACTTGCTGGGGGCGCTTTGTCTCTGTTTGTCAGGGACGGATGCTGTGGTGGGCATTTTGCTAGCGGAGGATGTTTGGAAGACAGCATGGGCTCAGGCTGGTACGGGGGCGCCCAAATCTCCCTCTCACAGCTGGAACCCAGAAACGATCCGGATTTTCGCGTGGGATCGCAGTTGGATAGTGAGAGGTTCCGAGGGCGAGTCTGTCGGCAAAGCGACGATGGATGATGAACTGCGGTTCTCTCACCCTGAACCGAGAGATGGCCTGGTGGTGCTTTGTCGATCGGGCTAGCGTGTACCAATGCTAGTCATTGGGAGACCCGCCGCGGGAGGCACCGAAAGGGAAGGCGGTCGCTGTAGGGTTCGCTTTGACAGGAGAGAGTGTTCTCGCGATGGGACCCGGCAAAACGCGAGTGTCTGCTACGGAGTACTCTGTACTTGTGATGGTGAAGCCTGAAGCAAGACGATCGATGATTGCTGGGCCTTCTCAGAGGAGGCAGTCGCCGTGGTCGTTCCTCCTGTGCTGTCCTGTCCCTGACTGCAGGGCGGCCTCATGTAGCCTGATTGGCTGCTGCTGGTGGGACAGGCCGTGTTTGGCTTAGCTGGATCACGTGGGGAGCTAGCAGTTTAAGGGGCTCGCGCGATCTGGGGCGTTTCGACGTGTTTTGCAGCTTAGTTAAATAATTAATTAGTTACTCTCCTATCAAAGAAGCCCATGGAACATCTGATCGGCATTATTCTTCTGTCAACTTGCAGCGCCTTTTTGGCAAAAAGTCTTTGTCTATGGCGTGGCTGCAGCGGTTGACGATTCCGGTACCAGTCCAATACTCATGGATACAAAAATTACCGGACGAACCATACTTGCGGCTGACGAACCCGCGTATTATATGTTTCATTAAACTGTGCTTTCAGAGATAAATGGAAAAATAAGGTATTTATTAATGCTGTATCATATTTTTGTATTCTAGTCTTTCAATAATCTCGTTACTAAACACATTCACTACTGAGTAACTGTGTTTGTACGCATTCGTAGTACCGAGCGTAGTCGAACAGGAACGGCTCCACTGCTTAGTCATAGTGGCTTCACCAGTTGACATGTGGAGACTCCCAGTCCAGAGGACCAGAGGTACGTAACGCATTCTAATATTATCTCCGTTGATCGCCCGTCGAGAAACAACCCGACTGGCAAACACCACCAAAACAAAAGTATGGGTTCGTCGCTGGACCTCGTCAAGGTAAAGAAAACCACAGCTCTTTACTTCATATAGCTATTTTCTAAAACCGAACAGACTCTGGCCGTTCCCGCCCTCATCTCGCTCAGCATCTATCTTCTATTCAGCTACCTGGTCCTACCCTTTTTCCGGCGCTACCACCAACGCTATGCACAATACCTACCGCTGAACAGCATCTCAGCGCACACACTCACGCTGCGCGAGCGTGTCGCCGATGCCCTAATGCACTTCTTCCTCCCGTCGACGTGGGGCCTGCGGCGACGACACGGGATGGGCCATGGTGAGGAAGACGATAACCATGATGCAATCAGCATCTATGAGGAGGAAGGGGAGCATATGACGTCCATGAACGTGGATGCGGCGCGGCGCGAAGCCCTAGAAACGAGACGGAGCACGAGCGAGGCGCAGATGCGGCTGAGTCGGGATTTGGAAGAAGGGTTTATGGATGATAGTGACGGTGATGAAGAAGAAGAGCGGAGGAGAGAGGCAAGGCGATGAGCATGCATACGTTTCGGCATTGTTTATATTAGAGTTTTATTAGGGGCACATTTTGGCGTTTTTGGTCTTGCGGTTCGTGCAAGAAGTGAACTTACGTGGATATACATATACACCCTAGCGCTTGAGCTGGCTTGGATGCTACATGATTTAGTCACTACATATGTCAGCTGGTACGTTGCACAGATATTGATATATAGAACATATGATGAATTCCAACCTCGAATAACTGCCATAACATTTAAGAGTTTCCTCAAACAAATTCACAATAGGAATCCAGGTCTTAAAATCCAGTGTTCATTAGGAAAGCATATCTCATCAATTACACAAAATAGAAGAAAAAGGAAAAATAAAGCCCAACACCAAATCTAAGTAGCTACATTCCACCCGGGATTCCAGTAAGACATATGAGGTGACAACATGGGACGAATCGGATTTGTGTCAACGACGCCCGTGTGGTTCGGGAGGGGTTGAACGCCAGGCGTGTTTCCGTCAGACATTGGCATGAAGAATGGATAACTGGCTGCAAACATTCAGCTTCAATAAATTCAAATAAAAAGTAGCTAGAACATACAAATAAGCGATGCGTCCGAGACAGGAGTCAGCAACTCGCTGCCCTGCTCCACGTGCGAAGTAGCTGTTAAATGCTGCGAGAAGTACTCATCCAGCTCAGACATACTGCCGCCGGCATTGCTGAATGACGAGTTGCTACACGAACTATAAGGCGTAGTCGGCAGCTGCGGGCTCAACAGCGCATCGGGTGTCAAGTTCCAATCAGGGCATGACGGAGCCGACACAAAACGCTCGTCGGAGTGCGGAGACGATCGCGGAGCAAACAAGCTGTTTGTGTTTTGGATGTTCAGTCTCATGGCCGAAGCGGCAGCATTGTACTTTGGCGTCGATACGTAGTCTGGGGCCTGCTTCTGTCGGGTTTGAGACACAGAAGGGGCTGGTGGTGCTGGTGTTTCAGAGGCTGTTTCATTGGTCTCGACTTTCTCCTCTCTCTTGCGCTTCCGAGTTAGTTGTCTATGCCTGAAATGTAGATATATGTGTTAGCTTGAACGATTCTCGAGGGAATGTCAAATAGAACATACCGGTTCTTTGCGTCCAGCCCAGTCCGGCCGGGAAAATAAGTGTCGACAATCTGCTTCCACGCTCGTCCGTACTTCCCAATGGCAACCAAAAGCATCCGATCTTCGTCGCACGTCCAGGGACTACGATCTATACCGGGGTCGAGAACATCGTTCCATCGCTTAAAGCATTCTGTCGACAAATCGGTTAATAATAAATAATTTACTTCATCAGCAACCATGTGAGAGCTTACGATCACCATTCCGGGTGCCCACAACTTGAGCCACTCGGGACCAACTGGACATGCTGTCAGTGACTTATATCTGCAAAGACAGGCCAGAATTACTGTGTGCCGTATCGCTGAATGCCCACTTTCAAGAGCTCGTCCTCGGCCTGCGACCACGGTCCAAGGTTCATGCTCGCCGACACTCGATAGTGCCATCGCTTGCGACAGTCCTTGTTGTTGCGGCCGGGAAGAAACGAGGCAATAACGCGCCAGTCGACTCTGTCTTTTTCTACACACAGTCAACAATACAGTAACCCAAAATGATCTGCGGTCCGTACCATGAGACTCAACAAGACGTCGAAGGAGATTGTCTTCCTCTGCACTCCACAAGTTGCGAGACCGACCAGCAGTGGAGGCTTCCATGGCAGGCATCGGAAACAGCAGTTGCAGTTGAATTGTGTTTACAGCGGGGACGAAGCTGGGCAGCATGAGCGGGGGAACAGAAAGCATCAATAGCGCCAGCCTCGTCGGTTTATATATGCTGGAGAGTCTTCAATAAACATCAGACTTAGCGCGCGCAGCCTGACAGGTGTGGGCGTGGGCGCCCTTTGGGCTGGATGGAGTCAGGAGGCCGATCTCCGGACCCGCCAGGCTGGGTGAAATAACATGTTTGTAACGAAAATGCACGGTCAAGGCCGAGAATGGGCCGCAAGTGGATTGAGTCTGATGGATCTGATTTGATCTAGATGTCGGCCATGTGCCCATCGGTTGTGGTTGGCGAGGCGCCAAGGGTTGTTGGACATGAGGCGCTCGACGGGTTTGCCAGTGATTTCCTCGGGGTTGATTGACGACTTGCTTGCCTTTTTTTCTAATAATAATCAGCAGGTTGGACCAACAGCGATCACGACACGAATCAGGAGGCGGCAAATAAGGCTGAGCGTGCATCGGAGGGAGGACGGCGACTAAGCATCTGGCCAGTGACGGCCTCAGGTAAACGGGCTGACCAACCCTGGGCAAAACTAGCGAGCTCAGCCTGCCCTCGTATTTCTGAGTCCTGATTGATGCTTGCCCGAGAAGGAATGGTTTTTCTTTTCTTTTCTTTTTTTTTTTTTTTTTTTTTTTTTGGGTTGTTGTTGTCTGTCTTGCGAATTTGTCATTCCATGTTCGTGCCAGGGTTTCACTGTTCGGAAGACAGCGCTATTATCCTCAGTAGGAAGAATGATCCTGCTCCTGCTCCTACTTCTGGTTCTACTTCTTTTTCTCCCGAAAAAGACGAATCACTCAGCTGAGGCTGGCTGGCTGGCTGGCTCTGGCTGGGGGCCTGTGGTGGCGTGTGGTCACTGGTCACACCAGCATGCCTGCATCTTATCGCCACGTTTTTTTTCTTCTTTCTTTTCCTTTTTTTTTTTTTTTTTTTTTTTTTCATTTTCCCTTCGCTCTTCGCGCTTACTTTCCGAGATGTTGGGTCAATGTACTTAACTTAATTTAATACTACTCCATGCTAGCAGGACCAGGTAATTAAAGTCACGCTGGAGTCAGGCATTTAAGGTTATTTTGTTGCAGCCAATTGCACAGCCGCAGCTCTGCTCCACTGCTGGTCTAGACTGTCGCCTCGTATCTTGAAGGATGCAGTCAAATGTTCCTTCTGCTATTATATGAAGCATCTCGATATTGCACAGAGACCAGACCAACGCAGTACTGAATTGTCCCTCGGCCACCACTATCATTCGACCGCTCGGTCATTTACACTACCCATGTAAATATGCAAATCTGGTGCCATGTGGCGACCATTTACCTGTAACTTACATGTAATCGCTTATGTCCGTGACTGGGCAGCATCGTTTCCAAATTTTCTAAGCGATCGCTATTCTCTGCGGCTGATTTGGCCAGTTAGTTTGTCGCTGTCGCACAATGACAATAAAGGGTCAGGATTGTGTAACATATATTTCAATTGGTGTATACATTTCCATACGTCATCCCCCCATGTTTCGCTTAGCAGTTGGTTGAATAGAGTTTTACAGCCCCCAGTTTGTCAAACCCGACAGTCCAGATATGGTAACTCGACTAATAGGATTTCGAGCAAAGACCGAAATGTATGGTATTGTAACACCCCAGACTACATGATACACCCTTGGCAATATTGCACGTGCATTTTCACACGGGGAATCTTGTCCTCCATGGCATCCATGTCTGAAGCCTATCTTGCAGCTCAACTGGTTCTTATTACCTTGTCTTGGAACCCACGTTCCATGTTTGGGTCCAAAAGGTCGACGCGTCAGCGGGTTTCTTCAAGCGAGGCATTTTGTTCCACGAACATGAAGGCATCATGGGCGTTGTTGCGTAAGATATTGTCAAAAAAAAAAGTCAGACGTTCAAAGGGGCTTTTTGGCGACAATCACCGGGCTCCGGGAAACTCGAAGTTCAAATGTTGAAGCCCGAGAAGCCGGGATTTTGTCTCAGCGGCGATAGAGAATGCCGATATATATTTGCAAACTAGTCATGTTCATAGTATATACAAATGCCAAAAAGCAATCGACTCCAAGGCTATGCAGAAATGATAATAAGTACAGACACAATTTTCGTGCTTATAATTTCCAGATCGTCCAATCCTCCAGGTTCAATTGCTGAATGATCCCGCCAACTGACCCTTGCAGCTGGTATCCATGGGCCCAAACCTTGGAGCCTGCCATGTAGTTAATAAACCCTTCTGGGCCAGAGACGATAATCATTCTCTTTTCGGCCGCTGACGGCTGTACGGACTCTGTAAACGTTGTTATCTCTTTCGGACTGATGAATGAGCTTTCTTCGTCCACAAAGTAGTCAACTGTAATCTGCCCTGGATACCGCGCCTTCAAGTTCTGCAATTCACGCACAATAGCACCTTGCTCGATAGAAGACGAAGACGGGGGCTCAGGTGTTGTGGCTGCGCCAGCTGTGTCTCGAATACCAAACGGCCACCACCTCGACTTTGCAGGTTGGTCTGCCAATGTGTCACTCTTGCCTCCTAGGCAGTCTTCTCTCTTCCTGTTTGCCCACAGAATGTGAATCTTGGGTTTCTCTTCTCCCGCCGGCCGTCTTAGCAAGACGTGGATGGCCTGTAGAGCCGGAGCGATTCCCGTTCCGCCCGCAATAAACAAGACGTTGTTCACATCGGGAGAAATCTCGCATTCGACCTGCGGCCCTCTAATTTCTATATTCGCACCGACTTGCAGACTATGCAGATAGCGTGAGACCTCGCCGTGAGGATCGCGGCGGATCAGGAAGCGGAGAGAATCTGGTACCTCGTCGCCTTCTTCCAGCGGGGGGAGTGGTGTATAGTCTCGTCCAATTTGAAGCTGTGGCTGCTTGAACATAACACTCCATACCCCAGTCTGCCATGCCAGCTCGTACGTTTCTCGGTTGTTTGCCGGCGATGAAGGTTCGAGCGTAAATATGCTGTTGGTCGACGAAACGGGGTCTCGCGAGACCAATCTATAGCGTGCGAATGTGACCGGATTTAGGTGACTGTCCTGGGCATCCTGATGCGTTCTGAAATACGCTCCCAGGCCGGCAGCTCCCAGCGTGACCACGGTTAAGCGAAGCCAAGTCCGCTTCTTTGGCGGCGAGGAGGACGTGGAGGAGTTATGCCGCGCTTGAACTGGAGACGCTCGCCGGGGAAATTTCAATCCACGGCATTGCCGTCGCAGACAATGGCCGGGAGAGCGTACTGTGAAGGGCTGCATGACCGAAGTCGCGAGGGCGTTGAGAGCAGCAAGACAGGGCGATCATAATTGTTGAATAATGTTGAGCGCTGGTGTTGGTGGTCGCACTAGCGCTTTCTGCGGAGTGACCCGCCGATCCCTTCACCACCTGCCAGCAACAACAATAACCTCCGCATAACTAATTAATTTCCTCCTTATTCTTGCGTGTTTCGCTGCGTCGCCCCTTGCTTTCGACTTCGCCAGCATCACGCTTCCTGTATATTTGCATCAGCTCCCTCACAGTCACAAGTTTCGATCCAGGTCAGGAGAACGTACACCACTTGCTCTGTTCGGTTGGGAATGGCGTTCTCGGTTGGCGCACTCAAGCACAGCAATTCCTCCTAGACGCTCTCGTACCATGTCGCGAGTGACCTTTACAGCAGACAGGCAGGCTCGCCCGCCGCGAGACTCTCTGGAGCTTGCCTCGCTCGCGTCGTCCTCGTCCCCCGACTCCGCTGGGCGCTCCTCGATCGAGTCGTCTCGCTCAGGCATATCCTCGTCGCGAAAACTCTCACTAGAAGCAGACGACCCTCTGTCTGACCATAACGCCTTGGGATCGAGCCAAGCACGACATGCCCGATCGTACTCTGTCACGTCCGCCTTTGATTTTGGCAGTAACCTGTTCCCCCTTTCACAAACCGCTGGCGGTTACGCGCCCCTCGGCGCCCCATCCGTGACGTCGCTGGATCGCTATACAGGGCTGCGGGATGGCTCCTTGGAGAAACACAAATCGCTGACATACCTGAATGGGCTGTCGCTCATCGTCGGTCTCATTATCGGCTCTGGAATATTTTCGTCTCCTAGTCAGGTCAATACGAATGCTGGGTCGCCCGGAGCAGCGCTCATTGTGTGGGCTGTGGCCGGCTTGTTGGCATGGACCGGAGCGGCCAGCTACGCAGAACTTGGAGGAGCGATTCCTCTGAACGGAGGACCACAGGTATATTTGTCCAAGATCTTTGGAGAAATCGTTGGCTTTCTTTTCGCCTGGTGTGCCGTTTTTGTACTCAAGCCAGGCTCCGCGGCAATTATCGCCATTATTTTCGGCGAATATGTTGTGAGGGCATTCATCGGGGCAGAAGTCGAGCAGATCAGCCCTTGGATTAATAAAGGTGTTGGCCTCATCGGAGTCCTCGGGGTGACACTGCTTAACTGTGCTTCAACGAAGCTGGGTACCTTTGTCGGGGACATTTCCATGTTTTTCAAATTTGTCGCTTTGATTGCAGTCACAGTCATTGGTATTGTAGTTGCCATCACGGGGCTGTCTTCTAAAGGACAAGCCAGTCAGGACTGGAAGAACATGAGCTGGTTTGAGGGAACAAACACGGATATTTCTGGCTGGGCTGTTGCTTTGTACGCCGGACTGTGGGCGTTTGATGGATGGGACAATGTAAGTTGGCTCATTTTGGCTAGAAGATTACCGTCTGATTGTTTCTTTAGACAAACTACGTGACGGGCGAGTTCAAAAACCCTCGCCGAGATTTGCCTCGCGCTATCCACACGGCTATGCCTGTGGTCATTATCTGCTATTTGATGGCCAATGTCGCCTACGTCCTCGTACTCCCTCAGTCGACAATTGCCAAGACCAACACAGTCGCAGTTCAGTTTGGGTCACAAGTCTTTGGCCCAGTCGGTGCTCTCATTCTAGCTTTGGTCGTCTCTGCGAGCTGCCTGGGAGCCCTTAACGCCACGGTGTTCACGAGCGGACGCCTGGTCTATGCAGCAGGAAAAGAAGGCTATCTACCTGCCATATTTGGCAACATTGGCTTCGTCAAAAAAGGCAGCAGCATTACTGGAGGCCGGCTGCAGCGTCGATCTCGGTTCCAGCGAACGCTGGTCCGTCTTTTTGGCGACGGAGGAGGAATCGGATACACGCCCGTCAATGCGATGATTTTCAACGCCATTATCACTTCGTCATATGTGGCAGTAGGAGAATTTGGCACTTTGATCACGTTCTACGGAGTCGCTGGATATACGTTTTACTTTCTGACCGTTCTCGGTCTAATCGTGATGAGGATCCGCGAGCCTCAGCTAGAGCGGCCGTACAAGACATGGATCACGACCCCGATTATCTTTTGCTGCGTCAGCCTGTTCCTCCTGAGCAGAGCTGTCATTGCCGAACCACTGCAGACGCTGATTGTCGTTGCTTTTGTGGCCGCTGGTGTTCCTGCATACTTTTGGCGCATCTATCAGCGGGACGGAACAATCCAGCTCCCGAACTGGAAGTTTTGGAAGCGGCGCTGATCACGTCCTCTATCATATTCGCTCTCCAAAAAAAAGGAGAGTTATTTGTAATCATATATAATAGTCGTGTTTATGTTTGAGCTGCGGCGTTTGAAGCTGCCAAGAGAGAGGCAGTATGCAGTATAATGATTACCATGAAGCATCCCATCCAGCGTGGGCTTAATTGAATTGGGCGACAGCATGGGGATTTATTCATTTATGGAAAGACTGTATGTATATAAAAGGATACAACGATACATATGAGTGCGCAGTTAATAAGTATAATTTTACTGTTTGATGTTGAAGACCTATAGAATTAGCGCACGGGCCACGCATTAAGTGAGTCGCGGTCGACGCGTCTCGCCGCGGGGGCGGGCTCCATGCTTCACTTTCAGCTTCACCCTCCACGCTTGATTATTATTATTATATCGACAACTGCCAGCCTTTCTTTTCTCGTCAAACTTGCATTGTCGACAATGGTCCAAGCAGAGTCGTCAGCTGCAGCTGCCCGCAATGGCCTGCAACCCACCACCACTGGCGCTCCCCCCGACTACGAGCTGCCATGGTTTGTGCACCACACTCGTGATTTGTATAGATAGTTCGCTAATAAATGCTCTTATTTAGGGTGGAAAAATACCGTCCCGTCTTCCTTGATGACATTGTCGGAAACACAGAGACCGTGGAGCGCCTAAAAATTATTGCAAAGGATGGAAACATGCCTCATGTTATTATCTCGGGCATGCCGGGTATTGGGAAAACGACGTCTGTTTTGTGCCTTGCGAGGCAGCTGCTAGGAGATGCATACAAAGAGGCAGTGCTTGAATTAAACGCAAGTGACGAGCGAGGTGACTGCTTTTTTTTTCCTCTTGGTGTGACTGGGCTGGTGTTTACTGTTCTACACAGGTATCGACGTGGTTCGCAACCGGATCAAGGGCTTTGCGCAGAAAAAGGTTACCTTGCCTCCAGGACGGCACAAGCTTGTTATTCTCGATGAAGCAGACAGGTTAATTTCGCCTCTATTGCTGTTTCTTCTTTCTGCACTGCTTTACTGACTCATATTAGCATGACCCCCGGAGCCCAACAAGCCTTGCGCCGCACAATGGAAATCTACTCGACAACCACCCGCTTTGCCTTTGCCTGCAACCAGTCGAACAAAATTATCGAACCCCTGCAGTCTAGATGTGCCATTCTGCGGTACGCTCGGCTGACTGACGCCCAAGTAGTCAAGCGAATCACGCAGATTTGCGAAGCTGAAAACGTCAAGTTCTCAGAAGATGGAATTGCGGCGCTTGTTTTCAGCGCCGAGGGTGACATGAGACAGGCAATCAACAATCTTCAGAGTACATGGGCTGGCTTTGGATTTGTGAGCGGCGACAACGTTTTCCGTGTTGTGGACAGCCCGCATCCGATTAAAGTGCAGGCCATGATTAAGGCCTGCTGGGATGGCAAAGTCGACCCGGCACTGGAGATTCTGAACGAACTGTGGTGAGTTCTTAAAAATCTTTTGCTGCTGTATGACATGAACTAATTTGCTATATTTCAAGGGGCCTGGGCTACTCTTCACATGACATAATAAGCACCATGTTTCGGGTCACTAAGACAATCCCGTCGCTATCAGAGCACTCGAAACTCGAGTTTATCAAAGAAATCGGTTTCACGCATATGCGCATTCTGGACGGCGTGCAGACTCTGTTGCAGCTTAGCGGGTGTGTTTCGAAGCTGTGTAAGATTAATATGAAGCCTGAGCTCTTCTCGACCGGATCTAAATGATTCATTCTTCATTCGTGCATATTTGGCGTTGCTGGTTAATATATCACTGGGCTCGGGTTTATGTAAATTCAATTCATTAAAAACAGTTCGCCAAATTTAATTCATTACCTTAAAAATGACATCAAGTCTCAAGGATGTTTGTTGGTTGTGTCACCCACGTGGTGGCGGAGGCTAATTTCCGCTCAACTGAATTTCAACCTTAAACCAACCATCACAGGTTCAATCATCAATTTCACAATGAGCCATGGCAATGTCACTCCTAACATACTGTCTTGCAGCAGCATTGACCATCAAAACAGCAACCGCAGCAGTAGACAATACCTGGCACCCGCCCGAGATCAGCGCCATCAATGATCTCGATCGCAACCTGGACAGCGATGGTGTCTTTGGTTTCATATTCAATTCGTCTGATACTCCGGACGAGCGCTATGGGCAGTATAACTACTGCAACATGCCGCATGTGAGGAGGCGTGAGTATGAGAAAGCGCCAGAAGGGTATGAGCTTGTATATGTTGAAATCGTATGTCAACTTACTACGCTTTATCGTTTTCAGAAATTAGCATTTCAGTGACTGATTTGATAGATTCATCGCCATCATAAAAGAACACCATATCAGTCTAATACTTTTCCAACAGAGGGTTATGCTTGGAATTGCAACGACACACATCTATATTACTACGGTCAACCCGTGACCGGCGCACAGAAAAGCTCAAGCACATTCTGGATTGCAGAAGACAGTCCACTGGACTTGTTCCCCGTTCAAGGCTTCCCAGGGTCATGCGCTTTCCCTCAGATTACAAGTGCCGGTCTTGAAGATTCATGGCAACATGGACGCGACATTTTCGAGGTGTATCATGATTTTTTAGGGTTTTTGCCTGATACGCTTGATTCACAGAAGATGCGGTTTAGGGTTACTAACAATGTTATTACGAGTCAGGTTATTGGCATGCTGATTGCGGGCATGTACGGTGTGCAAAATGACGTGCAGCTACATGTTCAGGTTTGTTCGCCACGCTACACTTATTTAATAACTAATTTTGACAAATATTGCAGAAAAAAGGAATCGACTCGCTGGAGCCTCAGTATCCCTGTCCCGGTGGCTCTTATATATTCGACACCATAAAAGCCACCGACATAGGCTCCACTCCCTGGACAAGACATCTCGAAAAAACCGCAGAACTGCGCAACTCCCTAGACCTCGTCTCCGGGGTCCATCCAGACCATAAAGACTGGCATGCCAACTATGACCACTATTTTGACAGCCTCTCGTCACGGCTCTGTCATTCCAAACCCCTACCCTGCAATCTAAACAACTTGTCACAATGCATATCGCAGTCCCAAGCCAATGCAGTCCTCCGTCTTGGCCAGTGGGAGTATGCATACCTATACCGTGGGGCGCCATCGTCACTAATCGCCAGCACAGCGCTGTACGGAGTTTTCATTGCCGAACTGGCCCAGCACCTCCGCGACACAATCGACACTCTTTCGTCACCAGATGATTCAGAAAGAGTGATATACACCCACAACGTCGCCCACGACGGAAGCATTTCTCGTCTTCTTTCCATTTTGCAGATTGATAAAATGGTCTGGCCGGGGATGGGCGCCGAGCTTGTTTTTGAGCTGTATCAAAACAATACGCAGCAGACCAAACGAGAGGGAGGATTTGCGGCGCGTGTTCTTTGGGGAGGTCGGGTGCTGCAGAGCTCGAATCCTGAGCTGCAAGGCGTGCAGGGCATGCTGAAGGCCGAGAAGCTGTTGGAGTATTTTGATTCTTTGGTTGGACGGGGAGGGAGGAGTGTGGTGGGGCTGTGTGAATTAATTGATGAAGAATAGAAGTTTGATATGTACGGATGGATAGATAGATGGTATTAATTAATGCAACTCTATGAATTAATCAAGAGGATTCTATTTTTCTGTCAACCCTAACAGCAGAGATAATGATGAAGTCACAAGGCCCTGCTGGAGTCAACTAGGCAGCCACGACTAATTGACCTCGAGATTTCGACTTTTGGGGTGGACCTCAATTAGTAAACTTTTATAGATATATTAAATTTATAAGATTAACTTTAAAGCATATTCCTTGGTAAATACTACCAAATGCAACAGTAAATAGACTAAACCGCAGTCAAAAAGAACGGTTTCTCCCCCGGTCCAGGCTGAACCTTTGCCATTTCCACAAGCTCATCACACACAGCCAACCGCAATCTCTCCACCGTCGCTGGCGAGTCCAGCCTCAAAGGCTCAAAAACATTGTTATCCGCCCTGGCGCTCCGCAACGCATCACGAAGGGCAAACAAAACCGTAGACCCCAAAAACAGTGGTGGCTCTCCAATGCCTTTACTACTCTGAATCGAGCGAATACTCTCCCACGAGACCCCCTGAAGCATGGTGACGTTGAATTCGCGAGGAATATCGCCGAACCCGGGGATTTTATATGTGCCTGGTCCGCGAGTGAAGAGCTGGCCTGTGCCGTCGTTTGTCCACAGACTTTGTTCGATTGTGAACATTCCCTGACCCTGAACAAATGCGCCTTCTATTTGGCCGTAGTCGATGGCGGGGTTGATTGATCGGCCAACGTCCATTTTGATGTCGGTGCGGAGGACTGAGTGGTCGCCAGTGAGAAGATCAAGCTCGACTTCAGTACAGGCAGCTCCCTACGCCGAATATAAGTAATTTGTCTTCTCAATACAGGAGATAATGATAAAAACTTACCTGGGTAAAATAATAGTACATTGGTTTGACCAGGTCTGGATCGTAAACCCCAAAAACATATCCGATGCGAGGCATCTTCCAATGGCCCGTGGCTGCAAGATTGACACGGTCCAAATATGCAGCACGAGCAATCTCCTTGAAGCTTGCTTTGGCACCGAGTTTCTCACGGTACGGCCGAAGTCGCTTGTTTAGCTGATCACACGCGTCCTTGATGGCCATTCCATTCAGATCACTTCCGGATGAAGCAGCCGTGGGGGACGCATTAGGGATTTGGTACGAAGATGTATCCGCAGTGTATATGTTATCAATGGGAATCTTGAGCTCCTGCGCTGCGACCTGACACATCTTGGTATAAAGACCTTGGCCCATTTCGGTCCCTCCATGGTTGAGAAGTACGGAACCGTCTGTATAGATTTTCACCGACGCTGCTCCTTGGTTCAAATGGGCGGCTGTCGAAAAGGATAGTCCGAATTTGGTCGGCACCAAGCAGATCCCACGTTTCCTCCACTTGTTTTTGGAGTTGAATTCCTCGACGTTGGCCTTTCGCGCCTCGTAATCTGCTTCCTTTTTGAGCTGTTCTAGAAGTAGTGGAATATGCCAATCTTCGTCTATCTTTTGTAAAAACGGTGTCAAGTTCCCTTCTTTATACAGATTTCTGATTCGGAGTTCGTCAACGTCGATCTTCAATCTTTCTGCAACTTCATACATGATCGTTTCCGTAAAGTACATGGACTGCGGGCCACCGAAGCCACGGAATGCCGTGTTGCTGTGAGTATTCGTCTTACACAGCCACCCTTTGATATGCACATTCGGTATCTCATAGCAGTTGTCCAGATGTGTCATGCACCGATCCATGACCGCAGAGCTCATGTCGAGGGACCACCCGGCATTGCTGTAACAGTTTGCCTGCAAAGCCACAAGTTTTCCATCCTTTGTAGCGCCAATTTTCCAGTCACACCTTATCGGGTGTCTTTGGCCGCTAACTGCCATATCTTCGTCACGGTTTAGCATGATTCTCATCGGCCGGCGTTCCTTGAGCGCAGCAATTGCGAGCAGGCCTGAAATTTGAACACTTCTAGATTCTTTCCCGCCAAATGCTCCCCCCATTCTCTTTACTCGCGTGTTGATTTTATTACTTGGTATTCCCGTAGCATGGCTGATCATTTCTTGCGTTTCGAGACTGTTCACTGATTTAGTAAATGCTAAATTTGAATATGGGGATGGTTAACTCACGTGTGCTGAGTCGATGACCATACTTCCATCGAGTTATCTTCCATGTGAGGAATTACCATAGACGTGTTCGTTTCCAGATAGAAATGCTCTTGTCCACCAACCCTAGAGATACCTTCAAACACATAATCACAGTTGGCAAACACATGATCCAATTCCTCTGGCGGAGTACCCTTTCGGAGGTCCTTTTTATAAAAATCATAAAAGCTCTTCGCTTCAATCGCCTCGTCAATAGATAAAATGGGTTTGAGTTCGTCATATTCAACTTTGACAGACCGTGCTGCCTCTTGTGCTTTCAAAGCCGTCTCAGCGTATACCAGTCCAATCGGCTGGCCATGAGAAGTAACCTTGTCCGTCGCAAACCAAGGCTCGTCCTTGATGATTGAGCCCCAGTTATTTCTATCCGGGTCGATACTGTGTTTATCAATGTACCCGATTGCTAGCCCTGGTTGCAGGGCCGGTGTCCAGTCCACAGATTTGATGAGTGCATGGGCTTTTTGCGAGATTACTAGTGCACAGTAAAGCTCTCGGTCTTGGTGTGGCATATCGTCGAGATATTCAGCCTCGCCAGTGGCGTGTTTCAGCCCTGATAAATGAGGTATTTGTTTGCCGACAATGTGTTGCTCGTTCGGATTATAGTTGTCTCTTGAACCAAACGAGAGTCCTCGCTCGATCTCTTCCAGGCCGGTGTCGACTTTTCCTAGCCCGAAGTCCGCAATGGAATCATGCCAAAAACGAAAAAACATGGAAAGAGCCAAAGTCCTCCGGTAAGAAGCCATTCCGCCTGGGACTCCATATGGCAGAGGGAAAGTGCTCGCCAGTAAAGTTAGGGCATATTGAAGAGTCTCCTGAGACTTCCAGGGTTTGCCTATCAGAGACTCGGAGCATTTTGTAGCCTCCACTGTCTTGGGCGCCATGCCACCGTAAACAAGCAAGGCTTCTTCCACTGTACCATCCTGGGTTATCCTCACCCGAAATCCAGCTGTAACAATGGCGATATCGTCCTCTTTCCGTCTAGCTTGCTTGTATGATTTGACGACTTCTTTGATCCCCGGTGGTGGAATCGGGACATGAATATGGGTTATGACGCCGCCCTGAGGAAGAGCGGTATTTCTATATCCCTTGAACATAGATTTCATGGGGATTACCGCTTTAGCGTTGAGTGTCCGTGCAATGACAGTTGCTCCTGCTGCTATCAAAACAGGGTTCATATCAGAAATTGGGGATGCAGTGGCAATATTTCCAGCCAAACATGCGGCGTTTCGTATTTGTAGCCCAGCAAAGTACCTCAGAACTTTGGCCATAGCGCCAAAGACAGAACCTCGTTCTTTCAGTTTAGCGTTCAGGTCGATACAAACAGTCTCAAGGTTGGATAACAATGTGTTGCCGCCGATAACCAACTCTTTCATTGTTGTAACGTCTTTGGGCACCGATACTTCCGCCAACTCTGCAATATCGGCAATGAAAACCGACACAGGGTATGGTGATGCTTTGAAACGAACTTCAATCTGGACTTCACTTGCTCCTCCCACAAGCTTGGCATCAGGATAGACATCAAGCAGCTCTAGCAGCTCCTGTAAACTAGTCGGTCGTAGCCATACTTTTGTTTCATCGCCATAGCAAACTGCTCTGTGCTCAAACTTGTGAAGACTTGGCGGGTAGATAAGTTCCGTATCTGGGGCATACTGTAGAAACTTAATCTGAGGGACGCCTTTTTTGTGTCTTGTTGATTCTGCTGTGTCCTCATCCGAATAACTTGTAAGCGACGTATCCTCGCTATCGCTTTCATTGCTCGAAGACGTTGGTGAACATGATTGTTTCGCTGGGTCATCCTTGCAGCAGCCTCCAGGTCTGCCGCAAGACCCAGTCGATGATGCAGTTGCCGCATTTGGAAGTGAACTCAATTCGTAAGGAATTTTCTCGTTATTGGCCGGCCCAGAAGTGTCAGCGACAGACGGGTTACGCAAGATCTCGCCTTGGAGATCCTGCGTGACAAAAGTGTTGATGGCCTCTAGGATAGGCTTATAGCCTGTGCATCGACACAAATTCCCATCCAAGTAGCCTTTTAATTCCACATCATCTCTGCTCAGTTTAAATTTCCCGGACTGCTGATCGTAGGCATTTCTAATCATAGCGTATGTTGACATCACAATTCCCGGGGTGCAGAACCCGCATCTACATGGGGAATCAGTACTAGATCTATATAGCAACATCGACGACCTACTGTGAGCCATGCAGCTTTGCGATCCGTTCTTGTAAAGGATGAGGATTGTTTACACTCCCCAGTCCCTCGACAGTAATAACATGCTTTCCCACCACTAAACAGGCCGTCAGTCCTGAACAAGAAAACAGCAACAGGTCAAGTATTGAACGCACCGCCTACAAGTGGATATAAACAGGCATTGACGGCCAAATGTTTGATTGTCCCTTTCTGCTTTGCGTCTGCGACCTGAAGGACGACAGTACAAGCCCCACAGCCACCCTCGCCGCAGCCAAGCTTGGTGCCTTTGAGACTGTGTTGAGAGCGAATAAAGTCTAGCAAAGTCCAATGTGGATTTGGATTTTGGAGCTTGACCCGCGTTCCGTTGAGAAAGAACTCAAGAAGTGACGTCTTATACGTAGACCCCACCAGCCTCTGAAGGGCCTCGTCGGCCAGTGTCACACTTGATTCCTCTGCAACCGGGGTTGGGAGAACCATTGTCATGCTTCAGAGCTCAGTTATAGATGTATGCGAAGAATCAGATTGACGAAATTCAATTGGCAGTACGAACAACGCTTCAGAGACAGCATCTAATACAGACGCAAGTGGCAAAATCATGATCTCGTGTGGGTAGTATACGAGTCACATTGGCTTGCAGCTGGGAGGGGTTATCCAAGCGGTGATGCGTTGTACACGCCGATTTCCAGTATTGGTTGGCGCCATGGCGATGCAACAGCCCTTCAGGGTAATGGGATCGGACCTAATCGCCACTGCGAATCATTTCAGTCGATTTTGGTACATGTAACCATCTAGGTTATCGAGACAGTACGTCCGGCGACCAATCTCCACCGATTAGACAAGAATACTCACGGTAAGAGTCGGGCTCTTTTTCAAACATCCGTCCAGTAATAGCTACTCCTTCTGTATAGCAACCAGTAAGCAGTAATCCTGCTTCAAATACGCTGTGTTGGAGGTAGAAGATCAACAGAGGTCATGGCTGAAGAAAGCATGCGGAGAGCGGTGCGGGGACAGCGCGGCGAGATCGACAAATAATTCAAATTCACCACCAACAAACATCCCAGGCGTGCCATCTCCCTGCTATACTGCTGCTCATATCTATCAAATTTGCGATCCTGTCATATTATTATCCCATCCCATTATTCTTGAGCAATTGTGATCACCCCGTCGCTAGTCGCCACATCCATTCAGAGCGCACCCTGTGCTCGTGGATACGACTGCAGAGCGAGCTGTCAGCAGCGCGTTTACTCTTGCGTACGAATCATCACATGGAGTCGCAATTTCTCGATACACTTTCAAATGCCTCCCACACGCCGCAATCTCTTCCACAGCCACCTCAGCCGCCGTCCCACGCCCGGTGCAGCCTCGACGTCAACCTCGGTCTCAAACCCTTCAAACAACAACAGCGCCGCGTCCACATCAGTGCCAAATGACGCCCTATCGGATGGCTCCCAATCCGCCGCTATTCAGAGCACTACATCATCGAGGGAAACTTCAGTGTTGATGTCTACTTCTGCCGACAACAGTGGTGGAGATATCATCGCAAGGGATAAGAACGGGAACTTTCAACTGGACATCCCAGTCCTTCCGCCCTTGCCGCCAGATGAAGAAGCGGACGAAGAAGCCATGGAAGGAATTGAAGAAGGCCGGCCGAGTGGTGGATCAGGAAGCTCCGGTGCAAATGCGTCAGGCGTTGACTCCGAAATTGGCGGCAGAGATAAAGAAAGTAAGCAGCGAAAGCTAGTTGTACGCTATTCTTGGAGCATAGACTGACGCATGAGATTTTGCGTAGAATTTGAAGCTAATCTCATTGAGATGGTTCAACGGAGTCGCGGCAGACACTTGAGCAGTGAGCCAGGTAGATTATATATTCTTACCTGTATTTTGAACACCGCTAACCCGTCGCTTTCCAGAGATTCTCGGTTTGATCCAACAAAGTCTACGTGCTAAAGTCGCTTCTCTGGATGAAGATAACTGGATGTTTGAGGTTGAGGACGAATCCCTTGCATAATAACGGCTACGAAGCAAAGTATTCGAAGAGTCCCATGCGGGGCGTCTCATTATGCAACACTATCTAAAACCGGCAATATACATTGAAAGTTCTAGTCGAGCTCAGCACTAGACGGGGCCGATTGGACTCTCTTGGATGCAGCTCGGCTTGAAGCGCCAGGTTTCTGGTTCGCACCGCCCTGGTTGCCTCCAAAGAACATGCTGCCCATCATGTCCAGAAGTGGGTTACCCTGTCTGGGTATCTTGATGTTGAAGTACATCTCTCCGATCTGCGCCAATGCGTCATTCCAAATTCCCACTTCTTGGATGTGAGGAGCATAATGCCGAGTCAAATCTCGAAATAGGTCTGCACTCCCACGCTGAACAGCGACTAGGAGCAAGCCGAGGAAGTTGAGCAACGGCAACGACGGGTAGATCCGGATATCGCTGCTTGCACTGCTCACTTGTTGCGACGTGAGCGAAGGGTTCTGGGTTGAAAGGCGTGATGTGAAAATGAGGAGGGCTTTGTTGGCGCTGCGGAGGTTGCCGGTCAGGAGGAAAGGAATGACTGCTCTAGAAGCATAGAGGGCTGCGGTATGGGCCTCGTCCCCTGTATACCACTCAAACTCCAGCTTCGCGAGGGTTTCTGCAGAGTCGGTGGTTCCGATGATGAGATGTTTTTCTGCGTCATATGGCTCGTTTTCTAGTGACAGCAGAAATTAGATTGTTTGCATTTGTTACTGTATAAATCGCGGCAGCGTACCTTCAGCATAAACAGACCCAACAGCGTGATGGAGCTCCGGGTCTCCTCGTTCCAAGGGCCCAAACTTTGAACTCCAGCCTATAATTTCACTAATGTACCTCTTCCGGGACGGCTCATCTGGAGGGAATTCACGCAGCAACTCGATAAGGCGCTCTGTAAATAGACAAAAGACTTTAGTTCTTTTCTTGCTTCATTTTTATATCCATGCCAAACGTACTCTTGTGTGCTCTCGATTCAGCATCGTTTTCTTCACTGATCTCCCATTCGGCTTTGGTGTATACTTCATTGACCAACATAATAGCCAGATCTCCGCCACTGGCCGAGGCGCCTTGCTGGGATCCAGCCCTCAGGAGGGCTTTGGCGCCGCCCGTTAATATTTCAGCCGCGGCATCGTATTTTGACTGTCTCATATACCGCGCAGCAATCACACGGAGTTGCTGGTGAGCTTCGTAAAAGGACCCGGCCGCAATTCTGTGCAAAGAGGTGTCTGTCAGTTTTCTGTGTCCATCACGATACGACCGGGGTTTCTTCGTCTCGTACTTTTCTTGCTGCCGGGCAATCGTCTTTGCAATATTCGAAGTCATTCTGAGCAGCTGAACTGATCGCCAGTGCAGGAAGGGAGCGAGCACGAGGTAAGAGCTGAGCGAGAGAGAGTTGGCGCAGCGGGGCAGCGAGCCGCAGCTTCCTCTGCGGAGTCCAGCAGCGCGGCCAATAATAGACAAACCCCGGTTGAGCTTTCTTTTCCCCAGGTCAACCTGAACTTCTCGAGATCACTCGGCGCATGGGAGTAATGTAGATCGCGAAAGATCTTTTTGCTATATATTTTTGTGTTTAATTTGTATTCCCCTTCGATTTTCTCACTGGCATGCGCCTGCGCAAAACAGGATGAATTCGCACGCCTACAATATTCAACCGCTACAGCGCTTCTCCGGCTCAAACGCGGCCATTCGACGTCCCAAGGTAAGTTGTTTTGTAAGGGCACTGGATACATTGAATTTTGATACTAATAAAATTGTCACCTTTACAGGAGATTGCCTATTTTTCTTACGATGACGAACACAACTTCCGTCTGGATGAATCCTCCTTGAGATACTACTATCCACCGCAAGCGTCACAAATGCCTATCGATTTGAACGAGGGCTTCGAAACGTTTCAGAAGCTCGATGACTCTGGGGATGAGCATTTGGATGCTCTTTTGGACACCATTGTCGCACTGGAAGAGAATATAGGTTCGAAATGTGAGGCTGATATTATTACTTGGCGAGGCATGATGACAAAGGTGCGCAATTATTCTGTTTCTTTGGTTTATCAATTTGGACATGACTTTCTGATGAGCAGCAGATCATGACGGCTCCGTTTGATATGTTAAATAGGTATGTTAGGCTCTGGGTTGTGTACGTTTCGTTGCTGATAGCGCGGCAGTTTCGAAATGAACGCGACATACTTCCAGGTAAGGCCTCTAGATTTCTGACATATGTGGATATAGACTAAATTAGCGCTTTGTTTAGGAATCTATGTACAAACACCCCCATCGTGATGGTATAAATACAATTCTCGTCGCTAATGCACGGCAGATTCATCGAGGAAAACAACGCATATAAGAATGCGCAGAAGGAGGTTCAGAGAAACCAACGGCCGCAACCTGGGATGCCCTCACAAGACGTTATGGCATATTGGGGTAATATCGAATCGACAGATTTTTGTATACATGAGCGGATAATAACCTCATCAAACAGGATATAAATTCGAGACCCTCGCGGTCATCGCAGACACTTGGGATGCCACACCTCGAGAAAAGATCGAGGGTCGAGTGCGTGAAGTTGTAAATAATAAAGCTCAGTATTGCTCCGTTGTTCGAACCGGCATTGGAAAGACCAAATTGGTGATTGGCGGTGAGGTCGATGCCAGTATGTGTCCTTTTGCTCTCTCATTTGAGGCTTCTCTGATATTTTTCTTCAGTTTGGGACTCAAAACCCGCCCGGAAGGAAGATCCCATCAATTGGGTTGAATTAAAGACGAGTTCGGAACTGTTCAACGACAAGGAAAGGATCAAGTTCGAGCGGAAATTGCTCAAATTCTGGGCGCAGTCTTTCCTCCTTGGGGTTCCAAGAATCATCGTTGGATTTCGTGATAAACAAGGAATGCTGTTGCGACTGGAAGAGATAGAAACCCACACGATACCTGGCAAAGTCAAGAGAGACGGAAAGGGAAGCTGGGATGGAAATGTTTGCATCAACTTCACAGCTGCGTTTCTAGAATGTGAGTGGTTCGATCCATAGACCGCATAGGTCGTCTCATCTAATTGTGACGGTAGGGCTTAAATCTGTCATCAATACTGACGGCACATGGCGAATTCGCAAACGGGAAAAGTCGCCTGTCATTGAAGTCTTCAAGCTCGAGGAAAGCGGTCATGGCGACATACTCTCATCCAAGTTCACAGCGTGGAGGACGAAGCAAAAGTAGCGTTCGATTCTTCATCCGTCGGAATCTCTCACAAGTAAATATGTCGACAAATATTTGGTGGCCGACAGCCATCGGACAAAAGGCCCGTATGGCAATATTAATTTGACAATGGGTCAAGAACGAAGACAGTCGCCTCCTACGCGTATACAAGACCGAATGACCTATTCTCAAGGTTTAAGCCAGCTCTCATGTTTCATCAGTTGGGGATTTTTCCCCAGCCACCTCTGCAGATGCTCGACTGCGCAGATATTCTTGCCGCTGTACTCTTTTAGCGATATTTTTGATCGTGCGGCGATGGGCAGACCCCCGAATGTGAATATCCCACTGCGCCTGGCCCATCAGCATCTTGCCACATGGCTCGCATGAGATCTGCTTCATCATGAAATCAGCCTGGTCCTCCTTTTTGTATGTCTTTCTCTCTTCGAGCGTCGTCTGAGCGAGAGCCGAGAGTGATTCGGGGTTGGGAAGATTGCCGTTACTCAGGAATTCTTGCACAATGCGCTCCGTCGGTTCCGTTATGCAGGAGTCCCAGGCATTGGGATCTGTTGCGTCAAGAACATAAAGTCGATCATTTGCACCCACGTCTGCAAGGGCTGTCCAAAGTTTGCGCCTTATCCATTTCGTCTGCTTGGAGGAGTATTGTCTCGTGGAAGTCTTTACAGACTCTATGCAAGTTTGCTTCAGCGCTTCTATTTGTTTATCGCTAGAATTACCCGCGCGCAACATGTTGAAATAAGGCTCCATTTCTTTAAACCCTATAGAGACCCAAATGCCACGAGTGCGGTCTACATTAAGACCTTGGGACTCCTTGTCTCTCAAGTACTCCGACAAGGACTGCGCCTCTGGGATCAGGCCCTGCTCTACCATCTTCTCCACTCGAGTATCCAGTCTCTTGTAAAGTTTTTCTCGTTCTGCGTGCATCCAGAACACTAAGGTCGGGTATCGCAACTGACCGGCAACTGCGCCTTCAACATGATCGATGGTGGCCTGTCGCTGGCGCTGTTGCTCTGCATAAATCTCCGAAGCTGGTCGTCCAGTCTTGAGGTATATCTCCAAAGACCTGCGGATCTTTCGTGCTTCGTTGATGTGCCAACGGTCCGCCATTATAGGGTCAACCTCGCGTAGTTTAGCCAACATGACCTCGGCCGGAGCGTCAAGAATTGCCCAGTCTTTCGATTTGGATGATGAGCCCTCCTGGTAACTGCTGCATTCTTGGTCCGACGCTTGTTGGTCAGAATCTTCCGTTCCTTTGTCGATCAGACCTTCATGGAATAAAACACTTTGGACGTAATAGGACGTTCCACCAACGAGAATCGGGATTTTTCCGCGAGAATGTATGTCTTGTATAACCCGTAGACATTCGTTCCTGAACCTGCCTATGCGCCATGTCTCTTCTTCCAAATTAACAAAATCGATCAGATGGTGCGGCACACCTTCCCTCTCCTCGACAGAAATCTTGTTGGTGATTATGGGCAAGCCGCGGTATAGTTGCATCGCATCGCCGTTGATGATTTCGCCATGGAAGCGCTTGGCCAGGTCCACTGCGAGCTTTTAATTTTCGTTAGCTCATGGATATTTTTATTTGAAAAAAGAAAGCTACAAACCTTGGACTTTCCGGTGCCTGTGGCCCCGACAACGGTTATGAGGGGTTCCATGATGGCAGCAGATCGGGGTCGAGAGAGGCGCAACACGCTTCGAAAGAAACTGAACATGCCAGAAAAAGGGTTCTCGACTGCCTCAATTCCATGGTTTGTGATCCTATTTCAGAAGATGCCCATAAAGAGCTCAAATGGACAGCATCTCCGTAGCAGACCCGAAAGAGCACTAGCCGTTGTAACTAAATAAAAATGTCGTGATGGAGGAAATAACTCGCCGTGACTCATCCCAAGCTTCTTTTCTGCCCCACCCGCACTTCCCCGTTGTGGTAACCAGTCAGATGTCTATCATCTCTACGTACTTGCGACACCCAAGTTGTTTGCTGGGTGAGAGTCATATGTCCAGCTTTGTTGTTTCTTATAATACAACAAACCAGCTTCGCACGGCATGTCTCCGTCAATTGAAGTACAGCGGCTTTCATACCAGTTCCCGGACGGCTCCAGCGGGCTGAAGGATATAAAGCTCAGCTTGCCTCCAGGAAGCAGAACTTTGCTCATTGGCGGTACAAAGACCCCTTGTCATACTTGTATTTGTAAATCAACGGGCATTGCTAACCAGCTATATTCCAGCAAATGGCGCGGGCAAGACAACGCTGCTGCGACTCTTGTCTGGCAAGCGACTGGCCCCGACAGACACCATCTCCGTTGGCGGAGTCGATCCTTTCAAAGAAGGTCTAGAAGGCGTCACGTATCTGGGGGTTGAATGGGTCTTGAACAGCATTGTGCGAACGGATATTGACGTGCCGACCCTGCTCGCGTCGGTTGGCGGGGACGCTTTTCCCGAGCGCCGCGATGAATTGATCAATATTCTCGACATTGATCTCAACTGGAGAATGCATGCTGTATCGGATGGCGAGCGCCGGCGTGTCCAGCTTGCCATGGGTCTGCTGCGGCCATGGCAGGTGTTGCTTCTCGACGAAATCACCGTGGATCTGGACCTGTTGTCTCGCAGCAACTTCCTGGCGTTCTTGAAACAAGAAACAGAGACGAGAGACTGCACGATTGTTTATGCAACCCACATCCTAGACAATCTTGCGCAGTGGCCAACACACCTGGTGCACATGCATTTGGGTCAGGTCAAACAGGCCGGGCCGATGGACTCGTTTGAGCAGGAAGTTCCGCAGCGGTCTGCAGAGAACAGTCTGCTCGGAGACCTCGTGCTTCACTGGCTCAAACAAGATGTCGAGGCCCGTGGTCCGAGAGGGACAAAGTCCGGCCAAGGGAAGACTTACCCTACTGCCGAGCCCATCGGGGGTTACGGTATGGAGAAACCGCCAAAATAGTCTTCCTCGTGAATGAATTAGTGTTTTAGAGGTGAGTGTTTATGACTACAACTCTCAACGAGTAATGATGATGATGTCTCAACTACTTGCATCGGAGGAGTATGGTGATCAATATTAGATTTTTGCATATCCCGGTGATGTTCAACCGGCCGGGGCGGCTTCAACGCCATGGTTCACGTTTTGCATACTATCATGTTTGTTGTTTTTATTTTAAAATTACATTCCTTTGACGAGAATTATCTTCATTAAATCCCATAAACCATTCAACGAATATGTACTTATGTAGATTTGGCCCTCAGACCTTGATATCACTATTGAATTCATAGGTCTATGACTTTATATATCCGGATCGCCGAATCCTCACTCGCAGCAGCGAGAAGCCGAGGTCTTTCACCGGCCTCCGCCTTTTCATCTGTACCCAGCGGCCGCCATGCGAGTTGCGTGATTGCCTTTGACGGAGAAATCGCCTTGTCGAGAGTCACCAGCTCTTGCGATTCGAGGGTCGAGAAGGAAATGCGGTGAACCGAAATTTGACCGGTTTCCTCTCCGGCAGCCAGATACAAGACACCTTGCTGCATTTCTTGTGGTTTGGGTGGACAGAAAGATAGACTAGTTACAGAGGTTTGCAGTGATATTGTGGATACACATTCAAAGGTGTCCGATTTCATTTGCCACAGCTTCACGGACTTGTCTCGTCCTGCTGTTGCAAAGATTGGAGACTCAACCACAGGCGCCCAGGCTGCGTCGAGTATCATTCTCGAGTGAGCTTTGGGATTCGACGATAACAGGGAAAATTTTGATGGCTCAGCGCTGTCTCGCTTGAAGACTGCAAACTGGCGATCTCGCCCCACACTCAGCAAGTATTCATCTGTCTCTGAGAAGGAGAGAGCCGTAATAGTCAGAGAATGAGCAGCCAAGGAAGGTTTGATCTCATGCCAGTCCTTCGTATCATAGAGTCGTATGACGGCATGGTCTATTGAGCTCGCTTTGCATGCGGTAGCAATCAGCGAGCGGTCGTGACTGACTGCAAGTGCTGATATCTCGTACCCGTGGCCGTATAGTTTCTCGTGCTCTGGCCACAACGTGTGTCGAGAAAGGTAATCTTCGAGAGGAGGTTGATGCATGGGCAGCAAAACGGGAGGTGCTGCCTCTGATTCGTAGTTTCCTTGATTACCCATCGCCTGGTCGTCTGTGACTGTGATGTCTTCGCCAGCAGCTTTGTTTGAAAGCCCAAGCACCGGGATGTTTGCTGTCTCGGGGAGTTCATCGTCTGTAGGTGGTGATATGGCGCAAAGATTTTCTAGCAATTGGGCAATTTGTTTAGGCTCGTTGAAGACCCGCAAGAGCTTCTCGTCAGCTCCAGAAACAAATCTCGCAGGGCCCAATGAATCTAAGCAATTGAGATCATAACCATGTATCTGAGGTCTTGAGAATTCATGCCACGATGACGATCCATCTCTCAGCCACTGAGCATAAAGCCGAGAAGTTTGATCAGAGCTCGTAGACAAGAGGTACGACCCTCTTGCATCCCATTGAATGTCGTTGACAGACCGAACGTGGCCTGTAATGCCCAGCTTTTGCTGCCAAAAGTCCGCTTCTTGATCATGCTCCCATGTCCTCCAGCTGCCTGTCCGACCAAGACTTACAACTTTTTCCCCGTTTGGAGACCACAGACCAATCCAGAAGCCTCCAGTGGAACCGGTTGCGGTAGTAGACCCTTTTTGTGCGCTAATTTCTCCCATTCGCTCAATCGTTACCCAGACGCCAGTGGTTGCATCCGGCTCCCATATCGTTAATGAATTATCTGCAGACGCAGACAGGAGCTGTGTCTTGTCGGCGTTCGGGTTCCAGTTTGCAGTATATATCCAGTCTTCATGCCCTAATAGCAGAGCTTCAAAGGTCACGGAATAAATCGCACCGGAGGCGTTGAAAGTATGTGCTTTGTTGGATAGTGTTGGCGTATCTCCTGCAAGCATGATATCATCTGGATCAGTCGAGACTATTGGCTCTGCTTCTCCACGGCGGATCCTCCACAGTCGAACGTATTTGTCTTGACTGGCTGAAGCCAGAAGATAATCGTTTTGAGATTGACTCGTATTCTCTTTGAAAGCAAGAGATCTTACCCAGGCTTCATGACCAGGCAATTTGGCGACCCATGAAAACTCTCCACCCTCTGTTGTATCCTGTGTTGCGAAGATGTGAACATGATTCGTTGTCCCTCCCACGGCCAGCACCATAGGTCTCTTTGGGTCCTGCGTATCCAGCGACAATAACGCAAGAGTCAAAGGAAAGAACCGCGGTTTCATAGTTATCGTCTGCAGCAACTGACCCGAGACTGAATCGTTTTCAATACTCAGTCTCCAGATCCTCACTGTGCCATCGGCTCCTCCCGTGGCCACGATATTCGACGCTTTTCCAACGGCAATTGCATTGACAGAGCCAGTGTGACCAGCGAGCTCGCAGGCAAACGTGTATCCGCTCGTCGCGTGCGGTTTCCATACTCGAACCGTGTGGTCCACGGACCCTGTGAGCAGCAGACTTGATTTGGTCTCGGGAGATGCGAGGAAGCACACAGCGCTGACCTTGTCGCGATGGCCGACTAGCATGGCAAAGACGCCCTGGTTTGATTTGTCCTAAACAAACGTTATCTATTAGCTTGCAATATATATATACAATTACCAACTGATGATATGCTCACCTCTGGCCGCCACAATGCGACATTGTTGTCCGCTCCATACGCAAGCACGCCGGAGGAAACGTCCCAGTCGGCGGCCCCGGGGTGACGGTTGCCGCCGACGCTGATGTATTCCGTCGCAACATTAACCATGAAGACCGACAGCTCTGCAGTACTTTTCTGTCGCTGTGTATAACTCCTTTCTTTGAAGCCCTGGCGGTGGGCGCTCTTTGTCGAATATGGGATAACGACGTTTGGTTAAGGCAGCTGGTGCGGGCTTAGAAATTTTAAGCTTATCGATAAGCACCGTGTCCCGCCACCCGAGGGTTCTGCTCGCCGATGCCCCTCTTACGACAGCGACAGCAACAAGCAGCGAACAACCATGTCCTCGAACGCAGAAGGGGACAAGTCTCCTGCCGAGAAATTTTCTATTACTGTTGAGTTTACGTGAGTGCAATTTTTTGGTTTGCAGGCTTTTTTTATACCGTGGGCAAACAGACTAATTCTGTCTTCGACGTTTAGAGGCGGCCTCGAAATACTATTTGCAAACACCCGCCAACTTCAACTCTCGATTCCAGCGAAACGCGATGACGGGACGCGGCCGAATATTGCATGGTTGATTCATTATCTCGTGGAAAATGAAATGAAAGACAAAAGGAAAGAGTTGTTTGTTCTTGATGACCATGTGTAAGTTTGTTGCTTGTGCAAAAAAAGAAAGAAAAGAAAAAGAGAGAGAGAGAGAGAGAGAAAGCGTGCCGGATGAATGCTGAAACGGACATACCTAGACGACCCGGGATCCTCGTCCTAATAAACGATGCGGATTGGGAGCTCGAAGGCGAAGAGGCATACGAAATCCAACCGGGCGACAATATATTATTCGTGTCCACGCTACACGGAGGATAGGCATTTCATTTGATCGATCTAGTTATATTTTGCGAGTCATGTTTCGTCGTTAAGCAAAGAGTCCCAAAAAGATATTCTAACCAACAATAAAGGCTTGGTGAATTGACATTAACCCGGTCATAACTCTACACCACGTCTTCCACATGCTGCTGGCTAAGCCTTTCGGGCTCTCTGGGGGTCCGCAACCCGCTCTGGGGCGTTGATATGCCCGTCGCTGGAGTTCCCAGACCTTGCATTGGTGAAGTGTACCCGCTGGGAGGTACTGGGATCTTGATGTCTTCTGGAGATGCAGGAATAATTTCCTCTGGCAAGCCTGGGATTTGGATCCTCCTTGCTTCGTTTTGATAGCTAGCTGGAATAATCTACAAGCATCGTTTAGTACCGAGATAGCAGCAGGAGGAGAGAAGTCTTACCTCAATGATTTCGTTACGAGGGAACGATAAAAATGGAATATCTGCGGCATTGCAGGCCATCAAATAACCATACAGCACTCTAAGCACACTTTCATGGGCGATGATAAGAAGGTCGTTGTGTTCTCGTTCCAATTCGAGGATAATTGGCTCCAGTCGCACGGCCAAATCATGATAAGACTAATAGACAATTAGACATGTAAAGTCAGAATGACAAGTGAGACGGCATACCTCTGCCCGGGGATAACGATGGTGATAAGGATCCGCCTCATGCTTTGCAACTTCTTCAGGGTACTCCAGCCTGATGCGGTGTTCTGTCATTTTCTCGCAAACTCCGGGATTCAGCTGGCTTAGTTGCGATCTCTGGCGAACTGTATAGCCCTTTTCATGCAGAAACTTTGCAGTCTCGACCGTTCTACGTCTGGTCGATGTCCACACAGTCAACGGTTTCAAAGCAGCAGGCGATTCTCCTTGTTCGATAAGAGCTTTTCTTTCAGACTCCCGATGTTGCAACAAAACATCCGTCATTTTCTGCGCATACTCCTCGCCTTTCTCCGATAATGATGAGTCTTGTTTGTACGAGTTTGCATCCAAGGAAACTCCGGCCTATAAATCAGACGTGTCAGTCTGCGTTCTAGGAATTTGGTGGCTGTGTTTGACTGACCCTGGCAAAATATGTATGTCTTGCTTTGATGTGGAGGTTAAGAAGGTAGAACACAATTCGATGGGAAAGATATCCAAAACTGCAGTTGTTGACAATCAGGCGCTCGCCTGCATTGATCATCTATGTTGCTCGTTAGTTCTAGCTCAGAGTGGTGGCAAGGTTAAATCACCTTGATATAATTGAGGTCTTTTTCCTCCATAGTTTCAAAATGCGGGATCCTTGCAGATATGCGTCCCAGATAATGCTTGATAGCTTCGTCGGCATCCCAGTTCACGTACTTGGTCTGTCAGTCGGCAATTGCAGAAGTGCAAATGATGGAATCTTACATCGGGCGAAGAGATTTTGACACTCCGAACATTTTCTTCTATAATCTTTGGATCATCGCACATTGACTCGATAAAAAGCGTCTGTCCCGATTAGTGCCGATAAATAAAAAAGAAAGATCTCCACGTACATCTATGTTCTGTTTTGAAAACTCCTTGGCAAGCGACCGACGGCCAGCGGCTATTGGGTTGACAGCATCGTAGATTGCTATCTGGCCGTTTTCGTGGGATAGAAAATGGGCTATATCATCACGGCACTTCTTTACAATCTTTTGCCGCAGTAGAACCGATGATGCAGAAGCTGGCCACTGGAATTTAGCGTATTTCTTGTGAATCGCCGATTACAACGTACCATTGACAAAGAAATAGTCATCGGGCATATCTTGCCCTGGCCCAATAGTCGCCCGTCTATAGTCCCCTAGATGAAAGATGCGAGTCTTGACTCCGAGCCTGCAGTTTGATGAGCATACTTGCAAACTCTGTGAGGTACTCATTAGAGTACTGACCATCGGAGATAGCGTGCCAACGCAACGGAAATATGGCTGGAACAATCAGCATAATCTCATTTGCTCGCGATCTCGGCAATACGTACGTCTTGCCCCTGGCCGGCAGGCCAACGGTGATGATCACAATGCGACCCGAGTGAAAAAGCCTCCCGGACTCGGTGCTATAAAGCTGTGCTGGGGCCAGATCGGCCTTTTCTGGAAGATCATGGATGGCATCCACAAAAGTACTTGACTTTCTCCGGAATCGAGGCGAGCTGGCGACCACGTCCGCGGTGCTGTAAATATGTTAGGCATCTTGCGACGACTGCATGTTGCAAAGAGCTCTGACGTACAGTAGAGTGTCCATGGTTTCCGGGAAATGATAGCAGTCTCACGACTAATATATGGCAAGTTGCACAGGAAATCAGTGCTAGACCAGCTACAGTTAAATAATAATGCAGAGTATATATAGGCGAATCTCGGAGCAGCGCTTCGAAGACACGCAGAAGCGATCGAGCTCTATCGAACGTATGTCATGCAAATAGCCGCTCAACAGCCTGACAATAACATCGAAATAAAAACAGCGCAGGAGCGGCCAAGTCAGTAGAAGTCATGGAGGGACTGGCCCAAAGCGGGCTAGCGCGCACGCTGCTTGGCAATGAGCCTTCGGTGAGTGCAAACAGTGCAAAACACAGGACTAAAGCAAAACTATCCCGAGCGACCAATTTTCATCAGCCGAAGCAGAGCTCTCATCCAGCATCATCCAGCTATCGGAGTTGTATATTCGAGGGCCCCGTCCTGCCGTGCCATCCTCCCCTATATCCGGCATTTTGTCTTTCTCTACTCTGTTTTCGATTGTGCTTTCTTTTATTCTGGGATAGCCCTGTCGCTTATAACTCGTCACCCCCGTGCGCAGCCAGTCTGATCGACCGTCCCTTCTTCTACAACACAATTTCACAGCCATGGCCGATTTCTCATCGACACTGTCGGCCCTGACGGACAACTCCGTCGCTGCGGCTATCAAAGATGCATACGGATCATTCTCTGAGCGAAGGGCGGCTCTGGGGCTGCCCAACCCGGGTACCGTCGACAACATCGCCAGGGAAGTACAAAAGGAGGTTCTGCTATCGAATTTCATGTTCACGGGTCTTCGAGCAGACTTAACCAAGGTCTTTGGCATGTCGCCCCTTTTCCGCATGTCTCACGCGTTTGCAATGGGATCTGCTGGTAACATGCCTCCGTACAACTTCAGCGCCATGTACGGAACACCAAAGGTAAGTTGTTCATCCATTGGGTTGCAGTGGGCACTACTTGATGTTTTTGTCTTGGACAGGTTTTCATGCAAGGAAACATTGGCAGCGATGGTGGCCTCAGCGCTGTCGGTAACTACCGGTGGAACGAATCATTTGTAACCAAGACGAATGCCCAGATCATGTCCGGTGGCGCACAGGGAATCCTGCAGATTGACAACGACTACACTGGCTCGGACTTTTCTGCTTCCATCAAAGCATTCAACCCGTATCCCTTTGATGGCGGTCTCACCGGTATCTATGTTGGAAGCTACCTGCAGTCCGTGACACCGTCTTTGGCCCTTGGATTCGAGGCAATCTGGCAGCGACAGGCCCTCAACACACGTCCCGAGTCTACCCTTTCTTACTGCGCCAGATACCGAGGTGCTGATTGGATCGCCAGCGCGCAACTGCAGGCCCAGGGAGCCATTGCGGCGTCGTACTGGAGGAAGCTTTCCGAGCGGGTGGAAGCCGGCGTTGACATGAACCTTCAATTTGCTCCTACTCCTGCTGCCATGATGATGGGTGGACCGAGCCGAGAGGGAACAGCCACAATTGGTGCCAAATACGATTTCCGTGCGTCTACGTTCCGTGCTCAAGTCGACAGCGCCGGCAAGGTCAGCTGCCTGCTTGAGAAGAGGATAGCCATGCCGATTTCTCTCACCTTTGCCGGAGAGATTGACCAAGTCAAGGTAAGAGAGTTTACTCTGATTTAATCTGAAGTATCTGCAGTATACTAATTATATGTACAGCAACAAGCCAAAGTCGGTCTTGCCGTGTCTCTCGAAATCGCTAGCGACGACCTTATGGAGCAGCAGGAAAAGGCCGAGGCGCAGGGCACCATGCCACCTCCCTTTTAATCTAGATGAAAGTCGAGTCCGAGTGACGGACAATTCTTGCTAATGTTTTACTAGTACTTCACTCTTGACAGCAAAAAAAACCCTGCATTATTTTGAGCTCGTGTGAATCGAGCGGGGCGCTGTGGGAACATCTTTGTATAGAAGTGGCATTTTTTTTTCTCTTTCTTTTTCTTCTCTCCTGTCCGGATTTCTGTCATGATTGGTTACTCGACAGCATGACCAGCTCTTTGACTCGGTGTTTAATACGTCTTTCAGTTTGTTGGGAAGGGGTACTTGTTCCTGCATAGAGGATGTAAATTAGTAGTAACTGAATCGACTGGTTTGATTGTATTAATTATCATCCAAGTCTCTGTTAACAATGTTAGCACAAAAAGTCTTAGGTGCCTAAGCCTGTAGCAGCTGAATTTTCCTCTCCGAAAAAGAAAAAAGAAAAAAAAAAAAAAAAAAAAAAACCAAACGTTCTAGCCGGACACAACACCGGAAAGAGAGTTTCAGTAGTGCCTCGCGCGTACATGCATGCATATCTGTACTTGCTAGTACTCCAGCAATCAGATGGAGCCACGCAGGACCTACAGATGAGCAGCGAATGTTGATGGGAACTAATTAAATAATAATTTACTAGGGTTGCCAACTTGCATGCGAGGGGAGGAGGAAAAAAAATAATTTTTTTTGTTTGGTGCATTTTTTTTCTCTTTTCTTTTCTTTTCTTTTCTTTTTTTTTTTTTTTTTCGCCTGCATATGCATGTTGATAAAAAAAAGTTCTGGTGCTGTTCTCGGGGACGCGAGAGCAAACTCCGAATATGTGCGAGACACAAGGAAGAGCGGATTTTTCCTGCACTGTGGCGCACAGCAGGCTGACTATCAATTCATAGTATTATTGAGGGGGGATAAAAAAAAAAAAAAAAAAAAAAGTCAGCCAGAATTTGCTGAGAATCATAAACTACTCTGTACTCCGTACTGTCTAGCAGTCAGTCTGGGAGAGATGGAGGAGATATTACATAGTTTGTGGGCCCGTCTGCGATTGGCCCTTGGTATTTCCGGGCGTGAGTTCCGACACGGAGACAGGTGACTATATACTCTGTAGCGAACTTTACGAGGGATCTGCAAGATATATATAGAGAGCGCTTTTTTTAGTACTAGTATAGAAATTTTATTGAAGAGTAATTATTGATTAAGACTAACAGTTATAGTAACAAGAAATAAGAAAAGAAAATAATGTTGAGAAAGCGCCGAGCCAGGGACGGTGGGGCGGGCCACAGCAGAAGGCGCCGGTCACATGAGCAGCATTGACCGCATGGATGATCATGTGTTGATAATATTAATGTGCGAGTAATGATATCGATAAAAATAGGATACAATGGAATGCTACTCTGGTATTAATTTTTTAAATGCTTGTTATTTGGATATCGACTGGTTTTGCTTTTACCTGCAGATATCAATATTCATATCGAAATTCATTTGTGGTTGAGAGAATGTCGATCGGATGGGCCCATCGGCGTGATCCGTGATTGGGCAGCCGAAGCCATGGAACCTGTTCAACTTTTTCAAGATTTCCCAGATTCAATAGTGTACTTGGAAAAAGGCTTCTATGGTTCAATCAATAACGAAAGTCAAAAGTTCTCGGCTAATCATCCATAATGATAATAATAATGTAATATATGGTTCCTATTTGGTAATAATGCTTCCAACTAGCTAATTAATTTCAAGAAAGATGGGGAATGAGTGTGGAGAACAGACCCGTCAACAATTTTTTACGTCTCATGATTCATGAGCACCGGACACAACAGGTAAGGTCATGTCAATACTGTGGACAGCAGGTGTAATTTATTAGCCGCTACGGAGGAAAGCGCTTAAAATTACTTGTCTGCATGACGTCGGTTGAGGAGAACTCGGTCTGCATGTGCTATGTGCTCGCTGCTATAATAGATTAGTAAATATAATCTACATACTCTGTATTATGTATTTAATGTTCTTAGCAGTATGCAAGTAATATAATGGTACATATCATTTGTCACTATATGATCTGTGTACATGCTGACCCCAAGTATTGCACCCCACTTTTCGCTTGCTGTCTGCCCAATGTCTCACGTTTAGCCCCAGCTGGGATTCTTACCTGGGTGAAGACTGAAAAAAAAAGTTTCAATGTTGATGCAACGTGACTGGAGCTGCGGATCACAGCTGTGGTGGTCCGCACGACCGGTTATACGTTTCGAGGTAGCTATGGATAGGCTATAGGTCAGGTTGGATATCAGGAACCAAGCCCTGTGTAATTTCCCGTTCTTCGGCACCTGCCAGTACCTAGCTGATTTTTCGAGCGAGAATGCTCAGGCAAAGTTGAGTCTATTCGAGCCCAGACTGTGGCGAGGAATGCGGAGTAAGCATCATCACACACATACCGAGTATAAAACAGAGCTGTCTGTTAAGCTTCATTGATGTGTTTGATAATGGCCAAGGTCGAGCGGGGAGATATCTAGTATAGTATGGTACGGTACGGTATGGGCAGACGGTAATACACGAAAATCACGATTGGTCACCAGACACGAGAAAAAGTCGTGATGGGTGGAGGTCTGACGTCTTGCCAACCAATCAACACGGCTAACGGCGGGCTAGCGGCAAGCCGGTCGCAAATCGGTCGCCGGAATTAACTCATCAGTTAAGAAATAAGAAGCCCAGCGGGCTGGTTGGCGGTCCTGCGTCATATTATTCATTGTGCTGGGTGCTGAACCGGAGGGGCGCGTTCACTCCTATATTGTTCGGTTTTCGTTGCATTTTTTGTCTTTTCTTTTCTTTTGTTGAGTAAATTGCGAAATGATCTCATTGCCAGCTGACCTTTCAGCTCAATTCCCCACTACGTAATCACAAAGTAATAACAGACTGCGTATACTCCAGAATAGCCGACCAGACCAAGTCACGAGGCAAGCGGGCCCGATCAATACAGTATTACGGCTTACCGGACCTGACGGCGCTAGTCCGCTCCGAGCACGGCACCTGACCCGAGCGCGGCCAATCACGGGGGCGGCAGCTGCTGAGCAGCCATTCTACACATCGTCACGTACATACAGGAAAAGCGTCTCGGTGGCTGTGTTCCTGGCTGGGCGGTCGATGTGTCAGATACCTCGCTGTTTCAGCCCAGGTACCACAACACATCGTTGTTGTTTATGTATATAGAAAAGTAGAAAAATAAATTCCGCATACGTCAAGGCCGGCTTTAGCGCACGAGACCAGGCGGTTTGGCCCTGCAAGCCGCAGCGTGACTGGCCAGAGTGGCGTCAGTCGGACGGTCACGTACAGGTACAGACGGTACGGTAACGAGACCAACCCCTCTTTAACGACGAGCATCACCACTGTCGAACCTTTAACGTTTCGTGTTTTATGACCACGATGATTCGTTTTGTTACCGCTTTCATTTCGGATCCTGATTCACTGCTTGTCTGATAGCTGGTTGGATTTGAAGATCCCTCCGGGTTCATACAGCAAGCTCCTCGTTTAGTTTGCCGGTGATTGGCTTCGTTTGTGCTTCATTCTCAGCAATTCACCTGGTTATTCTTCGTTTCCTGCAGCTCGTCGCCCATTAAGCGGGCTCGTTATTCGACATCTGCGACCTGAGTTGCCGGTGTGTGGTGTACGGTGCGGACTGAGCTGTGCTGCGCTGCTGCTGGACGCCGTAAAGAGCAAGCGCCTCGCGGTGGGCAACTAGCATGACCCCATCTCCACCACACTGGCTCTGCTCCCGCCTCGTTCGCCTACCCGCCGCCCACTTCAACCTTGCTCGCTCGTCGACAACGGCGTGTATACCCTACCCCCCAGCCAGTCGCCTGCCTTGCGCTCTGCCTTAACTCTTCTGCCCGTCTTGGCTGGTGGACTCTTGTCTCTCTGCACCACAGCTTTCTCTCCCTCTTCCTCCTCTCTCTCTCTTTCTCCTTCTCTTCCTCTATCTGTCTTCCCCCCTCCTCTGCTCTGCTCTGCTACCCACTGAGCCGACCACCGGGCGCCATCTTCCCCTTGACCGCTCGACTCGACTCGCTTCGACTCCATCTCTTCTCTCCATCTCTCTTTCGTCTCCAGCAGCCATTTCTTCTGCTGCCGTCGCTGATTGACCTCGCTGCTGCTCCGCCCGCGTTCCTGGGGTATTTGCCCGCCTCGTCGATCGCCCTCTCCTCTCGCCAACGCTGTCTGAGCAGTCAACCTCCCGCCCCGATCAATCCAGCCTCGCTGTCTATCGTGTCGCCGGAGGAAAATACAAAAAATTACAAATAAATTGTGAAACACAATACGCCAAAAGAATAAAACAAAAATCATCCCGTCAAAAAAAGGACGTCGTCACTTCTCGTACGGTCTCCTTCCGCATCCTAACGCGCTCGACATTCCTGTCCCCGACCACGGATTCCACACACTATCCTCAACCACACACCCACTCTCGCATACACACACGCACTGTTACATAGTACAACTTGCTTCTTGTCCTACGTCTCGGTGCCGGAAATACTTGTCATTCCAAAAAAGAAAGAATTTTTTTCAAATTTTCGCTTTTTGGAGTTCCAAGTGTTGACATTGTGGACCGTTCCTCAGCTTCCTCAATAGGGCTCCTGTGCATTACTCCTAATCCACTACACTCGCGTCTTTTTCCTCGATCCCCGGCTTGCCAGGCGGATCTTTTGGCTCAATCCAGGGCGACTGTGCTGTCATCGTCCCCTGCCCAAGCTGCCCAAGACGGACGTCATCATCGCTTTCCCGACCCCTCTTCGTCACTCCCTACTCAAGTGCAGCCCTCCGTACTCTCGATAGGGCTACTCTTTTTCTTTCTAGCTATTATCGGGTTGAAGCCTCCGTAATGTCTCAGAAAGGCCCCGGAGTATTTTCCGGCTTGCGAATGGGTGGTAAGTTTTTGTCTCTTCTTGTTCTCTTCCTGGTGGTTAATATGGGGTTTGTCGCAACAGAAGTCGTACGAGAAAAAGTCCAGGATGGACTCACGGGGGAGACCAAGGAGATGCAATACACTCAGTGCAAGATAGTCGGAAATGGCTCCTTCGGTGTTGTATTCCAGACCAAGATGTCTCCCAGTGGCGAAGATGCCGCCATCAAGCGAGTTCTTCAGGACAAGCGCTTCAAGGTTGGTTACATACACACATTTGTCTTAATATCTGTTGACTGACGCCTCGTAGAATCGTGAGTTGCAAATCATGAGGATTGTGCGCCATCCCAACATTGTAGAGCTCAAGGCCTTCTACTATTCCAACGGCGAGAGGGTATGTTGCCTTTTCTTTTTCTCAATAAAAAACTCCCCTAACTTGTCCTACTATAGAAAGATGAAGTCTATCTCAACCTCGTACTCGAATACGTTCCCGAGACAGTATATCGTGCTTCGCGCTACTTTAACAAGTTGAAATCGACGATGCCGATGCTCGAGGTGAAGCTTTACATCTACCAACTCTTCCGCTCTCTGGCCTACATCCACTCTCGAGGGATCTGCCACCGAGATATCAAACCCCAGAACTTGCTCTTGGATCCCAACAGCGGCATCCTCAAGCTCTGTGATTTTGGTTCCGCCAAGATCCTCGTTGAGAACGAGCCCAACGTTTCCTACATCTGCTCACGCTACTACCGCGCGCCAGAGTTGATCTTTGGCGCTACAAACTACACAACAAAAATCGGTAATTATTGCTCTCTCGCCTGATGTAACCACCGCTAACTAGGTCGATAGATGTGTGGTCAACCGGTTGTGTTATGGCTGAATTGATGCTGGGACAACCTCTGTTCCCTGGTGAATCTGGAATCGACCAGCTTGTCGAGATCATCAAAGTGTTGGGTACCCCTACTCGGGAACAAATCCGCACGATGAATCCCAACTACATGGAACACAAATTCCCTCAAATCAAACCCCACCCGTTCAACAAGGTGCGATTGCTTTTGACCTAATCGCCAGCGTACAAACAGTGCTAAATTTTAATCTTTTAGGTTTTCCGGCGGGCACCGCATGAAGCCATTGATCTCATCTCTGCGCTGCTAGAGTATACCCCAACACAGCGACTGCGGGCTGTCGAGGCAATGATTCATCCTTTCTTCGATGAGCTGCGCGACCCCAACACTCGCCTGCCAGACTCTCGTCACCCGAACAACCCGCCCCGAGAGCTCCCCAATCTTTTCGACTTTTCGCATCACGGTATGTTTACACCAGTCAGTTTCAGTGTTTGTGCTAATACTTGATTTTAGAACTTTCCATGGCCCCTGAGTTGAACAGTCGACTGGTTCCTGCTCATGCTCGGGCTGCGCTGGAAGCTCGCGGTCTGGATATCGACAACTTGACTCCACTGTCTCAAGAAGAGATGCGAGCTCATCTCGATTGATCTACCCTGTCATGCTGTACGAACGAATTTCATATCCAGATGTTGCGTAATGCCAAAAAATACTTTCTATGGAACTGCGAACTTGCTTTTTTTTTTACGCCACAGACACGCCTGGCCGTTCTTACATGCATTGGGTGGTCTTGCATAGTGAAAGAAAAAGTTTCGCACATGTTGCAGTTTGTCTTTTTTTTTGCAAATCGGGCGATATCAGGGAAACCGGATCTGTGGTATGAAAAGAAAAAAAAAAGTTGGCGGTCCATAATGCCATGTCAGGCGGGACAGGGTTTGAGGAAATAAATAACAGAGGACGGCACTGGTCTCATATATGAGCGATGGTTGGTGAATGATGACCAGAACTTCTCAGTCTGTCGGCCTTTCTTTGGAGGAGTAGAGAATGATACCCCTTATGTGCGAGTCTATCTATGGGAATCTATCGAGGAGCCCGGTTGAGCTTGATATGTGGTCTGGACTGAGGAATCGTGAACAAACTGTGTTGATGGTGCAACTTGGGAGATGAAGGCATCTCACAGCATCTATTCGTCAAGACTTGAATCTGCATGCCATTCCTGCTCACTTGGCCATGGATGGCTGTTATTCTCTTTGTGCCGGATATCCTTTCTTTTCGCGATTCGCTTTTTCTTTCTTTCTTATTACTAGCCGTCGTTTGTCCTCGAATCCATCTCCATGCTTAAATCCTTCTCTGTGTTTGGTTATGACCGTTGACAACGTCGATATTACATGTTCATCCTTCATATTCCTCTTCTTCGATTATTTCTTTGTCCCTTTCTTCTTTTCATCCCGGTGTTGCCAAACATGAAGGAGCGACATGTTTTGTAATATCCCGAAGCAGATCTAACTCGTCCATGTTTTTTTCTCCCCTTCAGTATAGAGACTCCCAGATCATTGTTTGGCCTGAAATTGCATTGCTTGCTGTTCCGACTACGACGTGTACAACTATGGCCAACAACACCCACACAACATTGCTTCGATCATGTCAACGGTCAACTTCCTGTATGATTTTGCCGGATATTCGTGTGCTTTCGGCGATTATCGTATTTTAATTTTCTTTTACTAGAATTCATACGTAAATACGTCTTTATCTTTAAAATTTTATTTCAACTATTTTTTCTTGTAATGAAGGGGAAATTCGCGATGCTTTCCCTGTTGCGGATCTAGTCCCCGTTTGGAATAGCGCAATTTAGAGCCGCGCGACATTTACCATTGTTTCGTGCAAAGCACTCCCCAGGAAGGTGTCTCGAGTCTCGACGCATTCAAAGCACGCCCACAAGCGTCGTCAAACATCGGCTGTGATTGGGCATGGGACCGTGATTTTTGTAACAGAAAGGTGAGCTTTAGGATATTATTTATGGTCGAGAATTCTTGTTTTCTGTGGTCTGGTCTAGAGCCTTTTTGAGGTGTGACCTGTGTCTCACCCGAGTCCTGCGTCTGCTCGTCACTACGTTTTCTATCTGGATTATTTCTCTTTAATATGTTAACGAATGCTAACTGGGAAAATTTGCAGTCCGAGTTAAATATACGCCAACCTCGATACCATAAATCGCAATTGACAAGAAAATATACTACTTTTCGTATCATCATCAATTGACGCAATACAATGGCCGATTTTGACCGTCGGAACAATGGCTACCGCGGCGGAGGACGCAAGCGCAGATACAGAGGTACGAATGAAACAAATGCGAGTCACAGGATGGGAGACAGATACTCATGTGGTGATTTCTAGATGATGATGATTTCGACCGTCGCCCGCAGAGGCGGCGATACGAAGAGCCTCTTGGCGCTAGAGTTAGAAGGCAGCTGCTGTTGATTGCGGAGTCGGTAAGCTTGGCTCATATACTCTGCGATCTTCTTGGAGTATGTTTTGTGTTTGGTTTATTGACGGGAATGGTTCTAGGCTGCCCGCAGGATTGAGGATGATGCTGCTAGCATTGCAAAAATTGTGTCGGAAAACAACGACGATGAGGAGATTCGCGGTACCTTTTTGGACACGGTTATTCAGCTGTGAGAAATCTGTTCTATTGTGATCACGCGTGTTCAATTAGGCTAATCTTGACTTTGTTTTCTAGGGTCATCGAGCAGCCATTCAAAATCCCGTTTGTGGCTTCCGTCATCCTGGCCGTGAATGCCCAGAAACTTGACGTCGTCGTGGATGTGTTGAAGAGAATTGGATCAGCTGTCGGAAACGCTCTTGACGCCGGTATATGGCGTGACGTGAAGCTTTTATTGCGCCTGCTTGGCTGTCTACAGGACGCCTTGGAAGGTGATGGTGTGTTCACTATTTTGGAAGAGTTATTCTCGCGAGCGGTCGACCTCCAAACAGCGTCTTCGGAGGATGTGAGTAATTCCTTGAATCTCTGTTTTGGTCATTCTAACAAGAATACCTTTAGTCCATTGGTCTGGAAATTGTCAAGATTATTCTACTCACAATCCCTTATGTCATGGCGTCTTCGGCCTCAGGCTTTGAACCCCAAGCATCGGCTCTGCTGGAAAAGACCGAGATTATCGCTGCTACGCCCCATGCCCTGGAGACCCTGGTGAACCCCTTTGCGCTTGACCGGGAGGATTCCAAACCGCTGCAGAGCTTTATAGGCTTATTGCAGGCCCAGCTGCAGAAAGAAGCAGGTGCAGGCTGGGAACTCAAGTGTCTTCCACGCCCTTGGAAGATGTTCAATTCAGAAGCCGAGAATCCAATCTCTATTGAAAACACCGCAAAACACCCGCTCCCTGAAATCACTGTGCCGAGCCCCGCCAAAAATGGACCTCGAGCTATATACCCTGAGGTCTATTTCTCGGTCTACCACGACCAAGATCTTGAAACCGTGCCGGCGCCCGAAGATATCACGTCGACGCTTTTGCGGGATGCCCTCGTCGATACTATCAACATCCTCGACTTCAATCGAATGGCGGCCGCCAAGTTCCTCATTGATGTGGACTGCTATTTCTCGCCTGGTATTTTTGTGAAACGGGCAACGCCGTTCGACCGACTCCGTGACTTGCCAGAGGGTCGAACTACGTGGAAACCGGAAGACGTGGCCGTTGACGCTGTCTTTTCGCAGCTCTTCCAACTGCCCAACCCAGAGCACAAGGTGGTTTACTATCATTCAATCCTCACCGAGTGCTGCAAGCTCGCACCGGCTGCCATTGCTCCCAGTCTTGGACGTGCAATTCGATTCTTGTATCGCAACTTGGACAAGCTCGACGTTGATCTGGGGCACCGCTTTTTGGACTGGTTCGCTCACCATCTCAGCAACTTTGGTTTTACTTGGAAATGGACGGAGTGGTCAGTGTATTTTTCTATTACGCGTTAGTTGGAAGCTAACAAGTTGAACAGGATTGATGATTTGCAACTCTCTCCGGTTCATCCGAAACTGGCCTTTATCACTGGGGCACTTGATAAGGAAATTCGACTCAGTTTTGCTCAGCGCATTAAAGGGACCCTGCCTGAACCGTATCAGGTTTTGATATCCGAAGGCAAGGAAAAGGACACTCCAGACTTTAAATATTCAAGTGATAGTAAGTTTATCTAAATTCGTTTTACTAGACTTACACTCACCGGCCTACAGCTATGCCATACGCGAAACAGGGATCGGAATTGATGCAACTGATTCGTAAAAAGGCGTCGGACGAGGAGATCGAACCTGTCATCGCCGAGATTGAGCAACAAGCCAAGGAGCACGGGCTTGACGACCCAATGATCCCATCAACCGACGCCTTTGTCACGTCTGTATGCTTCGTTGGTTCTAAATCTCTGTCTCACGTTCTGTCATGCATCGAGAGAAACAAAGAGCGCCTGCTTGCCATTGGGCCTCGCTCATCGCCTGCACGTCGCCAGATCCTCACCTCGGTCATGGAGTACTGGGCAGAGCAGCCCGGAATCGCGATCAACATCATTGATAAGCTGCTCAACTACACGATCCTCACTCCGCTCTCCGTGATCGAATGGGCGCTCCTCGACCGCATCGACGCCGGCAAGATCCTCGCCCAAACCCACGTGTACGAAATGGTCTCTGCAACCGTCGGCAAAGTCACCAACCGCATCCGCCAGATTGTCGCGGCGCGCACCCAGCCAGGCCTTTACGAGCCGCAGCTCAGCGTCCTCGACGAAACTCTTGTGCGCGAACGCAGCGACATGCAGGCCCTCTTCACGCTGATCGAAGACTGTCTGGCGCCCGTAGCGCACGGTAACAACGACGATATGATGGAGCGCAGTGACGACGCAAACACGCAGGCTGAAACCGAGATAATCCGCCAGTGGGCGCAGCGCTGGCTCAGGGTCTTCAAACGCAAGGCCGAGGTCGAAGCGGCGTTTATCACAGATGCCATGGCGTCAGCTACACCCGTTGGCACACAGCCTCCGCCAATGCCTGTGGAAGAACCAGCTGCAACGGGTGTTGTTCAAGAAGAAGAGAGAATTGTCGAGGATGCGGCGGCAAACGGGGATATGGACATTGCGGATATATCGTAGGGGTTGGCTGTAGGATAACAAAAACCATTAAGCACTTAATAACGAGTCTGTCTGCTTGTTTGTATTATTATTTAATCATTTACATTGACCGTTTCTTAATTGGTTTGTTTTATAATGAGGCTCTAGTATTCCAGTATGCTTGTTTGTGGGTCTTGTTCGCTTTGACGCGGAGCTTTCTGACTGGCCCTCTACCCCGCAAACATTGAAGTTTTGCATCTCTCACGATCCAACTGTTTGTGCGCGGTCAAGTACGTTATCGACGATTCTGTCGCTAGTGCAGATCAATCAGGTCAATTTCAAAATCGTCGTCAGACCAGTTCGCTAGAGCCAATCCAGTCCGTACAACCAACTATTCCCAGAACTACACCTCAGCCAACAACTTGAGAGCGATTCATTATTGATTTGATACAAAATCTTGACCATGCAACCAACCAGCACAACCCTATTTTCCAAAGCCCAAGAGGCCGCCACTCTTCTGCAACAAAACCTAGACCCAAAACTACAACACCCCAAAGTAGCCATTATATGTGGCTCGGGGCTTGGGGGTTTGGCAGATGCAGTGGATGACGAGCTGCCCAAAGCCTCGGTCGAGTATTCGTCGATTCCTTATTTTCCGTTGCCTACTGGTAGGTTTTTCAAATATATATATATATATATATATTCTTTCTCTGTACACTTATTGGATTTGTGGAAGTTAATTGGTGATATATACAGTCCAAGGGCACGCGGGAAAATTGGTTTTCGGATTCCTTGGAAACAAAACCCCGGTTGTTCTGATGGTTGGTCGCATACAGTCAGTGTTCTATGTCTAACCTTTTGACTAGGTCATGCCTAACTATTTATTTAGCTATTACGAGGGCCATTCCATGGAAGATGTCACTTTTCCAGTGCGGGTACTGAAATTACTTGGTGTTGAGACTATCATATGTGAGTGCGGAAAATTGAATATCATAATCATTCGAGACAATCTGCCTAACACTGAAAAGTGACAAATGCAGCCGGTGGGCTGAATCCCGAGTACGCCGTTGGCGATATTACTCTATTGAATGATGTATGTATAAAAAAATCACCCACGCCAGTTGCTTTGCGCTATTGTCTAATGCTGAACAGCACATCTTTCCCGCCGGCTTTGCCGGTTCACATCCACTGCGAGGACCCAATGCAGACGAATTCGGCGTGCGTTTCCAGCCGCTTTCAGATGCATACGACTTGACATTGCGACGTCGTGTCCACGCTGCATGGCAGAAAATCGAAAAGTCAAACAATAGAAGGCTCCATGAAGGCGTCTATGCGTTTGTGTCAGGACCAAGGTCAAGTTGGCAAGCCTCAAAAAACCGAGCAAAACTGATATGTTTATAGCTACGAAACACGGGCTGAATGCCGTATGCTCCGGCAGTTCGGTGCCGACGTGGTTGGGATGTCCACAGTACCCGAGATCATCGTAGCCAGACACTCTGGCATGCGTGTCCTTGCATTCAGTCTCGTCACCAACAACGCCGTTCTCACCCCCGTGCCTCGAGGTGATGATCACCTCCTTCAAACTTCATCAACCAGTGACCTTGATGCGATCCTAGAAGAAGGAAAGGCCAACCATGAAGAAGTTCTGGAGGCTGGACGACAAGCTGCAAAAGATATGCAGGTGAGTCGCAAAGATATGCCTGAAAATATAAATCCACTGACGAAACGTAGCGACTGGTGGTTCAGGTTATTGCTGATGCCTCGGAGAAAAATGAGGGTATCCAGCAATAATACAAAAGTCGCTGGCAATCCAGATAATGAGTCCTTATGAGAGCTATGCGTTTCAGCGTCGCCTCTTGGCCTGTAGCCGACTGTAGTGGGCTTTCTTTCCACTCGTTTTGGCCGTCTGGATTTCGTTGTACTTGGACTTGAACCGCCCGTATTCGTTCTCCGTGGCAAGGGCCTCTTCGAGAAAAGTCTTCTTGCGGTCCTTCTTCACCACGCGAGATTTGAAGAACTCGGTGGGCCCCTCAATAATGGTGCCGACCTGGGAATATTCAGGTATATTATTTCCACTATCCTTCTTGTAATGCCGTTTGGGATCTAGGACATTGCGCATGCGAAGTAGTTGAAATTCTCTCTTGAGTTCCGGAGTCATATTGGTCTTGGGCAAGTTGAACCAATCGCTGCCAGCATCTTCCTTTTTCTGTTGTAAATCGTCAGTAAAACTGAACATAAATAGCATCCAAAATACAAAATCGAGTATAGCTTGTTCAGAGTAACTATGAAAAAGAAAGGCTCTCATTACTGCAGGGCAGCCCAAAACGGACTGTAGTTTCTGCATCAAGTGCACAAGGCAGATAAAGTTTACATCACAACAGAAAATGCAAGATAGAGAAGAGTAGAAATTACCTTGTTGGTCTGATCAGCTCCAGAAGGAAAGGTTACCTCTGGAGGCTGAATGACGGAATAAGGAGTTGCTTGAGTCGGGTTCAAAACTGAAATTTCGCCCTCTCGCTGCACGTAAGATTTCAGACCGGTGCCGGCAGACAATGCAGGTAGCCTTTCGAATAAAGTCAGTTTGACTGTCATACAAAGGGGAGAAGAAAATAAATTACTTTGCTTCCACATCCTTTGGAGTGGTTATGGTCAAAGATTTCTCAGCCGGTGAGATTGAAGACTGAAGCCGAGCTTCTGCTTGGTTCAGAAGCTCTTGGATCAAAGCATCTTCAGCCGAGTCGTCGTCTTTCAGAAGAGAGTGTGGCATGGCTGGTCATGGCACACCCAAAACACTTGTTTTGGAGCTGGAAGAGAGAAAAGAAAAATTTCTTGTGGCAGCCACGAAGCTTTGCTCTTTAGTGCCGCGGCGCTAGTCGTGTATTGTGCTTACAATACACGCGCCCGTTGCCACCAATCAGAATCTATATCACGCTGGTTAGCCGCAAGCGGGCTGTATTAAAGAGCCATCGGCTGTACACAGCAAGTATTAAATTTGAAATTGTTTGTATTGTTGTGTAAAATGAGTTCTTCAACATAGAAATATGATCCAAATAGCGAACATACCGTATATAAGTAGAAATAGGTGAGTCTTGGCGCGGCGACTCGGGCACAAGCAGAATCGCCAGCTGAGTTCCCCACGTCCCGAAAACGGCTAGCGGCGCCTCTCCCATCACATCACATCGCATGTCGCGCCTTGACAGCTGTTGGTCATGCCCAAACCAGTGTGTTGGTGACCTTAGGCATTCCGGCGCAACTCTTGACGTTTCGAAGCCTGTTTGAATTTTCTCCTCAGCTTATATACTCGCCTCATCACCGCGTAATCCGCCCACGTTTGAACATTCTGACAGCAATTGTCTTCGACTTCAAAGCGACGCGCAATGGAACAACCCACGCAGCCCACGGGGCAACAACAGAACAGACAGCAGCCTGTCTATGACACCCGAAACGGCGGCCATTATGGTTTGTATTCATTGTGACTTTTATCTGTTCTATGCTAATGGGTGTTTTGTTAAAGGCGCAAGCGCAGCTGTATGTCGAGTCCGCTCCAAAAGAATGACCTCATCAGACCCGAAATTCGCTAATCATATATCTTCTAAATAGCTCTCAGCACAAGGTTACGCGCCTGTCGCAGAACTGTACACGGGAACCTGGTCGAATGTGAGTTGCGATCACTACCAAGCTGCGGTTATTGGAGTTGAAGTCTGATTTGCGCGCGAAAATATCTAGGTCAACCAAGGATTGCAAGGGAACTCGCGTGATATTTTGACTACCTACTGGCAGCAAGTCATCAACCACCTCGAGAGCGAAAACCATGACTACAAAATCCACCAGCTGCCATTGGCGCGCATTAAGAAAGTCATGAAGGCTGACCCAGAAGTCAAAATGATCTCGGCGGAAGCACCAATACTATTTGCCAAGGGCTGTGACATATTCATCACTGAACTCACGATGCGCGCTTGGATCCATGCCGAAGACAACAAGCGCCGGACTCTCCAGCGTTCTGATATCGCCGCTGCTCTCGCCAAGTCAGACATGTTTGATTTCCTCATCGACATCGTTCCTCGCGAAGAGGCGACTTCACACGCCAAACGATCCGGCCAACCCGCTGGAGCCACCGCAGCAGCCCCTGCACCACCGGCCGGTCACATTTCTGCTAACCAGGCCGGAGTTCAACACCCTCAACATCACCTGGGAGCCCCAGAATATGCCTTGAGCCAGCACCCCATTCCTCAGGAGCAGGACTACAGAAACCAGCCAGGCATGTATCCTGGCGCTGTACAATCCGACCCAGGAGCATATGGTCAGCCCCAGCCTCAGATGTTTGACGGCATGTACACAGCATACTCGCATTTGCCAACCCAACAGGTACGTTCGTCTTAAAACTTGGTTGGATCCCATTGATACTCATTGTTTTAGTGAGGTTTACGAGCGTTAGCATGCTAGCCGGGAAATTGCTGGGGATTTATTCTGATGCAAATAGTCTCTCGAATCGGTGCTTAAATGGATATTTACATGTGCTCAGTGTTCTTTTTTTCTTTTTTTTTGTTTTGGATGGTAGTCAACTTTTAGGCGTTGTGTCATGTTACATGTTATTATTTTATAAGGAATACAATCGTATGTAGTTGGTAAAAGCCTGATTGGCTTGAAGTAATTGTCATTAGATCTTGATATTCTAGTTGTCTTTGGGAGGTCGACTCCTTCACCCCTTCATTCCAAACCTTGATGACAGAGTCGCGAATTTATCTGACTTTGTTGGACTTTGCACCGATCGCGTGAGTCTGCCAGATGAACACGTTAGTATGATGAGAAATTTCCTGAACGGTAAATATATTCTAGCAAAGGTTGCTTACTTTTCAAGTAGAATTGGCCCATTCATAGCATCCACACGGCCGTATTTCTTGTTCCTGGTCGAGATGTCATAAAATTCGTCGCTGTTCTCAGACTGTAACAGGTTGACGGTTTGCTGCAATTCGTCCAAGTTTTCTTTCAAAATGGGAACGTCGAGGCTATCGACGAAATCTGCGAGGTAGTCGACGTCCTTTGCCAGCGCGATGACACCGTTGGGGTTGATTTTTCTCACTTCGGGAGACAAGGGCAATGCCTGTTCAAAAAGCCCTTTTTGTTAGTTTTGGCCTCAAAAGGGTTTTTTTGGGTTCAACGTACCAGAATTTCATTAGCCGCGTGACTCAAGGCATCGAAATAGATAAGCTCTTTGATTTCCGTGGGCAAGCCGAGGAGTGTGGAGTTCATAATATTAGAAAGGAACCGCGTCAATGTCTGCATGTAATTGCTGGGTTCTGTTGGCTCTGTTGGAGCCACCCAGTCATATTCAGCTGTTTCAATGAGGTCGTCTATCTTGGAATTGACCACCTCGAATATCCTCTTCTCAGCTGCCTTTTTGTTATTTCTGAACTTCTCAGTTGCGTTAAGGGACACTGGCGAAGGTGTAGTACTCTGCGAGCGAGCAGCAACTAGAAGACCTTCGAGCTCTTGGCAGGCCATTTCAAAATGTTCAAGGTTGATAAGAATTTGGACGATTTGCCCAAGGTACTGTGAGCCAAGACGTTCAACGAGTGTCTCACAGACTTGGTTCGATAAAAGATCGTCCAATGCCTGTTTCAAAAATTAGCATTAACTAGACAAGGAAAGTCAAAAATTTATTGAGCATACCGTCTTGAGAGTTTCGTCAATAACATCCAAGTGAGGGAAATCATCATTGGAGAAAAAGTAAAATTGGTTCAAAAAGTTTCGAATATCGATACAACAAAGAGGATACATCTGCGAGAATGGCAACACACATGGGAATCTGTACAGATGTTAGTTGTTTGGCTCGGCCTTGGAACTGAAAACTTACACTTGCTCCTCTCGTGGCTTTTCTGGTGTATACCAACTGACGTTGATGACTTTGTCGAATTCCTCAAGGTTTTGGATTGGCATAGGCATGTAGTCGTCCGTTGATACAATCTAAAACAGATTAGTAACTTTACTCTGTTCAAATGAATCGTTTCGCTAACTTCTTGAAAATCATCACTAAATCGTTTCTTGAGCAAATCTGCATATTTTCCGAAAAGAGTCAAAAGTAATTTGTCGAATACGGCCACGGAAAAGTTCCAGGTCTGCTCGATAGTAAGCCTCCCTCGTTTTTTCAGACATGTGAATACAATTACGTACGTCCATAGCCTGCATAAAAAGTGCTACCAAGTTCTTAATCTTCAATAGGCTCTCAGCATTGTCTACCACACCGAGTGCGTTTGTGATCAAGTTGACTGCAGAGTGGCACATTGAATCCCACAATTCTTCAACCTTTTGAAGAGTCAATAAAATATAATAGTATGCATGATCGATGATAACGTACTTCAACAGGAGATCTGAGGTCTGGAACCTTTTTCATTGTCGACCTTTCGACAATGGCGAAGCCTGTCATTTCTTCCAAAAGTGTATGCAAACTGGCTCCATCGTCATCAATCAGGGTGATAGACGATGGCAGCAAAAGGTCTTTTTGCCGCCGCCTCGTGGTCGCATATTCAGTTCTGAATCTATCCATTTGCCCTAGTGATCGGTGTATATGTAGACACTCAAACAAAGGCGTGAAATCGACCTGTAAGTCTTCGTTTTGCAGCAAGTCGTATTCTTCATGTTCGTCAGAGACAAGTTCAATGGCTGAATTGAGTTTGAACTGCTCCATATACGGCAACTTCTGTGATCTCTCTTTGAGCCGTGTCTTGCGGAGATCAGTATGGTAGAGCGCTATCTCGCCCAAATACTGTGACATCTCTCGGATACGGTACAACCAAGTGTTGAGGTCTGACATCACAGCTTCCGCAATGGCCTTTTGAGTGGCAGGAACGGATCGCTGGATCATTTCCGAGATTTTGTATTGGGTGATCTCTTTCAAGTGGACATTCTGCAGCTCGTCCAGTCCTCGGAGGGCGGCGTAATGGTTTTTCTTTCCAAGCAAGTCATGAACTTGATTTGAGAGTCGCAGAACCTCAAGACAGTCTTGTAGCGCGCGGAAACTTTCCACAATATTTTGGCGATGGCTCCTTGATTCCACCAAAGCCTTCTTTTGTTCTGCTAGTTTTTCGGTACTCGACTGGATGGACTGGTTCAGGTCTAGGATTTCCGAGGTGAGACTGACGGTGCCTTCACGGACGCGAAGAAGCTGGTTGACAGACGTGACGAAGCCTTGGTGATTGGTATTGCATATGTTCTCGATCTCGGTCTCCCGTTCGTTGGCGAAGCGCGACAAGGAGCGCAGGAGCTGCGACGTCCGATTGCCATAGCTATACTCGCGGATGGATGGTATCAGCTGGTCCAGGTAGTCCGAGTCGGAAGGGGACATGACAATCTGTTTTGCGCGAGTGTTAGTTGTCTGCAGGCTTGCTTGATGTCGCCAGTGTTACCTGGTTGAGGATGCTGGAGGAGTCATTGCGGGCGACGGTTGCGGACGGCATGTTGAATATTCGGCTATTCCGCAAAAGCAACACCCAACGTCAGTGGCAGGGCAAGCATTTCCCGCAGCCGATGAGGACTGTGTTTTCTTTCGTGAGGAATAGTCGCAGGACAGTTGGCAGGCCTCAAGAGACAGCTCGGAGTCGTGATAAGGTCTGGTGGCCTGTGCGCCGGTGGGGCTGCCCCGGATTTGGCAATTCTCAATTCTTACTTCTTACAGTAAGAAACAGTCTTTTCGTACTAAACTTTATTGATTATCTTATCTATCATATAATAAACCCGCACTCATTGTGCACATGGCTCTGTAGTTACCTAGTCCTGAGCTTTCCTTGTGGCTCATCTTTATATGGTTTCTTTCACTTCTAAAGTTTTCTACATTGCTCTGAATTACTGTTCGTTCTGTGAGGAAGTAAATTAGATCCATAGATTTACTGTGAATATTTCGTTGACCTTTATTAGACACATCACTGCCAACAGCAGGTCTCTTTGTCTTCTCATGTGATCAATTTCTCACACTAACGACTCATCCCAACGACACATCTAAACTCTCAGAGATAACACCCAGAGTTGTCTCATCCTATTAGAGTCTCTGATATCTAGTGTGCCCCATTTCACGCCTCCTTCACCAAGATTGATACTAGTTACCTGCCATCTTATCTGCCTTCTTTGTCCTGTGTGGCTCGTTCCTTTTGTAACTGCCTCGTTTGAAGCGTTTGATTCCCCGTCCAGTGCCCTCTATCTCATCGTCCACATGACCAAAGGACCCCAGATGAAGGCTTGGCGAGCAAAAAGGATGTTGTGATAGGACCATACTGTGATGTTCCCCGTCTCACTGCACTTTTCCCCGCCTGGAGCTGTCGTATAACTGGCCATGGACTCGTCGCGGCCCGATCCAGACCATGGTTCTACTTTCTGGGGTCGGCCTGGTCCGATAAAAAGCCCTAAAAAGAGCGCTGTGAGAGACACCCATTGGAGGGCATCGGCGCCGGTCATTGGCTGGATCCAGGAGCTTCTCTGAAGGACCAACCCTGTCCACCACCACAACAACAGACGCGCTTTGTTGTTTTCTTCCCTCTGGCAGCTCCCAACCCCTTCTCTCTCTCTCTCTCTCAACACCAATTGACTTTCTCTTCGTTTTCCTGATTTCCACAATTTGTCTCCTTGTATTCTCAAAGCATCGTTCCCTCATCCCCAGGTTCTTCATAGAAATCATCCAGACGCTCCTTTGACTTCGCGGATCAGAACAACTGGACGCGTCTTCTTTTGTCTTTCTGCTTCCAACCTGATCACCTTCCCTGAATTGACTAACTCATCATGTTGTCCGATCGCAGGGCTGCTACAAGCAGTCCACGTTCTTCTGAAGAAACAATGACCAACATTGATTCCCCCGACACAAAGTTGACTGCCTACTCGCCTGAGCAGCTACGCGGTCCATTTCACTCTCAGCCCAAGAGGAATACTACTCTGTCCCTTGGAGGAATAAACAGTTTCTCTATTTCGTAAGTCAGTTAGAAATTTTGATTCATCTATACACTAACTTTTGCTCCTAGCCCTACCGCGGATCCATTTGCTGGGCCAGATTACTCTGCTCATCCACAGTTTACTCCTTCGGCATTGAACTTTCAGCCTTTTGGTCTTGGTCACCGCGAAAATGGCATTGCCAGCGAAGCATCGGTTGAAAGGGATGACTACTCTGGTCTCCCGACCCCAAACACTGCCTCGCACTCCAAGTTCCGCCTTAGCGAAGGAGCGAGTCCAGTAAGCCCCCTGTTTGCAGCAAATGCTAGCCCCAGTCTTTCTCGAGGCAACGTTGAACCTATGTATCCTGCCCCAAAGAGCCGCGCGTTTGCTGTGGAAGGTGTCACTCCAACTCTGTCACATCTGGCTGTGGCAAGTATTTTTAGCGTAAGCACCCCCCTCCTAACTTTTTCTTCCGTGAAATATCTAATGTTAAGCAGCGCCGAGAATTCGAGAGCATCCAGGGGCCCGACCTTTCCGACCTCAACTCCATTGGGAGGTTCGTGGTGGGATTCGCAGACTTTCGCGATACCCAAAAGGCCTTGGAAAAACTGAGAATCATTCAACTAGGATGGAGAATTATTCCTTTGACTGCTCGTGAGCATGCACAGGAGTCGAAGCACGCTACTGAATTTTCTTCCGACTTTGAGGGACATGTCTCTATCACTGTCTTGCTCAGCAACCAGCATTCTGACCTTGACATGTCATCTGTCTACTCTACTGTGCAGGGCATTGCGAGAAGCTTTGGTGTAATCAATGCATTCAAGACAGCATCGCTACAGATTGCCAAGACAAATGACTTTTTTGTCGAATATTGCGATACTAGAGACGCCGCTAATGCCGTGTCTGTTTTGAACGGTGCTTGCATTGAGGTAAGTGAAATTTTTTTTATATCACGGTTGATTCCTGGCTAACATTACCTTAAAGAACCTTTTTCTGGAAGCCAAGCATATCCGCCCGGATGTCGAGTCTTCCCCCGGTGGCCTTTTCAGGAAAGCTAGTCATGGTAGAGATGAATTCTCACCGACCACCAGTTCCAGAAAACAGCAGCCAGAGACTCCGATTCGCGAGCACCATGCACTCGTACTGAGTCCCACTGGCCGGTCTACTGTTCCCATGGAAGACATTTCGGGGCTCATGGACTTGTTGTCACCTACTCAGAAGCGCTGGAGTCTTGAGCACGACGGGAGTCATTTTGCAGACCAGCGTTCGAAGCATCCTCAGAATGTCGTGGACAAAGATCGCATTCGGCTAGGGCTTGACGTCCGCACTACGGTTTGTTCCTCCAGTCATGCTACTTTTGAAAACTTACGGCTAACCTGTAAGCCAGATCATGCTGCGTAACATTCCAAACAAAGTTGATCTGGTAAGCCATCGTATTTCAGAACAGCTCAAGGACCACGATGCTAACATATTATTAGCCTTTGCTCAAAACCATTGTTGATGAGACCAGCTTTGGTAAATATGACTTTATGTATTTGCGCATTGGTACCTTCATTCAAGTTTTCGGAAGTAGGAAAACAACAGCTAACCGCCCTAGATTTTGCCAACAACTGCAAGTTCGTACATCAACTATCGTGATGAATGTTCAGTGAGCTCACGTGTTTTCTAGCGTCGGATATGCATTCATCAATTTCGAAGATGTGAGTAACCCACAAATAAATTCGTGTTTGTTAGTACTAACTTCAGACTAGCCAATCGACATCATTGATGTGAGTTTGCTAGCAACCTGCTTTCACTATTTTGAGAGCCACTAACTATATCCAGTTTGTCCAAGCCAGGGCCGGACGTACTTGGTATTCAAGACAATCCGGCTAATATGAGAGTTTTCTCACTAACGCCTACTAGGAATTGTTTCAACTCCGACAAAGTTGCAGAGGTTTCCTATGCTAGTCCGTCTCCCTTTGACATTTTGACGCGCTCATCGTACTAAAAAATCTGCAGCCATCCAGGGACGAGACTGCTTGGTGCAAAAGTTTAGAAACAGCTCGGTGATGTTGGAAGATCCATCGTTCCGCCCCAAGGTAAGAAGATCATCGTATACTGTATGTGCCTTGTGCTCCGAGCTGACGAATATCAGCTGTTCCACACTGGTAACGGTCCTCTTGCTGGAACTGAAGAGGCTTTTCCGGGTCCGAACAACATCTCCAAGATGCGTCGCAGCGTCGAAAACGCTGAACAAGTTGGTGAGTACTGCCTTTTGAGTATAAGCGAGCAAAAAAGAAAAGATACACTAACGATTTTCCCCCTGCCCCCCAGGTCTCTTTGCGCCTCGCATCACTCGTGATCCGCGCCGTGGACAAGGAATGCGTTCTTCCACAAGCCTGTCTTCGTTTCCTCGCAACGGTACCTCGCAGCGCCAGGTTTTGCTGAATGCTACGCCTGAGACTTCGCCTGTTGCTCGGCGCGAGTTCTGAAAAAAAAAAATCAAACAACAAAAAGGTCAAAAAGAACCGGTTGGTAGAACTTTCCGGTTCAACCTTGCACTGCCTGAAAAGGGCCTTTTTCATTCCCTCTTTTTTCTTTTTCTGTTATGTTTGATGACTTGATTGATGGTGAATATTTTTACCTTTCTGAAGAAAAACAAAAATAAGAAAGAAAGAAAAGGCATGGAGAACATGCAGGTCTAGGGCTTGGTGGAAATTGTTTGTTGCAAGTATTTTGCCATATTAGTTCGACTGAGCAAACTGTTGGTCGTGGACTTGAAGGCGATAACACTCATGGAAGGGACTCGTTTGTCGAACATGTTTGAAGAGTTTTTTGCTAGAATTTGTTTTTTTTTTTCGGAAAAAAGAAGTATCGTCAGGAAATCGGGAACAAAGGAAAATGTCAAAAAACAAAAAAGAAAGCAACCAAGTTACTGGCTTAGTTAGCTCTTAGTTAGCCATGAGAATCCAGTTCTGCACATGATGTTTGTTGCGGGTGGAGACCCAGCCTAGAAAAAAAAGCCTGGAGATCATGCACGCTTATTTCGACAACCTTCTTATCTTCCCCCACTCTAGAGCAGCAGCACAAAAACAGATGCACAAACATGGATTTATCTCGCGTGGAAGAAGTCTCTTCGAAAATCCATCTGATTTACCACCGCAACAAAAACCAGCACGGCCCGACGGCCTGGTGGCGATGGCTATCCATGCTGCGACGCACCCTGCTCAAGATTTTGGAAGCTGCTACGGAACAAGACAAACAGGCTCGTCTTTCGAAATATTTGCATGCTTATATTATTCCTAGATGCTATGTGTATGTTTTCTCTCACATCCTGTAAACTTCAAGTGAAATTCTTCATGTCTAACTTCAAACCAGCGCGTTTTCTACTGTTGTCGCCGATGGGCAATTCTCCACGCTCGGCTCTGTTCTCCTTGCGGCTCTTGCTCAGGCGAGGGATGCCACGTCTCTGGGCATAGACCAGATAGAATCGACTAATGACATCCTAGATGTCAAAGCCAACGAAAGTTACCCTGGCGATTTGGGTGTACGCATTAGCCGCCCGAGTGAGACGCCTGTTACGCTGAATCAGAAGAAAACGAGCGAACCACTGGACACTACGCCTGTGCCTCGTGAGGACTCGTCCAAATCCAAGCCGAGGAAATCAAAAAGCAAAAGCAAAAAGGCTAAATCCACTAATGCTATTGACGATATTTTCAACTTTATTGATTGAGCCGAGGGTTTTCACGACAAAAAGAAACAAATAACAACGATATAATAACATCTGAAAAATCGGTCATGACAGCCAATTCGACAGACTACTAGCTGCCAGCAGATTCAAGCCGATATGATTCAACAAGGCCCATGCAATGCTGTACAGAAACTTGGGTGAAAACACCGTCCACACGAAGAGATGCGTCCTGAGTATGGTGCAAGCCGCCATCACAGACATCAAGCTAAAAGCAGTGTTGAATGTCAGCAATGCTATCCGATCCGTCGCCTTGACTGGAGTCGAGTAGTCCTGCACCAATGCAGTTGCTGAAATCCACCAGGTCGGGCCCGCCCAGTTACTTATGAATGTGAGAAGGCCAACAACCAAGACATTATAATCGCTGACGCCGTTGTAGGCATTAGACAAGTCGACTGAGGATATTGCGTTCGATCCACCAAAGGCGAAAAACGCCATGTGCTGCATCAAAATCGAATTAATTGTTGCTTCAACGCCACTAAGACGGCATTTATTAATGATCGACGCTTGCGCTCTGAAAAGCAAGAATAGGGGAATATTTGTTGCCCTAGACTGTGTCACCAGGAACAATGTCAAGATTTCGTGAAAAAGTCGCTTGCTTGTCACTGTCAATGGAGTCAGAAATCAGTGGAAATTATCTCGGGTATAGTCATACCGCTTCTCTTTTGGCCAAGAGTTGAATTTGCCCATGTGAGAATAATGAATAGCACAACGAGTCCAAAAAATACCACACGGGCTTGTAGAACTAGCGAAAATCTAGAACCAGCCTCTACAACCTTGAGCATCCACTCGTTCAGCAGTTCAGGGGAATCTGCTGCGGCAAACGAGAGCTTGAAGAAAAACGCCGCTACTGACAACGCGGCACAAATTGTAGTCCAAATCCACAACCAGGCTTTGCTTTTAATTGGCGATGATCGAACTAGGCCCCAGAAACTTGCCACGTAAGTTAACAAGATCAAGGTCCAGAGACATTTTGGTCGGAAAGAGAGGAAGCCGTGAACGATGTCCGGTTCGCCAGCAAACTTTTGGCCAGTCTGATTCCATCGCCGCATAATCCGGTTCAGAATTGCAAGGAAGATTGTGCTCGATACGCCGGTCAAAGACGCTACAGAAGCATTGCCCCGTTGAGACCTGAGAGAATTTAGTCAAAACGCAACGAGACAGAGAGATAGTCTTACAATCTAATATGAAGATAAGCTGCCCATGCGGTAACGATCCAGTACCAGTACTGTTGTTCTTCCTCGACATAACTGCTGGCAAACATTATAGCACCACTCAGTAATGCGGTGACCAGCAAGAATATCCCAGGAAACCCGGATTTTATGAGCGGTCCAAACGCAACGACGAGGGAAAACACGCAAGCTGCAGCAGCAACCAGGCTGCCCGAAAACAGCATTGAAAGCTTGTATGTACTAGCGGCACCGCTCATAAGGCTCTGAGCTCTATATAGGAATCGGTAGATAGCCTTTTGAAGGATATCGTGTGATACATCGCGGTCAACATCTTTCAAGAGTTGTAAAATCGAAATCCATTCGCATTCCAATTCCTCAATGCTGGACTGCACACCCGCTGTACATTCCGTAAGCGAGGTTTCGGGGTTGAATGAATATTTAGGGAAAGCCATTTTGACGATATCCAGAACTTGCTGGGTGTTTTCTAGTAAGATGCTGAGCCTGTCGGAATCTTATCGAACAATTATTTAGCAATTTTGAAAAATAAAAAAGTGGATACTGCTCACTAGACTCCCACATGTCAAGAAAAGCTGGGATAAAGACACCCAGACTATTCAAAGGAATGGCTACACCTAACAGCTTCGCTAGCGTAGGTGTAATATCAGACTGTTCCACCGTTTGATAATACTCGTATTCGTCTGCATTCCCAGTAGGTGATTCAACACTAGTAATGTGGTTTTTTAGCTTTGGGGATATGAATATCAACGCGGGCGAAGTTTCTCCAGCAGATGATCCACCGTGGTTGCCAGCCTCATTCATTCCGTGGTCTCCGCACAGTACGAGCAGAGTAGACCGGAGATGCTCCTGCTCCTGCATTGCGTTGAATATATCTTCGACTACGGCATCCATTTCTTTCTGTTTAGGAAGCATGTGAGAGCTTGATGAAGTCAGCTCGCTGGATTTTGTCTACTTGGGGATCTTTGTCCGTACCTTTTGGGTCCAGCTTTATGTCCAATGTGATCCAACCCAAGGTAATGCAGTACCATTACAGACCAATCATCTCTTACAAGCTCGCCCGGGACGTGGCGTGTGACATTATTATCTACTTCGACAAAGTCCTGAGATGTCTGTCAATTTCCTTGATTAAATGGTAATTTGCACTGCAGGTTGTAGTATTTACCGAAACGAAGAAACTAGTGGTCCCATCAGACCGGTCGAATGTGTTTGGAAACAGATTCAACCAGGTATCATCCCCATACATGACCAACTTTCCGGACAGTCCCTTCTTGAGCTGTCCGAGGATTGTGTCCTGGTGAGTGAGTGTCGACATGCTTTCGGACTCGGCAATATTGAGGATGACATCGGAAAATGATGGAACTGAGCCTGTGGTTATGGCTTTTATTCGAGGCATTGTGACCGTCGGCGAGCTTGCGTGAGCTGTGAAAGGCATTGCGGTCCCTGTGCGAATCAAACTGCAGGAGTCAATACATAAGTCATAAGCGCATCGAAATACCCAGGTCTCCAGCTTACTCTTGGGTAAAAAGAAACCCAGAATTGTTTGAATAGACAAAATCACTGGATCCGAATCAGTCCCAACCAAACCAAAGTCTCCATGGGTGCTTGCTACCTTCGCAACGCGTCCACCACCATGACGATGACCTTGTCGAAAATAGGCGGAGCTGCTCCATCTTCCAAAATTGGCGCTTCCCCGGGTATTATGGGTTTGTACGGAAAATACCCTGAGCCGAAGAGCAGCACAGCGATAGGGATGAACGCATTGGCGAGAAAAAGGATAGCGTTTGAGAGGCTACTACCTGCCATCCTGTATGCAATTGTGGACAAACACCTGAAACCCGGGACTGGAAAGAGCTGTAAGAAGCATGTTATTGTCCAAGAAACGATTAGCTAACAAGTATAACCAGTCTCTCCCCAGGTGTTGGCTTCATGTTTGTACGAACTCCTCCTGGACAATGTTTCTGCCGTTGTTATTCACTCCACCGCCTCACCGCTTTCGCAGGTCGTTGGACATGTGATTTTGCCGCAGAAATAAATTTATTCTTAATTGCGTAAGAAACGATTTTTAGAAGATTACTTGAAAACTACTAAAATAATAATGTGTTTGTACTCAATGTCACTTATGCATCTGCATTGTTCGTAATGTAGGTTTCTACAGCGCTGTCTCAAAAGCGTACACTGCCGTCGAAAACCGAATAATATTTGCTGGTGAACATCCTACTTTATGTTTCTACATGTGTAATAAACATGGCAGGAATTTGCAACAGGGGTGGAAGACGTCGGTCTGCCCTGCTGAATCTACAACAATTTTCGAGTTGCCAATGGTAGGAAAAACACTTCCCCGCCACTCTCGGAAAGGTGTAGAGAATCTAGAAAAGGGTAGGCCCTGGGCGAAAATTCTCCAGTTGGCGGGTTGCAGTATTTCACGCTCAGCCATGCTCCTACTCCTCCTCTTCTAGCTGAAAACCCTAGTTTCACACGTGATTGGCAACGGCGCCAGAAGTTGCTGCATTGGCAGTGGCTTGTCTTTCCTCATCTTCCAGCCGAGGCGATTTAATTCAATGAAACCGTAGGCGTTTTAGGCGTTATATGCGTTTAGGCATTATTATCGTTAATTCTTTCTGGTAGTCCCTCGTCGTGGCTGCGAAAACGAGATGGCATTGCGAGGCTTTCTTTTCCTTTCTTTTCTCACACGAGTGGCACGGGATTTTGTGGATTTTGGTTTATCGGATTGATCTTCATCAATTGCCATTTCTTTGAACCGAGAGATAATGTTAGTCGAATACTAATCACAAAGAAAAATTTTAGGGGGACTTACGGTTGGCCGCATCCTCTTGCAATTTCTTCTCATCCAAGTCATCTTGAAGGGAGGGAAACATTAGCTGAATTCTATATCCCTGTAGCAGGTGCATATTACCAGAAGACTCCTTCGAATCACCGCTAGTCTCACGAGGTTGCGCGGCGAGTTCTTGCAGTTTTGCAGACAGTCTTGCTGTTCTCGCATCGGCGGCAGGCCCGAAAACCGTGCTGCGAAGTTTTGCGCTGTTGCGCTTGCGAGTACTAGACCGGACACTCTTGGCCATTTCCACGGGGTAGGAGTACAAATAAATAGACGCAAGGAATAGTAAATCGTCAAAGTTGTTCAAAGAAAGCAGGGTTCGGGGAGTGGTGGAGAGTTGAGGCGGGAAAGTCTTTTTTGTGTTTTTCGGGCGAGGATTATGTCATCACAGTATATCCTCAACTGTCGACGATACGCCAACCAGGCAACGGCGACTGCAGCCTTGTTCTTGCGTATATACGCTGTTCGGAAACTGTGGGATGCCTCTCGTCATACATCCGGAGAAGGCAACTATTGTTTTCAAGAATTCCTCCTGAAAACCTATTGAGAAAAGTGGTCATACGTGATACTCGCAAAATGGCGTCGTCAGGGCAGGCGTCGGAGCTCCAGAGCTTGATTGCCCTGGTCAAGACCCTGACCAACGTCCAGATGAAAGAGATTCTAAGAAGCGAATTTCTTCCTGTCTCCGGGGTCAAAACAACCTTGCAGCTTCGCATTATCGACTGTGGGTGGCTGCGCTTTACTATTTTCCTTTTCTGTCCGAGAGCTTTGCTAATTTCACACCTTTTCTCAAACAGATTTCGAGCGGATGTACCAGAGCGGTCAAATGGAACGTTACGAAAACTTCAAGAGATTTATATGCTCCTTTACCCACCGGACACTCCCTCCAACCCCCGCCGCCACACACCAGTATCAGTCTCACTACAACTCGTCAAGACAAACACAAACCAAGGAATCTTTGGGGTCAGCAATGCCTCCTCAACCCTTTTCAAATGGTCCGTTTTTCTCCTCAGGTGAATTGAAAGTGAGGTGTTGTTGACAGTTTCACAGGACGGTTGACGTTCAAGGAAAGCCCATTTTACACAATTCTCGAACCATTATCGTCGACGGTTGAATGCAAAGGTACGCTTTTCTCACTTACAGGTATTCAAAAGCTTTAATAACATTCATGGCAGTTCGCGAACAAACACGAGACTCTGTAGATATGAAATTCACCCTCAACACAACAATCGCCACGAGACTTCAGAATGACTCAAATCTACGAGTCATGGTTTACTGTGCTGCCGATACTGGGCTCAACCAGTTCTCCAAATCCGACATTGCTTTCCCTCACCAGGTCGAGCTCAAGGCAAATCTTGACGAGGTAAAGGCAAACTTGAGGGGACTGAAAAATAAACCGGGTACGACGAGGCCTGCCGATATCACGAATTACATCCGCAAGAAGGCCGGGTATGTGAACCAGGTCACAATGACATTTGCATTGACTCAAAAGGTGTGTATTGGTTCCTTCTGCTTTTTTTAGGATCTTGATTCCTGATTAGGGATGTAGAAATTCTACGTCGTCGTCAATCTCGTGAAACGACGGCCCGTGGAAGACTTGGTGGCGGAGTTAAAAGACAGGAAGATCATATCAAAAGAACAAGTCTTGCGAGAAAGTGAGTCTATTAGCATTTCACAAATCGATATACATAGAATGCTGACACCGAGTAGTGCGAAGTCGGGCAGAAGATGCCGATATAGTTGCGACATCCACCGTCATGTCCTTAAAATGCCCTCTGTCCACCCTCCGGATTCAAGTTCCCTGCCGGTCTATGATATGCACTCACCATCAATGCTTTGATGCTTCATCCTTTCTACAACTACAGGAGCAAGCCCCAACCTGGACATGTCCTGTGTGCAGCAAATCCACAAGCTTCGAGTCATTGCAAATTGACCAGTAAGTAATTTGTCGTAACAATCGAGCTCTCTAGCTGACCGCCCAGATACGTTGATGAAATACTTCGTTCGACATCATCCGACATTGAGCAGGTGACCATCGAACCACAAGGTGCTTGGCACCAAGCTAAAACCAACGACTCTCAAAACAACAACATCAGTACTGGTAGTGCCGATGATGACGACGACTTCATCGAGATTGGGCACTTGTACACCCCGAAATTAAAGCGAGAAGACGTATCCGATTCCATCGATCTCCACGCCACCCCATCTTCCCAAGACAGGATACCCAGCGTTCCAAAATCTAGCCAGAAAAGGCCGGCTCCCCAAGTCATAGACCTCACAATCAGCGACGACGAGGACGATGAACCGCCCAGACCAGCCAAGCGGCAAGCCCTGGGCACGGGCGATCACCCATCGTCCCATGGCCCCCGGAACTCTCTACGGAATGGGTTCTCCGAGAACGGGGTCCCTGGGTTTCCGTCTGGTAGCGAATCTTTATCACCAGGACAGCCGACTTATTACATCGATGTGTGATATCTCTCTCTTCCTTTTCTAGAGATATTGCTTTGGTTCATAATGCATAAGGTCTTCTTTTTTGGTAGCGAGCGGAATGGAGGCGACAAGGGAGTTGTGATTTATTGGCAGCATTGGGATTTTTTACTTTCTTATTTTTTTTTTTTTCACATATATGTTCATGGCAAGGCTATATCATGATGCCACGGATGTCTCATTACTTCGGGTTGTTGATAGATTTTAATTTTAACCAGTGGATAGCGATTGCATCTCGTGTTCCATATTCCCGTGGTTTGTTTATTTAAACTGCTAATCGTCTGTCACTTTTATTCTCGTTCAAAGTAATGTAGAGATTCCAATAGACAGTGTTCTATGCATGAGATGGATAGCAGACCGGCTAGCCTGAACTGGCTGACCCACGGTGCGGGCCACATTAGTTCGCTCCGTGCCGCGATGATTGATTGAACGACAACCTCCTGCCTGTACCTGTCGCAAACAACACAATAATATCTAGCAACTCAACACATTTTGACTGACACACTAAAACGCCCCAATTCGGAAAACTGCACTACAATCATCACCTCCCTATTTACACACAGACACACAAACACAAGCCATGTCATTCGACTCGCAAACACCGCCGTTAAACACCGCGGATCCGTATGCACGCTTCCTCGGCGCGTCATGCCTCGACCTGCTCCTAATAGAAATCGTGCCCATGGCTGAACGATTAGCGGAACAATTCACACTGACAGACGGCAAAGAAAAAGCCGAAGAAGAGGAATTACGAGAGGCTACGTTTTATCGCCTGGAGTCGCTGGGATATCGAGTGGGACAGGGACTTGCTGAGAGGTAAGGATAGGATACACACCAGTCAAACCCACACACACACATAAAAGGTGTTTTGTTCATAGGGCTGATTTTGTTTTTGGTTTGGGCAGGTTCTCGCGAGATCGACCGCGTTTCGCCGATAATCTGGACGTGATCAAATTTATTTGCAAGGATCTTTGGACGATTCTGTTTAGGAAACAGATTGACAATCTCAAGACAAATCATAGGGTCGGTCTTTCTCATAGGGTTTTTTTTATCTCCTATGAATTCCTGTAACTGATTATATCTCAGGGTGTCTACGTTTTAACCGATAATGCGTTTCGACCGTTATCGAGAATGAGCATGGCAGTTAGAAGTGAGGCGGTGGCTCGGGCAGAAGCGGTATGCTATTTTCCATGCAGAATGAAAGAATTAAGCTAATTTGTGGCAGTTTCTTTGGTTTCCCTGTGGACTCATTAGAGGATGTCTGGCGAATTTGGGCATCAATGCTACAGTCCAGGCCGAGACATCGGAACTTCCGGGAGCTACATTTCAGATAAAGACTACACAAGCAAAGACATGAAAAGGCCATGGGCAGAGACAAAGAAAAAAAATAGTATTGGGCACTTGGAAATCATCTACTCTTGTCCCTCTAGGGTCCCTGGCAGCGCCAAGTCGTTTTCCCACCCAGGAAATTAGCCGTCGAGGTAATCATACCCCAGATCGACCTCGAAAAACGGTTCTAAAGATGCACACAGTCAAATCAAATCCGACACCTCATAAAGTCTCCAGAAGCTCATATTCATCCATTCACTTCACGTATCAAAGCCTATCTTCCAAGACAATCGAGTTAGCAGTGGCCGTATTTATCGGGCAATGGTCCATATTTAAACAGCTCGGTAAACAAGTTTGTGTTCGGGAAAAGAACAAAAATGTTTCATGGAGGTGAATTGGAGCGGAACCCAAGAGGAAGCAGATGGAGAAGGGTATTACTTTGGCGGGGGGTTCTTGACGAAGTCAACGCCCTTCTCAATGTTCGTTTTAAGGCCCTTGATGGCAACCTCGAGCAATTTCTTCTCTCCTTCCGAGGCGTTTTCGAGAACATTGATGGCCTTGGAAGCACCGTCGGTCTGTATCTTAAGTTAGCAAATGATGCACGTTATTGAAATTTTATCCACAGAAGTAACACACCGAAAGCTCGACAGGAACGGAGAAGAAATCAACGCCAGTGGCCTTGGCAATGGCGTCACCGCCTGGAACACCGGGCAGGTAAACAAAGGTAGGCTCTGTTGCGCTTGGGGCACCCTTGAGGGCCTTGATCACGTTCTCGGCAAATCTATATATAAAGTCAGCACGCTCAATTGCGCCGGTATGAATGAATGCGCCGACCTGAATCCAGCAAATGCCATGGAGAGGGTGGCGGAGCCAGCGCCGTCCTTGGCCTTGACAACCTCATCACCACCGAATTGAACCCCTGCATAACGAGTGAGTTTTGTATTCATCTATGTGTCAGGACAAGAAACTGACGGTTCACCAGGGCGTCGTATTTGTCAGCAGGGATTTGGAGAGCTGGCTTGGCCAAGCTGAAGAGAGGAACAATGGTGTCGCCAGAGTGTCCACCAACAACTGGGATAGTGGCCTTTGAGGGGTCCTTCTCTCCGCTGTATTCCTTGACGAAGGTCTCGGCACGCACGACATCGAGGGTGGTAACACCGAAGAGGCGCTTAGCGTCGAAAACACCGGCAGCCTTGAGGACCTCGGCGGCGATGGGCACGGTGGAGTTGACCGGGTTGGAAATGATGAGCACAAAGGCCTTGGGGCTGAATTCAGCAATGCCCTTGACCAAGGTCTGGACAATTCCAGCGTTGACCTTGAAGAGGTCGTCACGGGTCATGCCAGGCTTGCCTGCAGGATTTTGTGTTAATTATGTAATGTCGAAACGCATAAAATCAGAACGTACGAGGAATTCCGGCGGGAATGACAACGACGTCAGCTCCAGTAAGGGCCTTCTTGAGACCGTCATCGGCAGGCAGGTACCCTTCGAGTTTCTATGCTTGTGATGAGCGAAACTTTCATGTCTTATAATGTTACACCACGTACAGCAGGGCTTGAGATGTGCGAGAGGTCAGCAGCAACACCTGGGGTGTTGACGACATCGTAGAGGGCGAGCTCATCCACGAGAGGGCTGGCCTTCAAAAGAAGAGAAAGAGGCTGTTGTGTATAGGATAGTTAGACCATGATCTTGATCAACAATAAACAATGATTCTTTGATGAACGTACCTGGCCAATGCCGCCAGAGGCACCGAGAACAACTGCACAGAAACCTATCAGTACTTTATCTCCATAGCGAAACACGAGCCAAGCGGACACGGACCTGCTTTGACCATTGTGCCGGTTTGCGAGATTACTTTCTTTCAAAAAAAAAAACGCAATTGAATCGATGGAATGAGAGAGCTGGAAGGTCGAGGGGTGAAGGGAGAGCGAATGTCTGGGGGTGGGGTAAGTATATGAGGGGTCCTTGCTGCTGCGCGTCTCACCGAGGATGAATAAGGCACAGGTTGCACAACCCGCCGGCCCATCGTCAGTTGCCGGCACGGCTTGTGGCATCGGGTATAGACCAAGTGCTTCTTCGGAAAAATGACGTTTCTCATCTCGTGAAACCGTTCTTCACCAGCTCTGGACCCGAGCAAGTATCGGGAAAAGGCGGGAGGGCGGGTGCCAGAGCCGCTCGGCTTAGCAGCGCTGGTTAGCCGAATACAAGACTACGAGAGCATCTACAGGTACATTCCGAATAGTCCAAAGCTACTAAAAGTTTCTGTCGGCATGTGAAGTTTGCGTGTTTTTGTGTTTTGGTGAACCGTGTGGATTTTTCTAGAAAAGGAGGACCGTGGACATTTGTCACCAATGCCAAATTCCAGATGTCATTCAAACCAAGTAAAGAAACCGGCATGCCTTTCACATGATGCAAACCGTTTCAGCCTGATTCGTCAAAACACGACTATTCTTTTTTCTTTTTTAAAACGGCCGTGTTCGAGACTAAACCCGCATAATCCCGGTATCCTGGACATGATCATACCCGCCCTAAACATTCAAAACAAAAACGGTACAAGACCGTTTACTCCTGCTCGGCAGCCTGCTTGGCCTTGGCGCCTCTGGGCTTGGGGGCAGGGGCATCCTTCTTGGGCTGCTGGGCGCGGCGGAGGGCGCTGACACGAGCAACGGCGGCCTCGCGCAAATCAGCACGGTATCCGTTCTTAGCAGAGGCGCTGGCAACGCTCTTGTAGATCCTGCAGCAAAAGGTAACAGATAAGTAAACTGTGACGGACAAAATCCAGACTCTGCTGGCATTAAAAAAGACAATGCTTACTTGCGGTTCGATGTGTGAGGGCCGAATGTGGTGGTGCGGATGTTCTTAGCAGGGTTTTGGGTGTTGGAGGCATTCTTCGCAATCAGAGAGATGCCGCCGTTCTCCGAGGCCTCGAGTCCAAGAGCCTGAAAATGCGTGTCAATTGAGACCTTAGGAAGTGGAGCAGGCCAATGTTTGTACCTTCTCGTTGGCATATCCAGCGTACTAGAGAACAATATTAGCCTTTTGCATCATTGCCACTGCTGGAGAAACAAATTTACCTTGCGGGAGTGGTAGTTGACAGGGTTCAGGGGGTCGCGAGAGAACTGAACACCGCCAGCGTCGTTGCGCTTCACGAGGAAGGCATTTTGGCTGCCTATTGAAATGCAATATTAATAACTGTAACGGGCAAATTGTTCCGCCTTTTTTTTCCTTGTTCTCGAATGCGAGCGAAATTCGGGGAGAGGGTGTGGGTGTGACGTACGGGTGATTTGCCAGACGAGGTCGCTTGAGACGTTGGACATGATGACGGTTCTGCTGGAGGGTGCTTGACTGAACACTGGGTGAGTCTCGTCTTGTTCCACCTCGATCTGTATAATCGCTGCTGAGGTCAGCAACTTGTGGGCGACTTCGCTAATGAGTCTCGATCGGGTATGGCGTTGATATATTAATGAACTATTCTGTATTTGGTTAGTGTCTTATAGCCGCAGGACTGAGTACGTACTGTCTAATTATACAGTATACATCTTGATCTCATTATTATTGACCATTCAAATATTTCTACCAAAGAAATTTTAAAATATACTTGCAGTTTGGTTCTTCATTAATAGTGCTTGTCAATATTGAACACAAACCACGAAGTAGAGAGCCTGGGACGGAATTCCCTGGCCACGTCTCTGCATCAACCGAAATAAATATTTCTGCCTCAGGCACCAACAGATGACGGGAGCGCCGGAGGCTGAGTTCAGCGCCTTGACGTATCAACCCCCCCAGCCAGCGCAACAGAATAAACCTTTCGACATCGCAGCATCCTTGGCGATGTAGTTGCATGCGTGCAGCCGCCATAAGAGTCAATATTGAGTGGCTATTAACCATAACACATACATATTTCCAGCACCATGGCATATCTTTTGTATAGCGTCACTTTTTTTGTCCTCGTCATCGGCACCGGTATGTAACTAACTGCCTGCAACGTCTATGAGTAGTGTGAGAGACAAGAAACTAACAAACTTTCCAGCTCTTTACTTGACCAGATCGCGATGGCTTTCGCTTATCTCTGTGCCAGACTACGTCTACGACCGACTACCTGAGAGCTTCCAAGGCGACATCGAAGCTGGCTTCACTTCAGCGGACTTTGATCTCGAAAACAATGTGGCCGAGGGCGACGCGCGGTCAGGCCTGGACAATAAAGCGAAACGGGACATACGGAGAATCATGAGAAAGCGCGGGGTTAATTTCGATGAGGCTCGCCGACTATATACAGAGCAACGCTTCGCAAATAATAATATCGGCCCAGACGGGCGGCCAAGAGACCCCAAATTTGTTTCCTTCTCATGACATTTCGAAACTCGACACTCCTTTTTTTTTTCTCTCCATACAACATCGCATTTGTTCTGAAGCGTCCACCTGAACTTCCACTGTCGTCACTCACTTTCCCTCTCGTCTCTTGATAGTTTTATCATAGCAATTGACCATCTCCTTCGACCGGCAACTTGCTCCAATCTTGTTTCCGACAGTCGTTTCCATTCATAGCTTGGATTTTGTTTTGTCAGTTGTACTGTTGGCTTACCAGGCGATGATTATTATTGTTATTATTTCTTTATCGCGCTTGGTTGGAAGCTAGCTGCTTCCCTGTATTCAAACTAGCTTGCCTCAAATCTATTATATCAAATACAGCCTAGGAACCACGTTTTTAGCATAGTCTAGGACCATTATCATCGGCCCCTCCCGTATCCAGGAGGTTGGAAACCGGGAGGAAGTGGTGGAGGAGCTCCCTGTGCGCCTCCGAACCCAGGCGGTTGCGCAAAGCCAGGAGGCGCAGGAGCTGGGGGATAATTCGTAGGCGGGGCGGCGTTGTTGAAACCAGGAGGTGCAAAGCCTGGTGGTGGACCGCCGTATCCCACTTGAGATGGAGGAGGCCGCGCTGGGAGGCCAGGTGGAGGAGCGGCCAACGGAGCAGCCATGGGCGGTGCTGGGGGTCCGGGACGTGGTTGTTGAGGAGGCACTTGTAAAGGCATGGCACCTCGGCCAGCACTGTAGTCGGGAGGACCAGAAGGCGGCATGGGACGCGCTGCATCTCCGTTGGCCATGCCGCCAGCCATCATTGGCGTGCCTGGTCCCATTGGTGTCTGGGATCCCATGAGAGGTGGTAGTGGTTGGGTTTGCGGCTGGACGTTGTGCTTGCGGGCCTGGCTAGCCAGCATTCGCTCAGCCTCATCACCGTGTCGCTCGCCCTTTCCGTCTTTCTTATAAGCATACTGGACGGAGATCTCTTTGTTCATAAGATACTGGCCGTGCATGCTAGCGATTGCGCTGTCGGAGGATTCAAAGTCTGCAAACGAGACGAAGCCGTAGCCCTTGGACAGATTCGCATCGTCTCTGGCAACCTTTTTGCTGGTTAGCCTTTATCTAAACAGAACCAAAGATAAGCGGGCGAGCGAAGACATACCTTTGGGAGAGACAGCAGCGCTCCAAACCGGCTGAAGGTATCATAGAGCGTCTGCTCCGTAACCATCGGGTCCAGATTACCCACAAACAGCTCCGCGCCGACTTCCATGGTCTTTTGTTTGTCTGCCGAAGCCTTGTTGACGCGGATCGGCTTGCCGTACAGGCGCACCTGGTTCATGATTCGCGCCGCATATTCGGCGTCTTCCTCGCTGATGAACTCGACGAATCCGTAGCCCTGGTGAGCCTGCGTAACGCGGTCCTTGGGTAGATGCACGTTGACGATGCGGCCGGCTTGGAGCATCAACTCCCACACGAGGCTGTCGGTGACGCGCTCATCGAGGTTGCCGATGTAGACTGTGGCCTCTTTGTCCTGTTCCCTATGACGGTTCAGTAGATGATTGAGTAAAGAGTAACGAGCAAAGAAATATTGCGGCAACTCACCAATGTCTTGCGCCCGACATGGCGCGACTGTGTCCAGGCGTCTACCTGAAGCCAAGTGATCGGGCTCGTTATCCAGAAATATTCTTAATCGAGACAAGGTGCAGGGTGATGTCCAGCGACGCGAGTGCAAAATTGCGTTCCAGAAAGTTGGGAGTTATCGAAAGAGCAAGGGCTCCCGGGGACACTAGTGCGGCGGGCCCAGCAAGAAAGTCCGCTAGCTCAATTTGATCCGACCTGAATTCACCTCTCCCGAATTCTGCGATCTATTCTCTCCAGCTCAAACCTCTCGATCCTAACCCTTTGGTTTTAAAATCGTCTTTGACAAGCATTTCATACAAGCAATCCATCTCGCACAGCCGCCAAAATGGTCCAGTTCTCCGAAGAAACCAAGGTTTGTCAACCCGCAATGTTCAACGAAAAACCAACAATCATTCTGATCGCTTCGTACTACAGGAACGCATCACCAAGGTGATCGATATCTCCCGAGTTGCTATTCACTAGTGAGTCGACCATTCTTGCTTTGCAGTGTTTTTCTTTTCGAAATGAACGGATAGTGTTGATGGTTCTTCTCAGCGGATACTTGCCTCTGATAGTCTACCTCGGTATGTTTTCCAACTTTTCTCATCAAAAGTCAAGCCGACTCGTTGCTAATCTTTTTTGGTATATAGGCTACACATACACCGAGCCCAGACCCGGCCTGTTCAAGTACTCCCTCCCGCCGTTCCCTTCTTGGTCGTTTGACCGTTCTGACTAAATCTACAACCAGGCTTTTCTCGCCTCTGGCGTAATGTGTTGATAAAGGTGTTATTTCTTTAAGGAGGACAATTGGTGGGAAATGAAAACGAACCGACATTGAAATAATTGGCAGAAGTCGAGAGATCGATGGATTCGCATTCGACCAGGTCTCTTTTTTTTTTCATGTACATTAGACTGGAGTTGTTGTATGGTTAGAGGCCATAATGGTATCTGCCTGGAATTTGATCAGGTGGTGTAATTCACTGCACGAGCACTTTACTCTTTACTATTTATTTTCCACTTGACAATATAAAATAGAGCATGATAGTCTGGTAAACCGTCATCTCCATAGCCGGAGCGCCGGACCTCAGCAGCTGCGGACCAATCACACATGTCGAAAATCCTCCTCTCCGATATTCCCTTCAACCTTGTGACAATCATTAATCCCATCCTCTCAACCACTTTCCCAAATCAATCACTACTCGGCAAACTATCATTAAAAAAGGAAAATAAAGATAAACAAAAACATATTGATCAGACCACCAGTCAATGCGTGAGACCAATGCCTCGTCCACATCTCTCGTCGAAACGGTAGCCGGGTTCACCGCGGGCATCGTCTCGACTCTGACTCTGCACCCGCTCGACCTGATCAAAACGCGCCTGCAAGGTTGGACTGCTGAACTCTTTTCCCACACACAAACACAAGTCTGATACAACTGTCGCAGTCGACTCCATCTCCCGCACCCGTGTCGGCAGCTCCACGCGCCTGATCCGCCACATCTACACGCACGAAGGCGGCATTGCAGCGTTTTATCGCGGATTGACGCCGAACATTCTTGGGAATTCGACGAGTTGGGCGGCGTATTTTTTGTTCTATGGGAATATCAAACAGGCGCTGAGTCGCCGCGGCGACGGCGGAGAGGGAGAGCTGGGTGCATCGGGGTACTTTTTTGCGTCGGGAGCTGCAGGTAACTTTTACTACTCCTACCCTCTTTCTTTTTCTGCCTATGTTCTATGTGTGTATACAAGACTGACAAGGTTGTTTGTGCAGGCATTCTAACAGCTTTATTTACAAACCCCATCTGGGTACTCAAAACGCGCATGCTATCCACGGGCTCCGCCGCCCCCGGCGCATATACCTCGTTCATCAGCGGCGCACGCCAGATCCTCACACAGGAAGGTATCAGGGGGTTTTACCGCGGGCTGGTTCCCGCGCTGTTTGGCGTGAGCCATGGCGCGTTCCAATTCATGGCGTATGAGAAACTGAAAGCATATCGAACAACCACAAGCAGCAGCAGCAGCAGCAACAACAACAAAAAAAGGATTGGGCTGGGGACACTGGATTTGCTCGGTATATCGGGGCTGTCCAAGGTGTTTGCGGGGTGTATTACATATCCGTATCAGGTGTTGCGCACGCGGCTGCAGTCGTATCATGCGGCGCTTGTATATCGGGGGGTGTGGGATGTGACGCGGCGGATTTGGAGGCAGGAGGGGATCACGGGGTTTTACAAGGGACTGGGGCCGAATTTGCTGCGCGTGCTTCCTGGGACCTGGGTGACGTTTCTTGTGTATGAGAACACGAAGGGGCTGCTGTACAAGTCGATTGGTTGAACATGGTTTACATATCCCTGTACTTATATTCATTGTATCATACTATCATCTAGCATGCTATATAGACTATAGATGCCCCTCACGACCAAACTATTATTACCCCTCCTGATTATAGTAAATGACTTGCTAATGTCATTGCGCCTTCTTGGCGTATGGATTATGGTGCAAAGGATGGACGAGGCCTGAATGAATGTAGCGTTTGTGATGCTCTTCGTCGTATTCACCCCCGTCATAGCTGCTATCGTCACTGGGAGGCAGCTCCTTCATGTCCGGATCTTTTCTACCAAGGACGGCCGAATACGAGATCTTGCGGTCTTTGCCTCTTCCCTTGATGCCTTTGTTGCTGTTTTTGTACAAACTGGCAAAGTATGTCCACAGACTGCGGTCGTCGGGCGTCATCTCGTCCGTGTCGTGGACATTGGCGAACCGCAACGTCAGATTCCTTAGGGTTGCCGTATGGAATTTGTTCTGATGGGACTGGATCCTGATGAGCAGGAGAACAAATGAATCAAAATTTTGGCTAGCTGACCTTGAGGTTGCCCAGCTGGGTAAACTGTTTCAAGCAATTGTCTAGTTGGCATGTGTATGGCTTGTGGTCTGCGTGTGTGATCTTGTGGGCTCTGACATTGCCGCGTTGGGCAAATTTCTTGTTGCAGATATCGCATGAATACGGTTTCTCGCCTGTGTGTCTGCGCTCATGGGTCTACAAGCATGGTTAGACGAATACACGTAGTGCAAAAGTACAAGACGTACCCTCAAGTTACCCAGTTGGGAGAAACGCTGTCCGCATGATGGCTCGTTGCACTTCTAATGGAACATTAGAATTTTCTTCATGTAGGAAATCGACAACGAATCGCCGACTTACAAATGGCTTGGCACCCGTGTGAGCTCGCATATGAATATCGAGGTGGGTTTTTTGGGTGAAAAACTTGCCACAGCCGGGCAAGGTGCACTGGTGTTTACGCTTTGGTTTTTGGCTCTGGTCCTGGGCTCTGTCTGGCGAGCTTGCCGGTAGTCGAGTCGATGAATGAGGCGGATATTGGTACGGTGGCACGCTGACTGAGTATGGGTTCTGCTGGAAGCTGTGAGCTGGCGAGAACTGCTGTTGGCTCGGTGTAGAGGAGCCATCGCGAGACTGGATGGCCTTCATCAAGACGTCGATCTCGGTAGAGAACTCCACCTCCTTCGTGGCCGACGAGTCTTGTTCTTTCTTGATCGTCGGCGAGGGGGGACGCCGGGAAACTGGATGGACATGTGCGGTGTTGGGATGGTAGTTGGTGAGAAGTCGAGGCTGGGTGTCTTGAGGCGGCCGGGGATGGCCCGGATAGCTGGAATTACTGGAGTGAATACTAGAGTGGCTGGAGTGGCTGGAATGGTTGGAATGGTTGGGATGGAGAGCAGTCTTGGGCTGGTACTGCTCGGGCGAGGCGGACGGCACTGACGGCTCGGATGAGAGACGAGCCTGCGAGTGTTGATGCTGGCGTGGCTGGTGCTGATGCGGGTGAGGTTGGTGATGAGGCCGATGATGAGGTTGCTGGTGTGATTGCTGCTGATGCTGCTGCTGTTGCTGTTGAGCCTGCGAAGTTGCGGGCGGATAGAAAAACGGCTGCTGGTGGTAGGATTGCTGATAGTTGCCAATGACATCGTACGAGGGCGGCGCGGCCAGGTGAGACGCATATGCCACGGACGCGGTGGAGAAGTACGGTAGCGAGTGGTCGACGTGCGAGCCCAGAAAACGAGGCGGTTCCAGCGCTCTGAGGTCGTTGTTGGGGATGCGGTACGACATGGGGACAGTTGCTTCCATGGTGTCTGTCGGTTGACACTCAGTTGAGAGGGAAAGTGACAGCGAGTATATGGGCCGGCTGCTTCCTCCTCCAGGAGCAGAGCAGTTCCGACGGCAACGATGCGCAGGCTGTTGTGGTGGTGACGGACCAGTTGAGAAATACGTCGTCAGAGAGACAAGATAGACGGACGTCACGGGCGGTTTCTTGGATGTCAGGATCGTCGGGCTCGTACGAACAGCAACCAACAGTCAGTCACAGCACGATGCAGCTGGCAAGACAGCAGAGTACATGGGCACAGAATGCAGAGTACAGAGTACAGAGTACAGAGGACGCAGCGACGAAGCGGGGAGAGCACAAGAAGAAGAAGTCAACGAGTGTATTTAATTAGTACTAGTAGCACGTAGTACGGAGTATGGAGAATGATACAACGGAGACAGAGCAAGCAGCGCAGGCAAGTGCTCGGCAAGGCAACTAGTGGGAAAGCACCCCCGTCGGCGCAGACAGCGATCGCCGGGCAAGAACCCAAGAGTCAGGATAGCTCTGATCCGCAGCCCCGGGGAAGGCGCGACCGACTTGGTGCTGGCCCGCTGGGTCGGTGAAGCCCTGACGCCCTGAGAGATCCATCCCGGCCTGGGCGCGCCGCCTGGTGGGGCCGGTGGGGCCCAGCTGCTGGAGAGGTCGCATGGCTGTTGGCTGTCATCCCAGGGCGGCCTAGCGCGCGCGCCGGCCCAATCGCGGATGCGCAGGCGGCCGTTCCGCCTGGCGCTAGGCCGCATGGGGCTGGCGTGGGATAGCCGTATTCGACTGTATTGGCCTGTATTTTTCTTCGTTCTGCTGGCTGCTGGTAAGTAATTTACTTACTCTGTAGTGGCTTTTTGTTGGGATCCATTCGACCCAATGATCGGTGGGCCCCGGCAGATCGCGCGATCGCCCAATCACCCCCCTCCCCCCCCACGAGCAAACGCCCCGTCGAGATTGGGCGGCATCCGCGGATACTAGATTACTTTCTTCTCAGCATCCTTATTACGTAGCACGCTTGAACTCTGTTCTCCTCGGAGACGACGCTAATGCAACGCACCGCCAGGGTTCCCTCTTCCCCCCTCCAGCTAAGCCTGTCCCAACCCGGCGGTTTGTCTGTTTGTTTGACTTTGGGGGTTGTTTTTCTGCACGGAGCGCACTCGAACGAACAGTGGAAACAAGATTGCACTGGTTAAAGCCGGAAGGTACGGAGTACGTCGTACCTCGTATTACGGAATATGGGTATGTACTCTGTACTTTGTATGCGCGTACGTACTTGATTCATTTCGGCGATCCCATCGTCCTATTGTTTCATTTCGTTGGTTGAGCGGCACCCTGCTGTTGGGGACACCACCCGGGTCGATGCAGCCATGCGACAAGCAATACAAAACACGCAGCTGCCACCACAATGAAAACACTAATTGCATGCGGATATGTACTCTGTACGGAGTACTCCGTACGAAGTACAGAGTACATACAGTATCCGCAGCAGCTCTCCTATCAGGCTGTTGCTATAGCCCGGCTGATCAGTCCTGCACTAGTGACGGGCTAGTACCCATCGCGGTGGGCGGCGCCGCCAGTCGGGACGGCCAGCGCGACTCCGACTTGAGGTTTGGGATGGGACGGACCGCTTTTAGCGACGGCGCCTGCGCTGCCCCACTTGTTGACTGTTCCTGTCCGTGATAGGGAGTACAGAGTACATTATCACCATTAGTACGGAGTACTCCGTACGGGGGTTGTTATTGCAAGTAACCAGGATAGCCTGCTATGATACAATTATACATCTTGCCTACTGCCAGGTCCAGGCCTAAATTGTAATTAATTACAAGGATAGCATTACACCCCCAAAGATAGACAAAGCCGCCCCTGACCCCCGGTTGGGGCTGCAGCTGCGACGACCTGGCATGTCCTCGCGCCGCTATTCCGTTCCAAGGCTAGCGCGCTGGCGGTGCATCTGGCGACCGGCCCAGTCCTGAGCTTCCCCCATGCACGTCTCGCGGCCCCGGCTTCCGAGTAATTAATTAATTAGTGACTGGCTGAGCCGTACTCCGTCCCTTCTCCGTCCCAACTACTGATTGACTAACGAGTTATAATAACAGATGAGTGACTCTGAGTCGCGCGACAAAGCGGCGGGTCCCGATCCCTGACGAGCTCAAGGTTCAAACAGGCTACCAGCCATCCGTGGACGATGGCCCAAGCTTCGATTCAAATTTTATTTGATTCATTTAGGATGACCACCAGACCAGACCAGACCAGACCAGACCCCAGATCCTGCTCACCAGCAGCATCCTGTCCGGTGTGTTTTGATTCCAGGGCGCGCGACATGCAACCGGATCTGGTCCTTCAAACAATACTAATAATAACAATAGCGATGACTAGTAACAACAGGCTGCAACAGCAATAATAGCCAAGCTGAAAGCTTGGCTCCAACGCGCAAAAGTCAAACAACCTGATCCGAGAGAACGGCGTGGCGGGGCCCCCCGGTGGAGCTGGCTGACGGGGATGTGAATCTTTGTCAGACTCGTAATCGACGGTGATCAGTAATTTTTCTTATTAGATATAATTAGATTACAAGACTATTTTTCTGTTATTTGTTTTTAGCTCGTTGCCGTTTTCTTCCGTTATCTTCTTGACGTTTCTTCTAACGGAAATGCACATCCCCTTCTCCCCTGTTGGGTTGAGGAGAGAGAAAAAAAAAAAAAAAAAAGAACGTTGCAAACGAACGAGTGAGTGGCTCACACCGATACGAGAAGAAGATGCGAACCAGAAGGTTGACCCGAGTCCATTCAAATTCGTATTTTCTGCTCGTCACGACTCACCAGTCAGTCACCCGGCGCTGTCAAGTGACTCAGGTCACGGTTCGCGAGACTAAGCGATTGGCCGATGGCATGACGTCAATGCTTGTCCTATAACTATGCCTCGACATATTAATTATTAATTAGATGTTTATGCTAACCGCTAGCAAAAAGTCATTGGTACATGTAATTTGTCGGTCCTTGGTCTTAAATCCAACGGTATTCATAGTAGCACCATGTTATATATATATATATATATATATCAAGCTCCAGATATGTGTCGATTAAAGTCTGAAAACATGCCTATAGAATACAACGAATCCATTCATAAACATCCCTAACCGACATGGCTATCACTACATAAACCGTGCTCAAATGCTCGTGTCCGCTTTTCCTGTCGCGTCGTATTTGATCTTTTTTTTTCGATATACTGCCGAGTTTTCCGTTGGAGCGTTGATCGACCTAGAAGAAAAAAGAAACACAAAAGAAAAAAGGCGAGAAAAGCCCCTGGGAAAACAGAAGAAAAAATAACAAAACAAATTTCACCACGCCTTCCTTGCCTCTTGCCTCTTGCCTCTTGCTCTTGCTCTTGCCTCTAACCTCTTCTACCGTCCACTAAAGCTGGAGTATCTATTTCGTAGTTAGAGGCTGTCTTGATTTTCTCATCTACACTTTCTGCTCCGATGTGAGGCTCGAGGCCGGGCGGAAGAACAGTCTCCTTTCCAGCACGACTTCTCTCCAATCATAGCGGGAATTCCACATACCTCCAAATCCTAGCCCGCATGTCACCGGAACCCGTTGCGAACAGGTTGTTAGTTGGACTGGGAGCAACGGAGATAACTAATCACAGTGTTAGTGCGTGAAAACTACTACAACTCGCTGCAAACTTACCGGAATTCTTGTGACCCTGCAACATCATCTGTGCGTTGCCGGTGTTAGGATCCCAGAATTGAACTCCGCGGTCCTTGGATCCACTCATCACCCAGTGGCCGTCAGGCGTCAAGCAAACACTGAGCACGAAATCCTATACCAAACGTCAGCACATTGTACTTCTTAACCATCAGACTATTATACTCACCTTATGCCCTTCAAATGTGCGCACGCATTTGCCCCCCTTGACGCCGGTTCCAGGCAGCATTCCCCGTGGTGCAGTCAGCTCCCACATCTTAATCGTCTTATCCAAGCTACCGCTGACCAGGTCACGGCCGTTGGGCGCAAAGGCAACCGAGTACACACTGTCCTTGTGGCCGTCAGGGTTCTCCAGCCTCTCGACAAGGTATCCTGTGGTAGTGTCCCACACGCGAACACTCTTATCAAGAGAGCCAGCCGCCACATAATGGCCATCGGGAGACATTGCAACCGTGGTAACGCCGTCTTCGATGCTGAGTGTGTAAACAAGTTTACCTTCCATGACATCCCACAACCGCACCGTCTTGTCACCGCTACCCGAGGCGATATATCTTCCGTTTCCGGCAAAGTCGAGCGAGTAAATATCTTGCTCATGGCCGCTAAAGACGTGTTTGATCGAACGGGTGGCAATATCCCAAACCTACAGGAAAGTTAGCGCGCTGTTCCCTACTTCTTCTTCTGTCTCTCGATAAACGAGTAGAAAAACTTACCCTGATTTGCTTGTCCTCAGCACCAGTAGCAAGATACTTGCCATCTGGACTGAAGCAGACACTACGAATGTAGAGATCTCCATCCTTGTCAACGCTCTCATCCTGGAGGGTCGCGACATTTTGGCCAGTAGCCACATCGAAAATCTGAGCCGATCGATTGCAGCCCGTGGCAACATATTTTCCGTCGCGGCTGAATCGAACACAGCAGACCACACTGTCGTGCACCAGATGGTGAACCAACTCGACGTCCAAGACTCGCTGGACCTCAGGGTTGAAGACTGCATACCAGTCAGGCCCTTCACGCTTTTGTGTGGCTGGGAGGTCATCTGGGTTCCAGTTGGCTAACGTGTTGCCAGGTCGTTCTCGAACAAGAGGTTGTCCAGGCGGTGTTGGGCGGGCAATCTGAGGAGATGCGCCGGGAGCAGGGTACGCAAGTTGATGCGTCTGCTGGGGAGTAGCAGGTCCGGGAGGAGGCCTACCCCGGCCCTTTCCAGGTCCAGGCGAGGCAGTGGGAGGTGGTGGGGGGCCATAGCCTAGAGATTGTTATTCCTCTGATCAGCACGACACAAAAATTATGACCAAAGCCAGTGATCAACAGCGCCTACCGTTTACTGCAGCACCGGGCTGATAGGCTCCATAAGAGCTCTGCGGAGGCTGCGGTGGTCCTTGCTGTGCCGCTGGAGCCGGCTGTTGAAGACCATGCTGCGGCGGTTGTTGATCCTGAGGCGGCGGAGGAGCAAGTCCAGGACCGCTACCTCCTTGATTGGCCATGATCCCGCCAAAGAGGTTGTTCGTACCGTGTCCAAGGGCTGGTGGGGCTTGAGATGGTCCTGCATGAGGAGGGCCGCCCACATGCGAGGGCACTGTTTGTACCCCGCGCGATTCGAGCTCGTGGCGCAAGACTCGAATTTCGTTCTCGTAGCTGTAAGATTAGGAGCCGGTTAGCTGGTTTCAACAAACGAGCGGAGATGGGAATCATACTCGGTCTTCATTTTGATTTGCGCTTGCTCAAGCTGGTAGACCTTCTGCCTGATCATCTCCATTTCTTGAAGCTGACCAGTCACTGTGATACGTGTCAGTAAACAGCGTCAATCAAGATATGTATTCGAGGAGGGCGACAGAGCCAGTCCTCTAATGACGGTGTAAAAAGGGATCAAAAACTACGAACGCTGGTGTTCAAATTCTCCAGTGCTTCGAGACTGGTTGTCGAATTCCTGGCGCAGCTGCTCCAACAACTCCGTCAGGCGAGAGTTGGGAGCAGGGACCATTCCTCGATGCGCGTTGTACATGATGGCGTTGATCGGATGATGGTGCTCAGAAAAACTGCAGAGTAGATGATTCAAAAGCTCAGCCTATCGATCTGTAGATCAAAATCGAAGATAGAAGATTGGTTGATGATAGAATCGCGCAATATAGACGATAAGCCGATCCTGCGAGGGTCGTCGGAACTCTGTCGCATCAAGGATTTAAAGGTCAGATGTGGTCTTGTGACTATTTTTTTAAAAAGCAGAAGAGATTACCAGTAAGCGATTGAGGTCGTAAACAGATGTAAGTGGCGAAAATCGCGCCTTGGTTGTTTGCGCAGTCGCGAACTGGGGTGGTTCTTGTAGTGGCGCGAGGATGGGCGGGCAGGCTACCAGACGTCACCGGCAGCAGTAAAAACCAGGCACCACCGACGAGCGGGGGGTACTACTAGAGGATGATATGGCAGACAGCTTGAGACAGCTGCGCTGCAACTGATTGATGAGTCGGGGCTGCTGACACAGAGCCACAGGCGTATGGAAGGGGGAGGAGAAGGGGGGGGGATGAAGTGATGGAGGCTGGTGAGAAGAGGAGATGGAAAAAGGCGAGTTGGGGACTTTGGGAAGTGCAACCGCCAGATGGCGGCCAAATGCAGCCTGGGCCACCCACCAAAGGTAGATGCGACCCACTGGCGACGGTTTCGGTTAGCCGGTGGATCCTAGCCGGGGAGGTTCTTGCCTCTTTTAAGTCTGAACTCGCTCCCGCCCTGCCCGAACAAAAGTTCACACTCTCCCAAGAATCAAGATTTATTAACTAGTATATAAATTTCATAGTATAGATAGATAGATAGATTTATAACACTGTTTTTTATCAAAACAAATGGTAGAGATTTGTTAGTTAAGTTTATAAATTTACACGTAAACTCATAGGTTGTTTAAGATTGTTTTCTTAAAGGGTCGCCGTGCCAACATTATTATTTGCACCTCCTGCTGCCGCGGTGCCCGGCATAACTTTCCTAGCTAGGTTTAGTGCGTGGGCCTCGTGTGTCGGCGACTCGGCTGGCGCTTGGGCCAGGCGCGGTTGGCTTTCTGTCATGCATCGACTGTCGACTCGTACTCCGTACAACCTGAGCAAGAAACTCCTGAAACTGGCGAGGAATTTAGTCACATTCAGTATAGATAGCTGTATTGACCAAAGTATACTGTGGAACATCTGTACCCTCATGAGCCTCGAAAACGAGCCTGGACGATTTTTCTTCCTACTTGATAGGGTCCTACCAATTACAAGCAGCATAAGAATAATAATAATGCAACGATTCATGAAACCTTACATAATCGGTTCCGTTGAATAAGAGATGAATGCTCGCCTCTCATAGGCCAAGACGCCGCCTTCGGGCCCACCAGGGCTTACTGGGCGTGCCCCCTTTCTGCGCAGCGACTTGCCGGCTCAGCGTTTTCCGCCCTGGTGTGATGGGCCGCCTCCCGGATTTTGTGTTGTTCCGCGCCTGCTTTCTTCACGGAAATTTAATGTATCCCACCACACCCCAACTCCCCTGACTGCAATTGCACCCTCGTTGTGATCCATCGAAGCCACCCCGACACCATGGATGTCATCCTCGAGATATTCGACCTGGTGATTGGCGATCGCCTGTACGCCGCCGCTTTGCCAGCAACCCTTAAATCGTCGCCGTCGCTGTCGACCTTCATACAGGATGCAAACAATACATTGTCGCTCTTCGGCGATGCTCGTTCATACGTCTACGAGCCCGCCACCACCTACCTGTATATCGAACCGTCTAAATATGCCTATCTGAGCATGTGGCCTCGCGATAATGTATACAGACAGGCATCAAGCTTGTTTCTCATCACCTGGTATGCCCCCTCATCTCTTCCCTTACTCTTGCGTCAATATGTCTAACGGTCGATGTCTGTTAGGATTTTTGGCGTTCTCCTCTATTTCGTATTCTCGACTCTTTCCTACGTGTTCGTTTTCGACAAGACCACCGTTAATCATCCCAAGTATCTCCGCAATCAGATGAAACTAGAAATCGCGCAAACAATGAGGTCCATGCCTATCATGGCTATTCTTACCACGCCTTTCTTCTTGGCCGAAGTCCGTGGTTACGGCAAGATGTACGACACGTTCGATCAGGAACCCTTCCCCTACTACAGCATCTTGCAGTTCCCCTTGTTCATTCTCTTTACCGACCTGTGCATCTACTGGATTCACCGAGGCCTCCATCATCCTTTGATCTACAAGTCTCTGCACAAACCACACCATAAATGGATCATGCCGACCCCGTATGCGTCGCATGCCTTCCACCCCGTAGACGGCTGGTCCCAGAGTGTTCCATACCACGTCTTCCCGTTCATCTTCCCCCTCCAGAAGTTTGCTTACGTTCTTCTGTTTGTCTTCATCAACTTCTGGACCATCTTGATCCATGATGGCGAATACGTGGCCAACAGCCCTGTCATCAATGGTGCCGCTTGCCACACTATGCATCACCTCTACTTCAACTACAACTACGGTCAATTCACCACCCTGTGGGATCGTATTGGGGGTAGCTACCGGAAGCCCAATGAGGAGCTCTTCCGACGCGAGACCAAGATGGGGAAGAAGGAGTGGGAAAACCAATCCAGGGAGATGGAAAGCATCCTCAAGACCGTCGAAGGCGAAGATGATCGCCAATACCTCGGCAAAGAGGACACAAAGAAACGTATATAAGCCGACCAGTTATACTTTTCACATTAATTATTGACTGTGAAGCTATTTCTTGTACGGCAGAGTCTAGGATGACTCATAGCCTGACACATGTCTCGAACTAATCGGTAATGAAGGGGGCTTGTCTTCGAAAGACAAGACAGGGGAAGATTTGGCGTGATGGGTGTCACGCGTTTTCACTTGTGATGATGAACTTATGCCAGCAACGCTGCGGCTAGCTGCATTTTGATTTGACCTGAAAATTAGTTCTTTTTTAATACTGGGCCTCTATCATCGGTGCGACACTATCAAAAGATTGTCGTGTTCTGAGACAAAGCGTCCATCTGCATTCAAATGTAAATAGATGATATTGGTACATACACACAGATTGACCTTGCAAATGCATTGAGATTCTGATTTGATTAATGCCTGGGTAATATTTTTCAGTCTGCTGCTGGTTGCAGTGTACTGTATTGTAACTTAAACTAGCTAGCTTATCATATATCATCGACATCCGCGGGTGGGACATCTCCTCCCTTATCTTTCTTCTCCCACGCCAACTCACAGCTTGCTTTGTCCCCTCGCTTCCAACATCCAACCCATGTATTTTTCCTGCATAGCAGGCGTCACGCCTGTCACAGGATGGGCCATCTCTTTCCCACCGTTCAAATACTTAGCCAAAGCTTGGTCGGCATGGGCCTCAACGTCGTACCCGTAGACGTCAAGAACAGTCTGAGGGTCGCCATACAGGTTGCCGCTTCGGACGAAATACTTGCCTTCGAGCTCCGGTGCCATTGATCGGTCACGCGCCTCTTGCTCTGGTCCGTCAGGGAGCATCCACAGTGCCCCATTGATGAACGAGACCTGCTGTTTGGCATATGCCTTGGGCATTCGTTCTTGCTCGTACAGCGATATCGCTTCGTGCAGCTCGAGTTTGCCTTGTACGACAAATCCGATGCATTTTGCCAGAAATGCCCCGTCTTCTATCGACGTGGCTGCGCCTTGGGCCATATGGTTGACCATTGAATGCGCGGCGTCGCCCATTAGCACGACATTCTTCTTTGGCGAAGACCAACTCTTTAGCGGACCGGTAACCATGAGTGGCCATCGAGACTGAAGAGAGGGGATTCATACGTCAGCACAGACCGTACCGGTGGCTTGTCGGGACTTACAGTTTCAGTGATCATGTTCACAATTCGCTGGATTCGAGGATCAAAGTCCTTGTATTCCCGGTACATTTCATCAATGGGGACGTCACTTTCGGTTGCTCGAAGTTTTTCTGGTCGATGATGAGACAAGACCAGATTAAAGTCCTTCCCAGCGCTGATAGGGTATGTGATAATATACGCATTTGGAGCCATCCAGACCTCCATTGTGAGCTTCTCAATCAGCGTCTTTGATATTGGATCTCTGCGGATCTGTTCATAAGGGACAATTGCACGATATGCACAGTTTGTGGTGGGAGGTTCCGGGGCAACGGTAGGAAACAACGTCTTGCGCACAATGCTATTGATTCCATCGGCGCCTATGACAAGATCAAAAGTGTACTTGGACCCTTTTTCAGTCACCACAGTGACTTTCTCTGTCTTGTCAAATTCGACCTTGACGATTCGAGATGCTATATGGATCTGCGCGCCATGTTTTTTGGCGATTGTTGCGAGACCTTCATGGAGATGTGCACGATGAACGACCCACCACGGACGGTTCAAGCTATTCTCCAATGTTGGAATCTCTGTGTGTCCCACAAGCGTTCCATCCTTTCGTCGCATATTGAGTTCTTCAAAGCGCACGAGATTTTCTCCAATGACGTCGGCAACTTTCCATCGCTGAAGCAGGACAGAGACGTTGGGTGTCATTTGAATCCCGGCACCGATCTGAACGAGTCAGAGCATTATATCAGTTCATTGTTTGTGACTCGAATTAGAGATAAGTCAACGCACTTCTCCCAATTCCTCAGCAGCTTCCAGCACCGTCACCCGAGCACCTGCAAGGCGAAGTGCGATGGCTGCAGCCAGGCCACCGATGCCGGCACCCACAATGCCTACATGAATATCACGAGTCTGGGGTTCATGGTCAGTCACAGAAAGAAACTTGTCGACGAATATAGACTATGTACCATGATTGCGAGGTTTATCAGAAATTGAATATTGCAGCAATGGTTTAAAGTTGGAGAAAAAGATGAACCACGTTCGACTACGCAGCAACTTTGATTAAGACTCAATAAGGATTCTTCTCTGCCCCTTATACTAACACCTTCTTTGCCATATTGCTTCTGTATTTATATGGTTTTGTCGGACCTTTGACCGAGGTGCGCGGACTTCGGCTCAGTCGGGGAACACGGGTGGACTTCGGGACGGGAGGCATAAAACACGCGGGGAACAGAGAGATGTGATTTAGTGCAGAGAAGTGATGACCGCTTTGATTTGAATTGAATATTATCTTCTTCTGTAACAGTTTGGTCTGAGTATTTTTGTTTTTGTGTTCATTTACAACGCTGCTGTTATCGTTCATCATTCCACAAAAATGACTGCCACCGTGAGACAAACCCTAAAAGTCCCTCATCTTGGAGGAACCACCGTTGGGTTTCGCTCCTCTGCTTCTGTACTGGACCCTACAAAGCCGACTTTGGTGCTAGTAATCCCATTCACGACAACAGTAGACTACTATGCCCCTGAATTTGAGAACTCGGCGCTTACAAACAAACTGAACCTGATCGCAATCGAGCCACTGGGCCATGGTGCAACCCGCACAAACAGCGAAACATTCACTTACTGGGATTCTGCTCTTGTTAATCTTCAGCTGTTGGAAGTTCTTGGGGTTGACCGGGTGTTTGCAGGGGGCACCTCCCAGGGCGGATGGATAGCCGTGCAGATGGCGTTATTGGCCCCGCAAAAGGTTAGCATTCATATATTACAATTTTACTGTATTTTTTTAAATAACAGTTTAAAGATCCAAGGACTGGTCTTAATTGGCACATCGATGGACTCTGAGTCCCCCCAAAGCCGGGAACTAGGCTGCTGGGATGGCCCAGCAGCGACATCGGGTTTTGTCAACCTTGGCGCCGACATGACCACTCCTCAGCATGACTTTGACCCGGGACAGGGTTATTACGACTTTCTAATGGAGATTGGGTATGGCAAGGATCTCGGTGCGTCGCTGAGATCGTTCTGGGAGGAAACGATCAAGACGACGTATCAGGGTGAAGAGGGTAAGAGACGGATTTGCATGGCTGCTATCAATCTGGCCAGTCGAGACGGGCTGTATGCGCGACTGCCATATGTCAAGTGTCCTGTTGTTTGGTTACATGTGAGTTTATCAACAAAAAAAAAAAGAAAAAGAAGAAGAAGAAAAAGAAAATATCCACAGCTGACCATGATGGCAAGGGAACTTCGGACGTGGTGTTTAGCTTGGCTAATGCTCAGGAAGGCATCAAGCATTTTGTGAATTCCCCAGAGGCTCGGCTTGTCCCGTTTGAAAAGGGGGTTCACTTTTTGAGCTTTACGCATCCAAGGGAGGTTCATGAGAATATTCTCGAGTTTACGGCGCGGTGGAGTCGGCAGGGTCGTTTGTGAGGCAGTACATGTATTTGAAAGTGGAAAATATGTAGTCTGAGGTCAGTCAACTGATCGATTGATGTGGCGCGTTCAACATATATAATTCCACATGCAGTCTTATTATTGTTGGTTAAGATGTAAACAAAGAAAACCAGCCTCGAAGCCCTATGATTCTGTTTGTATGTATCAAACACTAATAATCAGTGCTTTGGCTATCTTGTATAAATTAACTGTCGTAAATTTACAGGCAGCACATGGTATTCGCGTTGTTACATATACTCTAATTAGGGAAAATTATGATGATGTTATGGGCGATTGGTCTAGTGGTATGTGACTCATCTGGGGTGATAGAATTCTATTCTAATGGAAAATAGGTATGATGTGTCTTTCGCATGACAAGTATGCTCTGTATACTTAGTCTAGAATAGACGAGATCGGGGTTTCGATTACCCCATCGTCCATGCTTTTTTTTTTGAGTTGCTGCTGTACACGTATGATAAATACGACACAAAATTATTGTTGAATCACCATTTTTAGATATTCCCGCTGACCCGAGATTTGGTTGAATTACCGAACATCATCTGAAACTGCCGGTGTCTGTCTGTATTTTGGGCGTACTAGTAACCAGACGAGAACACAATGCGGGGTCCAATCGCTCTAATCAACGGCATCGGCCCTTGCTCCGTATTTCCTTCTCTTACCCAACTACATACATCATGGGTTAAGTTGACTACTGAGTTACTGAGTTACTTGTGGAAATTGTGCTGGGGTTCTTTCCCTCCCGAAGTCCCCGTCGCACCCGTCCACCCGTCCACCCCGGATTCCCCGGATTTCTACCATCACCACCAGCATATGCATGCACAATGAAGACATATGCAGGCAACAAGAACACGCCCTCCTTGACAAACAATCCCGCCAACGCCGTGGCCAGCTCGAGTCCCAGCAATCCCGATGGCCACGCGCACAAGCGACGCCGGGTCGCCTTGGCATGCGGGACATGTCGGTCTCGCAAGTCGCGAGTAAGTCTACATGCAAACCTACAATCAATCACTGGCACAATAATTACGAGACCTATGGTATTGACTATCTCTAGTGTGACGGAGCCCGCCCCAAATGCTCATTGTGTCGCGAGCTGAGCCAGGAGTGCGTGTACCAGCAAGTCGGGAGTTCTCCGAATTTAACGGTGGGCAAAGAGTACAGCATACCCTTCCAAATCATTTCTTGACAGAAACCGTGCTGATTCCTCCCATAGATACGTAGCGCAATTGGAGCACCGGATTGAGCAAATCGAGGAATTCATACGCCCTTTGCGCGAGGGTCGTGCTGAGATTACTCCGATCAAGTCGTTTCCTCTGCCAGAAGAACACGATGAGTATCGACACCATGGCTCGGCCACAGCAAGTGAACCGTTATCTATTACCGGTAAACTTTCCTCTCAGCAAGGCAACCACAATGCCAATGAGATGGGCGAAGCGGATACTTCCGAGGACTCGATCGATGGAATGGCTGCAATCAGCTTCCAGTATGAGCAAGATGCTGGCTTTTTCGGTATGTCTTCGGACCTAAAGTTGGGAACCAAGAAAGCTGACTGTCAAGGGCCGTCATCGAACATTGCTTTCATGCGGCATATTTCAAAAGCCATTAGTCAAGCAACATATCGCAACCCTTCTCTGCTGTCTGTTCCTAACGACAAACATGGAGGCGGAATGACAAATGCCTCGCAGTCCCATGCACATACAGAAAAGACTCCCAACGCACAAAATCCTCGTAGAGTGAACATATATGCCCTACCGTCCGAGGAGCAAGCTTGGGATCTTATCGAGAAATACTTTTCAAAGACCGGACAGCTGCTTCCCTTCATCCACGAACAGTCAGTACGCGAAACATACTTTCAAATGAAGAGAAACGATTCCACCAAAGTACGGAGAACGTGGCTAGGCCTGCTCAACATCATTTTCGCCATCGCATTGAGTCTTTGTACCGATAGCGATATGCCGGCTCAGCAACGAATCGACCAATCTGATGTCTTTTACCAGCGTGCAAACGCCCTGTGTGACCGGGAATCAAGACGGAATGCCAGCCTCGAGATGGGTAAGAATGTTGGGTTGCTTTAGAGAAAGGTTTCTGACTCTCACTTCAGTGCAATATCTACTTGTCCTGGGACAGTATCTCCAAGGGACGCAGAAGTCCGTTCAGGCTTGGACAACCCATGGTCTTGCCATTACTGCCGCCTTTCAACTCGGCATTCATTCTCCCGAGGCTAACAAGGCATTTCCTGCGTTGGAGTGTGAAATCCGCAAACGGACGTGGTTCGGATGTGTACTCTTGGACAGGTATTCTCGGCTTTTATTCTTCTCTCGAAAGAGTCTAACAAAAGTAGAACACTGAGCATGACCTTTGGTCGACCATGCATCATACCCCAATCTTACGTCAGACTGGAAATGCCTTCTCATGAAATGCAAGTACTCGGACGAATGCCTCAGCCAGAGATTCGAGCTCATCGAGATGGCTGTTTTTTCACCGCTGCCATGTAAGCTGCCTTTTCCGCATTATTTTAATTTGTGTTAATTTGTATTGCTAGCCAACTCTATGTTGTGATGTACAATATCATCGACACTTGCTATGATCAGAACCTGGGCCTCAGCACATCCGAAACCAGCTACGATATAGTGTCAAAGGTCCTTGAAGGAGACCGTCAGCTAGATGAATGGCGATACGGCCTTGTACCGTCATTAGGACTTCATGTCCTTCAAAAGCCGTTGACGGCAAGGGACATTGATCTCATGAAAGTAGACAGCGTCATATTTCAGCGGTTCAACATTGTTCTCTCGCTGCGCTTTCACAATCTGCGGATCCTTCTCCACCGCAAGTTCCTGGAGAAATTTCTGAATATTGGTGGCATGGCTGGCTCCGGTATGGTGGGCTCGGAAGAGAAGATTCCCCAGCAAGTGGGCGTGAACAGTGTTCACAACTGTGTCGAATCGGCCATTATCATTATATCGACAGTACACACAGTGGCTACTACCACCGGATGGCACCGTGATGTCCTCGGAGCGTGGAATTTTTCTTTATACTACAGTAAGGCATTCCTCCCTTTTCAATCTACATTTGCACCGAATTTTTAACGCAAAACAGCCTTCAACGCCGGCCTGGTCATCTTCGGAGCCCTCTTGGTCTCGTCTAGAGAAAGCCCAAAGAATCCCAGTTTATGGGAGGCCGTCGAACGAGCGAGACCGTATCTAGATCTGGCCGTGGATGCGCTCCGAAAATTAGACAGTGGAAATCGTGTTATCGAGCGATGTGTCGAGTATCTTTCACAAATCGCCCTAGCTCTGGCCGCTCTGGGTAGGATTCTCTCTCGCACACTTTCCTCAATCTCTGCGTATTTGGAGCCGTTTCCTGACTAATATATACAGATTCCAATCCAACGCCAGAAAACAGTATCCCAATCACCACTCTGACTAGTAACAATACCTCGACATACCCAGCAACTATAGTCCCGCCATCATCCCATATGATTCCATTCAACAACAGCCACCCGCAGTTTTCGCTAAGCCAGTCTCCTGGGAGCGTCGACCTGGGCGAGTTTATGATCGATAGCGATTTAGATTTTCTGGGGAAAGTGTTTTTCGATTTGAGTCATAGCAACAGTAATAATATTAATAGCAGTGATAGTCGAGGGTCGGCTGTTAATCAGCCGTCGGGATTGTATCAGGGTTGAGAGATATGTTTAGTTGATTTATGAATAGTATACTAATCTATTAATATACGTACTATCGAAAACCAAATACTCGAGCTTGTATACAAAGTTTTACCATTAAAACCTCTTCACCACAACAGCTCGAGCACCACCATCACAATCACTTAAATTATCATAGCCACTCCAGATATATATCGATAGAGGCTCGTTTCCCCCACCTTTTGCAAAAAAGATCCTTGCCATGTCCACAATGCGCCGGGCTTGTGCGACATCACCACACTCAAAAACCACAAGCTTTACGCCAAGTTTGCGAGCCAAACACAGCAGTCGGGGGTAGAAAATGTCCTCGCGGGATACATTTTCCAGACCTTGACTCTCCTCCCATAAACGGTGACTTTTTAATATGGCTGGCGGAACCAGTGCTTGCATTGGCTCGTATTTACGAACACTCCGAGATGTTTTGCCGCCGACTAGATCGGATGGAGATATGTATGGAGGGTTCGATATGAGCACGTCCCAGGTGGATTGGCCGCTCGTCGATGGTGATCGGCTAGGAACACTGTTCAATGATAATAGACCACCAGCAGTGTCGAGTTCATCCAAGATATCAGATTTCTGGAAGACTATCTCCTTTTCGGCTCGAGGGGTTAATAAGCCGTTACGGATGTTATGTGTTTTGTTCTTGAGGGACAGACTCAAAGCCTGTGGGCTCAAATCAAGGCCAGCTACTGTGAGGTTCTCGACATGAGGCGCAAGCAGCAAGTGCAGCAGCAGAGAAATACATCCACTTCCACTGCATACATCCAGTACCCGCAGGCCTTTAGAGTCAAACTTCTTTGCTTTTAGGCCCTCGAGTATCAGATTTTTCGCGTGGATCGTATAGAGCTCTGTTTCGACACTATATCAAAATTTGTTAGTTGGATGTAATAGCAGGAAATAATATCCCTGCGATATCGCATAGACCAACCGTGGTATAAGAACCCCTTTCTCACAGAGAATTTTCAATTCCCCAAAGGGCTGATCACCCAGAATGTACTGCAGCGGTTTGCCCTTGCTTCGAAGCGCACACATTTTCCAGAGCGCTAGCTGCCATGATCTGGCCTCGATCGGCGCCCCATTATTATTATTGTTGTTATTTTGCGGCGCTTTGATAGCTCCTTCACGAAGCCATCGCAATTCGTTCCGCGCCGATTCTAGCGTTCGGCATTCTTTCAGCAGGATGGGAAGTAAAGGATTTTCTCGATAGGATTTGAGGAGCAGAGACGTGGGTAGCCTTGGCATTAGGGGGTTTGGAAGTGGAATGTTTGCTTGCAGTGTTCTTCGCGGAGGGAGAGATCAAATTTAAGTTGGGGATGTTGATAAGATTAGCGCGCCGGTGAGTTTAATTAGTATCATTTTATGGCCACGACGCGACCCGACAAAGTGCTTAAATTTAGGTTGTTATGGCTCCTTGATACACTTTTTTTTCCCTGAATATTCCTACGTGTCTTGAATAGTTCAAGTGAAGACTTCTTTTAGCTAGATCCTGGAATCTGTATTTTTTTTTGTTTGATATTATTTGTTTCGTGTTGGTGGTAATGATAACCTTGAATGGCTCGTGAAATATCATCATATGTACTGGGTATATATATAATCTATGAAATGCATTACAAAAAAACAAACACGGAAATCGACCGTTAAATCACACTCAAATCGCCAACACAACACTGGCCCCTGCCATTACCACAGGTAGATACATCAAAGCTTTTATCGAGCCGCTTCTTGTTGTTGCTGCACCGCTACTGCCCGTTGCAGATGTTACAGCACTGGTGCCAGTCGCGCCAGTTACCACAGCAGTTGCATCAGATCCAGCTGCGACGACCGAAGTGACAGGGTTTGAAACGGCCGTCGCACCGGGGACACTCGAAGATCCAGTGCCGATCTCTTTTATGTCTTGTGACGTCGAGTTGAAATTCGTCTGCGCAAGGGAGATTTCGTTGTTGGCAAGGTCGTACACAACGTATGCGCTTCGAAGAAATGTATCGCCGAGGACAACGGTGCTGCTACCGGCAGGGGCGATGCCAAAGACACATGCAGGGGTGCCATCGGAATACGTTGATCCTGTTCCAGCTTCAAGAACCATCTCGCTCATGCTGACGGAAATGGACGGCGTCGAGAACGTAAAGGTGAAGTTCTTGTCGTCATTCATATACGAGCAAGGAACATAGCCTGCTCCGCTGGCGGTATCATAAGTAACATCGAGATCATTGTATATATCGTTTACTATGGAGTCTGGGAGATATGTCAAACTACTCCCAGAATCCAAAAGGGCTGCGACCGGGAGAGCAGAAGAATCGTAGGATTTGTCGCTCGAACCGTTCTTAAATGCGACACCCGTCAGAGAGATGAGAAACTCGGCGTATTCTCCGTTGATTTTCTGAATAGGCAAGGTCTCTAGGTCACCGGTGTACTTGTCGGAGTCGACTCCCCCGAAAAGAATAGACCCGGTGTTTGCGTCTAGGTCATTCAGCCATAAGCTGTATGCATTTGAATTGATCAGGCCATCGGCGACCATGGCCTTCGGAAGGTTGGCATAGGAGGATTGATGATTGACTACGGCCTCATCTGTAGTATAGCCGATCCCAAGCACACCCACTAGTAAGCACAGCGAAGAGATTAGTCGTTGCATTTTTTGTATCGGTTGAACTCACAAGCTTACCACTTGATGACGACGTATATCCGATGGCAAATTGGAAAGACTTGAGAGTCGCTCCGCCGATGGACACGGTATCGGTGACATAGTCGCCCGACGCACCAGAACCATCGGCATATGTGATGTTGAAATTAGACGACACATATTCGTATGTTGACGAGGAGTTGGCATCGTATGTTCCACCTGCACCACAATTGTCGCCCTTGCCGCCGCAAAGACTAGAAGAGGGTGTATTGACCCATAAATCACTGCTTCCGGTATCCAAAGTCAAGCGTACTGTCTGGGCTGGCGTTCCTAGGCTGACATTGCAGAAATATAACGTTTCCTAGTATTTGCGTCAGACTGCAGCGAAGGAAGATGGAGAGGCAACCATCAGACTCACCTCATTTTCAAGCGATTCCAGCACAGTCATACTCCTCCGCTTAAGGTCTCTAGCGACTGGATCTGGGACATGATTTCGCGTGACATCCAGGGCAACCACAGTCGGTGAATCTCTCTTATGAAGGGAAATGGCCTCCCCGGCGTTGAAATGCGCAATGGCCAAAAACACAGCAAGCGTATGACTCCACATCATTGCTTCAACGGTCGTTAGTCCAGCAAATATTTCCGATATAGATTTCCGAGTATATTATAAAGGACCCGTGATAGTTTCTTATAAGATTATAAGAAAAAGACTGACGCCATGGACAGCGCAAACGGTTTACGAGGCCGGCAGTCTTACTGCCAAGCTATCTCGACCTCGTGCTGAGCCTCAGTGGGAGAACTCGTCATGAAGTGCCCACAGGAACCCACAGGAGCCCACACAGGAGCCCACTGTGACCCAACATACTGTTAAAGCCAGCAAATAGTCGTGGGATGGGGCTGCCACTGCCTCTGCAACAAGACTAGAAGCCGCGTATGATCGTCACGCTAAAGGGTTAAAGGCAGGCTTGCCGTCTCGGCGGATAACAGGGAACTGCTGTGGTTCGCTGCAGCACATCCGAAACGGGTCTATAGTTGTTATTTTTGAAAGGCTGGCCCATCATCGCGTGATAAGCTGCGCAGTCGTCGTCGTCGCAAGGCCTTCACGGCCGTTTTGGGCTTCGTCGCCGATGACGTGTGTGCTGACGACGAGGTGATTCCGCTAGCTGCTTTCGGGCTAGCGCAGCCTAATTGCGACTGCTCGCGTTTGACAAAGAAAAGAACAAAAGGAAAAAAGAAATATTCTCCGTCTTTTTGTTAAAATAGAAAAGGATAATCGCCGATTACGCTTTGATGCAGGCCAGAAGAGTCTCTATTCGTACACGTACACAACCCACGCACGCTAAAAGTATATATTACAAACCCAAGGCAGTTCGCACGGCAGTCATGGTTATGGCCGCATTGGCGCGTGCTTGGAGAGCGCCTTCTTCTGCAATGCCCTCAAGATAACCAGCTTCTTTGTCGATAATCTCAAAGTATCGCTCGCGGATGTCCCGGAGGTGCGTGTCGATCGTTGTGGCGACAACTTCCTTGAGCGACTTCATGCTAGTCGATCTCAGTTCATCAGCCAGCTCTGTACACGTTTTGCCATTCGAATCGAAATGGCTGAGGATCTCAATCAGATTGGAAACGCCCGGCCGGTTGACCGGATCGTAGGTGATGTCCGGTTTTGAATCTGTCAGTGCCTTTTTGATCTTCCTGTGTAATTCTTCGCTCGAATCCGTGAGGAGGATTCTAGACATGGGGTCAGCGTCCGATTTGGACATCTTGCGGAGAGGACTCTTGAGGGACATGACACGCTTCGCAGGCGCTGTGGGATGCGAGAAGCGTTAGCACTCGACTATTCGCATGACTCAGGTGGGATTCACGTACAAATCAAACCCTCGGGCGCCGGAAAGATCGGGCCGAAAAGGTGATTGAAGCTGTTTGCAGTGTAACGCGTGAACTCGATATGCTGTTTTTGATCATCTCCCACGGGGACATGCGTAGCTCTGACCAGTTAGCAGCGGCATTGTACATTCGAAAAAGGCACTAACCTATGGACTAGAATGTCTGCTGCCTGGAGAACTGGATAGGAAAAGAGACCCAATCTCAGCTTGGACGTCGCGTTGGAATCATCCAAAGTGACGTCCTCTGGCAGCTGTAGTTTACTCTAGACAATATGTTAGTTACCATGCACGTAATAATTGAGATTCCTTGAATAAAACATACCTTCCATTGAGTCATGCGGGAAAGATAGCCCATAGAAGCTACTGTGCTCAAAATCCACATCAGCTCTGCATGCGCCGGAACCTGTACTTTCTGTTAAAAACATAGTCGCATTATGCAGCAACCGAGCTCAACGAGGTGCTTACACCAGACTGAAAAAACAAAGTGGAGCGCTTCGGATCCAGCCCAATTGCCAGAAGCACCGCGTATATCTCTCTCCTCCATTGGCGAAGCTGAGAAGCCTCTTGGGGTACCGTCAAGGCATGTAGGTCGACAACCGAAAATATCAATTTCCTATCCACTGTAGATTCATTTTGTAATCGAACCCATTCCCGCAAAGCCCCTAAATAATTCCCCAGGTGCGGAATTCCCGTTGGTTGTATCCCGGAGAAAATAATTTGTTGTTGTTGCGACGAAGAGGCTGCGGCCGATGTCTGGACGCTTCGGTGCGGCAGAAAAGGTCCGGGAAACTTGGAAACTGGTCGAAAGGAATTTTGGAGGATTCTGCTGGTTTTTGCAGCTGGATGACAACGCATTGTGGTCGTCTAGTGAGCAGTCGCGGAAGGTGAAGAGCCATGTTTTCACATGCCCGGTACATTACATGTCACGTGAATACCGTGCCTGAAGGCTGAACAAAACATTTGAAGTATGATCGAGTAGAACAGGCTTGTCATACAAAGTTCAAAAAGTCTCTGTCTAAGGAACTGAATGTACTTTTATAAAAATATTTCAATCTAACATTAATTTTGGTTGAATTGATTCCAAAAGTCCACGACACAATATATATATACATATGTTACAATCAGAAAAAGTGCTGAGCTGTAATTCCATCCAAGCCTTCTTATCCTTTACGGACCTCATTGAGTGGACTCTGAAGATTCGAAAACCGTTCGCTGTTGAGATAGCTTTCAATCGATTGTTTCGCTTTGGCACCCTGGCGCTGTCCAAATTGCGCAAAGTATGGTTCGAGGGTCTTGTTCACATCTTCGGCAGCGGCGTCCAGACCACCGGCAACATCTATCACATGAATGTCGATTAGCAAGCAGATAAATTAACTGTGGATAAGAATGTTGGTTTGAAATACCGAGATCATCAAAGTCCCAAACATTAGCTTTCATTCCGACACCATAAAACGCGTGCTTTCGGAGGAACGCCAGCCATAGCTGGACACTGTCTGGGTGACCGTCCTTGATCTGTATGAGACGGCGTAATGTGATTCGTTCAAAGTTCTCCTGGCTTTTCTTGAAAATGAAATTGCTGCGAGGCACAGTCCAACGTTCGACAATGCGTGGGAGCGGAACAGGGCCAGAGACAGGGAGTTTCAGATAATAAGCAGCTCGGATCGCAAAATCTGCGAAAAATTCCACGTTGCGCACACTATACGACCGAAGCTGGAGATCGCAAACGGGAAGACCGTGTTCTGGCGTCCTTCTCAGTGGTCGTAGGTATAATGCTTGAACGCTTCTTGGGAGACGAAATTTCTCTTCGGAATCATCTAATCGTTGCGGCCTATACAGCAGGGTATGTTAGCGGATGCAATAGAGCAGATTTCCAGTACGGAGAGCTTTGGTAAGGTACCATGGCTTGGCCGGCTTTTCTTCATTCTGTTGTTCACCTTCTGTAGTTTGTTCAGTGGCGGCGGCGGTGAATTTTCTTTCGCGACTGTCAGCCTGGATATTTTTTGTATGAGTTGGGCGCCAAATGAACTCACGGTGGGTTTGATGCTTTTTTCTCTTTAGCTGTCTTTTCTGTTGTTGAAGGTTCTGAAGGCGGCGACGCCTGTGTTGCGAGCGGTCGGGTGAACAATGCAGCCTGCGGTGGTTAGGTGTGCTAGATATCTCTAGGGTAAGCCAGTCTTACCTGCAATGACCTCCCGGAAGGCCACAAGAGATTTTTGACCAGCATACTGGGCAATGGGAGGGTGTAAATGTCGTCGTTAGCAGGGGTAACAAATAATGTCGACTCCCCGAAAAAGCCGACTTTCCACACACCGCCTTTGGACGATTCTGCCGCAATCATCTACAGCATGTAATATTATAATTACTTGCTCTGTCTGGTCGATACCTACATAACAGAATACTTAACTCGGTTAGAAAGTCAATTGATGTCAATAAGATCTAACTACATAATCGCTGCAAGTTTTCAAAATGTTCCCCCCTGCTCGTCTATTTTAGGCATTGATCTGGTATATCCTCCATTTCTAAACGGTTTATATAAACAGGCAACCAATTATGTCCACAGAAAATCAAGACCAGCTCATTAGGCCGAGTCACAATTCCTTCCTGGCTTTAAAAGGTACAATGAGCCCTCATTGGCGTCTTCTCTCACGACAAAAATGGGTAATATTAAATAGTGTTTCCTTTCTATCCCTAAGGTATATCTCGTCGTCTTCGTCTTCAGCGTCATTCTCGTTCTCTTCGATTTCCTTCGGGTGGGGATATGCATTTACGCTGTCCAAATGATCCCATTTTTTGTAACTTCTCATGTGGATTCCAATAAGATGCTTGGTAAAAAGCTTACCAGAGACAAAGCGCGGCAACGTGAAAAGCAAGCCGAGCAGCCAGGTCGATTTGCTAAAGGGTACCCGATCGAAAATCGACGAGCCAGTCGATGAGGTCAGTGTTTGGAGTCGACTGGCACCAGCAAATAGTAAGATGTAATTCCACTGTCACACCAAGCAGGCAATCGGTCTTTATAACCAAAGCAGACCCTGCAGTAGATTTTGGTTGAGTTTGACAGCAAATCAATCCCCCTTTTGTGAGATTCCCCAAAAAGGTTTTCGTTGTCAAGGGAGCTTTGATTTCTCCCACATGGCCAAATCCGGATTTCTTTCTGCCTTGTATTTTTTTGTTCCTTTAATGGAGCTTTTCCCTTGTCTCGAAGTCGCCCATTTTCATTCCTTAGCCTGACTTTTGGAAACCTTCGTTGATTGTGTGGCTCAAGAATGTGACGAATGCAGCCTGAGCCCCTATTTCATTGCCTGTATTGTGGTGCATGATTTGGCGCCCGCCGAGTACACCCATTCAAAGCTGTACAGCTACATCTGTAGGGAAAGTAAACCCATCCGAGTTGCTATTTCCTTTGGCGAGAGTCATCCTGGAATGTGATGGTATAGCATATAAAAGTATCAAAATACTAGTAATTAAGGCATCTCCCAAGTTCTGAAGACCCATCTGTTCTGAAACCCTATATAAATCCAACCTTGGCTTTCAGGATGCAAATTTGAGACCATGACGAATTCCCATGGAAGTGTGAATGAAACCGTGTACGTCGTATCGGCATCATAGCAGGTATCCTTCAAAACAAATACCGATAGGTGCTTCGAGCGTTCCGAATGGTTGGTCAAGGAATCTGAAGCGACTGTCACATTTTCTGGTTCGTCTGTGTACTTCTAGATACAGAAGTCATCAGAGTATGAAATGGGGAGAGTTCACTTCAGGTCAACTCCTTGTAGATGATTGTCGGCCGCCTGATGAAGCAGAGTGATTATCACTTGCAACTCTCATGTACACAATGAGCGTGTAGTTGAAGAAATATAAATTATTTGATAGAGCGAGAGAACATTGAGAAAGGCTGCTGAGCAATATTGGAATGCTTAACGCATTACAATATCCCTAGTGCTTTGAGGCTCATGTAAGAATTTGAGTAAAATTTTTGGAGGAAGAAGGATTGTGTGAATTGTTGAAGCAGGAAGACAAAGTGCACGGTGTGGAGCGGTCTTATATAGACCCCTCATTCTTGTGCGTTTGCGCGGTCACCGTATGGGTTGACCGAACGCATGTGACCTGCCTGCCTGAATGGTCAGGCATGTGCAAATTATCAGAGTACTCGGGATATTTTGATTGTTCTTGATTGACTCCTTGTGGGACATTCAAGATCCAGAGACGGCTGAAATACCATAGTTTATGTGTTGGAAGAGAAAGTAGGACTTGAAGATTAGCTATATTCAAGAAATTGGATGGTTGGTAAGGTGTAATGAACAACGTTTCCACATGCCTCCTTACTAGGTTCTGGAGATTGTGGACAAACGACCAGGTCGACATTTGCACTCAGTCTATCCGGTTCCTTAAGGTCGGTCCGTGAGACCTCCTGAACATCCTCGACGTTCTGGACTGCAATGAGGGGGGATAGAAAGGACAGTATGTTTCGTCATCCTCTGGGTTAGTAAATGTTGAGATCAAGTGGCCGTTGGAGGATACGTGGATTTTATAGACGTTGGGCGCTAGATAATCGATGTGCTTCAGGAGCTGCTCCAATGCAGGGTCCTCCGACTCCAGTTCCTCAGTCCATAGTGACAGATCCAAACCGCCGTCGATCCCAGTCAACTACATGCCAGGTGCTGGGCCTCCGGGGTAGATTGCCCCACTGGAGGGGAATAGTCTGTCCTCGAAGTCGATCATATGGGATTGAGGCCAGCGTACATGTAAAGAAGTAAGAAGTCAATGGTGGGGGTACGTGTTTATCGTCTAACGGGAACAAGGACAAATAACGAAAAATGGAAAATCCACTTGAGTGATAGTCGACAAGTCACTTGGTTGCCTTTTCTTAAACACTAGGACTATTGCTATTCATTTGACAATAATGATGGTTATAAAATTCAAATTGACTCCAAACTCCGGTCATGGCTCTCTAAATCAACGAGTTATGTTATTTCTCCGGCGCATCTGGGAGGCGTTCTATCGTGTATTTCCCCCGCGCAACGTTCATGATTGGGACACCAGGGATTTTTCTGCAAAAAAACATATTCTATTAGCAAATATCACTTCAGAAAACATCGAACCTGTTCTTTGCTTACCGAACTCTCCTTTTGAGGTCTCGATCGTTGGTGGCGACAATGTAGATTCTATGCTTAATCACTCGGTCCACGATACAGTCATCTGCATAGGTACCCTTGTGATCGCATTTTACCCGCTCGAAACGGGAATCCTTAGCAATTCGAAGAGCCAGTCGGTATTTCTGCCCCAGCTTTTCCAACTCAGCCAGCACGCAGTCTGTGATTATGGGGATGCATTTCGCATAGAGGCAGTCCATCATCGTCGGAATCACCTCCAATTTATGCTGGACGCTGTGTGAGAGAAAGTTGGTATCGACCAGGACCGAGTACGGCGGCGTCAAAGATGTGTTGTACTGGAAAAAGAGAGCCGACGAAACTTGCGGGCTGGTGATTTTGTCTTCTGTCAGTAAACAACACGGAAAGATAAATCCATTCTAACCCACATTTCGCGTACTACATTGTCGTCCGTCTTCTTGTCCTTCATCTCTGGTTGGGTTTTACTAGCAGTGACGAGTAAGCTGGGTATTCTTTGGATCGATGGAAAGTGCACTCACAGTCGGCTATCTCGCAAAGTGATCGCCCTTTTGACCTGAGCAAACTTGCGAACCTTCTTCTTCACACCCATTGTTGAAACGCTCCTTCGACAGGTCCTGATAGCGCACAAAAACCCCGATAGGTAGAATAAGAAGCAAATAAAATCGGCGTGTCGAGGTGTTGGAAAGAAAATCTGCGGTTGCGCTTATCTTAGCGCGCGACCCCCACTTTTATTTCCATCGCCTTTCTTATCGCGCATTCTTATGCTTGCTCCCCCCCACACTCGTTTTGTTTTAAACCACCATGTTCGCGACATGGGCATCCCCAACCTGTCTCGGCATCTCGCTTCTCTATCAGAACCAATCCTCTTTGGCGGCGGTCAGGATGGTTCCTCAGCGAACTCCGTCAGGTCCGTCGTGATCGACGGCCCCTCTCTCGTGTACCATGTCCATTCGATCTTGGCCTCGAGGGGCAGTTCGCGTCTCAGCCAGATCGACCGGCAGCCTAGCTGTAATGAAGTCAGTATTGCCGTCATGAACTATCTTGTGGTCTTGAAGATTCTGAATGTGCGCGTGTATGTATGATATTCAGTGAATTGGCCTGGAGATATGTATACTGAGGAAGCCCCTATAAAATAGATTGAAGATATACTTTGATGGCGCTCTTCCCTTGAATAAGCGAGAGACAAGATTTTCAAGACTCGAAAAATCCCGAAAACAGCTCGAGACGTTCTGCAGAGCCACGAGCAAAGGGAGTGGACTAGTGTCAGTGGAGCGCGGTGCTATTGCGATCAGGCCTAGAGACCTATTCCAGGGCTTTGAATCCGCTGGAAAGCGCCCGAAACTGCCAGAGAATGCCTTTATGGTATCTGCTGTCATTGAAGACTTGGTTTCGAGATGGAGTATCTTGGAAATAAAACCAAACCTACTAGGAAATTTAGCCGAATTTTACATCGATGACACTGACCATCCCTGGTCAGATATCTGTGAGATTGTTCCTGGTGAGGCCGACATGGCTTGTGCTGCGCTTGCATATCGAGAACCCGGATTGGCCGTTCTAACGAGTGATTCTGATCTCCTCGTTTATGACTTTGGATCGTCTACCTCCGTAATTTTCTTCAACACCTTCTCCACCGAAAACTGGTACGACAAAGACCCGTCCCAATCTACAGTAAAGGCAATGAGTGTTTTCCCAGGCTCAGTCTCACGTCGCCTCGGAATACCAGCTCTGTCCTACTTTGCGTACGAACTGAGCCTCGACCCGCACGCAGGATTCAGAGAGCTCATTCGCCGTGCAAAACACGCCTCTGAATCAGGCCAGCCTGTACCGGCAGCCCATATCGAGTTCATGAGATAATACGATTTCCAGCGCTTTCAGCATGGTGTTCTTGACCCGTCCCTTTTAAGGGGCATTGATGTCCGGCTGTCTGAGCTACTGGCACAATGCTTCTGGGCCAATGAGTACCTGGAAGACACGCCTCGAATATATTTGCCCTTTTTGCAGGAAGACCACTCGCGACGGTGTGGGTGGGCCGAGGGTAGTCGCATTAGGAGGCTTGCATTTTCCTTGCTCAACTTCAATGCCGCAGGCGTGAAATACACGGGCGTCACCGAATGCACGCGTAGAGGCACTCGGTTCTGCTTTGATCAGGTGGATCTTTATACCCATGAAACCGTTGACCTGGAGGCGCAACGTCTCGTCGACATATTCAACTACGTCCAGACTGCAAATCCTCAGGAAGATGGCAACCCGGTCTTCTGGCGCCTATTTGCCATTACTGAAATGCACCTGAATGCCACAGAAGCCCTCCCTTCTCGCCTCGACAAACACGTTTTGGCTACTTTCCTTGGTTTTCCCAAAACCAGCACTAATAACGGTCGTATTCGCAGTAGCAGTAGCAGCAATGTTGTCGTCGGCTGGGAAGAAATACACGCTTTGGCGCAGATGCAGTCGGTGCTATATTCGCTACGGATACTCTCTCAGATGATCACAACAGTGCCGCACAGTCAAGGGCTAGTTGGTCAATTGCATGGAATTTTGTCGACGTTGCCCCCGCTTCATATTTTGATGCAATCGTATAGAGAAGTTAGGGACGAATTTTACAATGTATGATATGATATGATATGATAGAATTGCAATAGATATTTAGACTCAGGAAAAGACCAAAAATATGGCCTTGACGTCTAGTTGACAAGACCAAGTTATTCTTTTAAGAACATATATACAAAAGGATTTACTATTCAAAAATTCCCGTAGCTTTGGAGAAAGACGTTGCATACATTATGTACCAGAAAGCAAGGAAATCCCAAGACGCAGTGAGCAAAGTAATCACCTCGCTGACCGAAGGAACCCGATGACTCCTCGGCAGTAACCCATCAGCTCAGACAACCGCTTAGTCTCGTTCTGTTGCTCTCTTTTCCACGCCATGAGCGCAGCTTGCAACGCATACGCCGAGCCGGCTTCAGTATCCTGCGCCTCCCATGTATTCCTGATGAACTCGCCGTGGACTTTGAGGAAGACTGCCATCCATGCATTCACAAGCTCAAAGTCTTTCTTTTGGCGTAATCGTTCGGTCAGCGCGTTGACAAAGTCTACCAATTCACTGTGTCCCTGAGAAGAGAACTGAATGTCCAAAGACCGTATCTCCAAATCGATCTTTCCCGGCGAGAGTGTTTTGAAGTAGTCGATAAAAGGCGCAAAGTTCTGACGACTGGCACCTGTTTTGAGGAGCTTGCTGACATGGTCCTTTTGTGATGAGAGGATTTGATGATTCTGGATTACCGACGGTCGCGATAGTTCAGCTGTTGCGGGCTCTGCATCAATACTAGTTTGCTGTTTCTCATCCATGGTCTGCAAAAAGAAAGGCGCCCTTTCGGGAGCTTTAGAGGGCTCCTTTGGTTTATTCCGTTCCTATTTAAAGTTAGTCTTGTTAAAGTGAAACGTTCAAGAAATAGACATACCTTTATAGTGTCCAAATTGACGAGTGTTTGCCATGTCGATCGAGGCACTATGCTTAGAGTCATTAGATCATCGCCGAGCTGTTCGGTAGAGATGATCGATGGTTCCTGATTTCCACCTTCTGCCTCCACCGCATAAGCAGCATCAATCAAGCCGGAATTTGTTTCCGTAATCGCCGATGAAACCCAATTTTGTTCTGGGTCCATCTCGTCGATGTGCTTCGGCTGGAGAGTCGAGAAAAGGCTCTTGTTGTTCCATATATGAATGCCTAGCTCATCTGCATGAGCAGTTGCAAGAAATTCTCCGGTACTCGAAAACGCCAATGCAGTGCAGGTCGTTGGAACTTGGATCTTATCAATCAAATGGCCTGTTGGGAGGTCCCAGACTCTGATGGCAGAGTCCATCGACGATGCAATGATCCATCTACCGTCATTCGAAAAGGTAAAGTCGTTGATCTGCCCACGGCAGCCCCACAGTTCTCGAACAACTCGCTTGGTTTCCATATCGACCACGCGAATCGACAAATCATCACAACTCAAAGCCACAAGTTCGTTGATATTGCTGGCTCGCAGACCAGTAATGGCCGTCATCGGTGACCAGTTCAATTCTGTGAGCAAATGTCCCGTACTAAAGTCCCAGAACTATGTTTGTATTAGCACACAGCCCTCGCTTGTAACTGCGAGAAAACATACCTTTACCTTGCCGTCTAGGCCACAGCTTACGACATATCGATTAAGACTGTCCACTGCGATTCCGGTCACGGCTTTAGTATGTTTCTTGTCTGATTCGCCTGCGCGTTGCGGCCGAACTGCGGTGCCTGGCAAAGCCAATCGTGATTTCTGAGTCGAAGGCCTGGGAGGAAACTGCAGTCTATGCACACCGGACTGGAGGTTGAACATATCTATACTGCCACCTGCTGAGCCTATCACGGCAAAGGTACCACAAGTTGACATTGCCACGCTCTGATATCAGTCAGTACATCCGCGATAAACAGACACGTTGACTAAAGAAAAAGATCGCATACCTTCACCTCTGTTCCATCACTCGTCTCAAAAGCCCATCGACCAGCCTTTTTCTTTCCCCAATACCACGTGCGCGCAAACTTGTCTCCCTTATGGCCGGTCACGACGCATTCCCACCCATTGGCGTTCTGAGAGGACTTTTTGGCATCCCTTGAGTTTGTCCAAACTTGCTGGCTGCTGGTTCCCATACCAGCGTCACGGTTGAGAGAGCAAGCAATTGACGTGATTTCCGGTGCCTTGAGATCCTCGGATGTCGGTCCAGACTTCAGGATGCCTTTCTTCTGACTCTTGCTTTTAATATTTCCTTGCGACAATTCGCTGTTTTGATTATCTTTGCGTAGACTGAAGCCCCAAAGACTCCGGTCTTTGGAGCCGCTTAATAACCACTTGCCCGCAGAGTCACTGCCATCAGACGATGCAGGGAGGAATAAAAGCGCGCTGACGGCTGCAGCGTGACCACCGCGACTATGCAGCATTCTCGGGATTGGTGAAAATGGAGACTCATCAAATATCCATGACCGCAAAGCGTTGTCTCGCCCAGAGGATATCAGAAATGGTTGACCGTCCAAGAATTCAATTTTATTGACACCGCCATCCGAATCTTTTTGGTGCATTTCGTGGGCTTCTCTTAGCGAACCGGTTCTTCTTCCTCCATTGTTAAGATCCCACAGAGTTATATCTCCGCTGTAGCTTGTTGCAGTAGCCATCACACCCGGGAGTCTCCCATCGTCTCCAGCACCTATTCCATCGGTTCGAAAAGAAATCGACGTTACGGGATGGGGACTATTGGAATTCAAAGACAAAATAGCTTGCTCGGTATCCACGTTTCGGATCACAACAGTTCCAGCTTTGTAAGCTATGGCGATGTGCGAAAGAGCCGGCGTGGGCTCAATGGCTGTGACCGCTCCGGCCTGCGCAGTCAGAGGAAGAATGGTGTGTAGCAATTTCCCCGAGCTGATATTCCATATTTCCACGGTACCGTCATATCGCCCAGCAAATACTTTGTTCAGATACGTCGGCATGGTACAGATATTGCCGGTGAATATAGGAAGGTCGGGAGTGCTTCGCGATGGTTTTGCGATCAAGGTTGTGTAGTGAGCATATGACGTAGAATTCCACACTTGGATGCAGCTTTCGCAACAGCCCACGATCCACGACCCAAAAATCAAAAGGCGAGTAACTTGCCCTGTGAAAGAAGGCGTTGCTTCTAGAGAAGCAATCTTCTTTCCACGTCGAAAAACCCACACCCCGCACTCATCGCCAGCCTGTTGACCACCCCATGCCGCGAATACCACGTTTTTCCACGCAGCGGTCGCCGTGATCGGGTTCGGAGTACGAGGCTGACTTGCAAAGACCAGACTCAGCCCGCGTTTGAAATCGTATGTGTGCAGCACATTTCCAATGGACGTAGTGATTTGATACGTTGATTTTCCCAGTCGTACGGATGTGAATGGGACCGAGGTTGGAGAAACCAGACCGAGAGTCTGCATAGACGTCCATTAGCTGCGATTCGAGCATCCTTTGCACGCGTTACTATCACTCACTCTGAAATGGGAAAAAATCCTGGAGCTCGGCTCATCCTTCTTTGCAGACCGGGGCTGCAAAGTCCTTTGGCGCTTTGCCAGGGGCGTATCGATCTCCTCTGCAGTAACAGAAGGCATGTTGTGTCAGTTTGTGGCTGATGTGCAAATGCGCCTGCTGCGAACTCCGATATATTTTTTTTTTGTATCCGTAAGATTCTTATCCGTCATTACGCCAGATATGGATTAGCGCATTACAAAACTGGCTAGTGCTGTAATACGCCGTACGATACCCGATTTCGGTGTTTACCGAACACGGGCGCCTGCCTCCTTCATCATCAGCTATTCGCTGGCGCAGTTGATTATTTACTTGCTTGCAGAGACCAACGGCGTGGTCGCTGCTTCGTTTTCGTCGTCCTCTTCTTCTTGCTGTACCTAATCGCAAGATTCGCTTGCTCTGTAGGTATGCGAATCCAGGCTATCGGGACTCCGTAACTGGCTAACTAACAGCAGCGACCCAAGAAACGAAGCCAGGATGTGGGCCGCAGTCCAAAAAGTTTGACACCGTCATGTCGCCCCTCCATCTCTCCTCCCATGGTGGAGCTGAGTCTGCCAAACCCAAACTCGCGCAAGATGAGAGCGCCCCTGTTTCCGTTCGATAACAAGCATAATCAATAATACATTCGAACATCTTTCCAAAATAATCCCTCCACTTGCTTGACGACGACATCCGGCCTGAAACAGACCAGTTGGTGGCCCTCGCGGCAGCCATGTCGGACAATGCTAACTCCATAAACGACCCAGTGTCGGATAGTGCGATGCAAGCTCCGAAGTCGACAGAAACACCCCCGTCCTCAGGAACCGCAATCAGCGAAGCAGATGAGCTACAAAGTACCCACGCTATAAACTCGCCGATCCCACATTCAACATCGTCAGGACATCTCCCCGAGACAAAGCGACAATCGTTTTCCTCTCTCATTTCGTGGGGATCAGGAATCGTGCACGACGCTGCGGCGACGAAAAATGGCAACGAGGATGCGGTGAAGTCGGCTCAGACAGACCTGCCCACGTCTACCTCGGGTCATGCTCTGTCAAATGTGACCTACACATCACAAGGGCCCCAGCTCCCGAGAAGCGATATACCATTCGAAGGATGGCAAGGGAATCGACTGTCCCGCCCGACTCGTTCGTCAAGTAGAACACCGAGAAGATTGAGTAACAGCACCGCGGCAAGCTCTACCTCCGAAGCCGACCCACGACCTCCAATAATTGGCAGAATCGGCGTCTGCGCCCTCGATGTCAAGGCACGAAGCAAGCCCAGCCAAAATATCCTGACTCGTCTTCAGTTAAAGGGGGATTTTGAAGTCATAGTCTTTGGTGACAAGGTCATTCTGGACGAGGCCGTTGAGAATTGGCCCATTTGCGATTTCTTGATTGCCTTTTTTTCCGATGGATTCCCGCTTGATAAGGCAATTGCCTATGTCAAGCTGCGAAAACCTTTCTGCGTGAATGACCTATCCATGCAGAAAGTTTTGTGGGATCGTCGGCTTTGTCTTAAAATTCTGGACCAGATGGGCGTCCCTACCCCTAGTAGAGTCGAAGTTAACAGAGATGGCGGCCCTTTATTAACCTCGCCGGACCTTGCCCAGCATGTTTATTCTTTGACAGGCGTGAAGCTAGAAGGCCCAGAAGACGGCGTCGGAGGCGGAGCAGCTAAAACCCAGTCAGTGTCGTTGTCCGAAGATGGAGAAACACTTATCGTGGATGGCCAAACTCTGCGAAAGCCTTTTGTTGAAAAGCCGGTTAACGGGGAGGACCACAATATTCACATCTACTTCCCCAACGACCAGCAGTATGGAGGGGGAGGAAGACGACTCTTCAGAAAAGTCGGAAACAAGAGCTCGGAATATGACCCTGACCTCGTTGTGCCGAGATCGATAACAGAGAAGAACGCCAGCTATCTCTACGAGCAGTTTTTGAGGGTCGACAACGCCGAGGACGTCAAGGCTTATACAGTTGGTCCTGATTTTTGCCATGCTGAGACGCGCAAGTCTCCTGTGGTAGACGGAGTAGTAAGGCGAAACACACATGGAAAGGAATTGCGTTACATCACCAACCTTACCAAAGAGGAGGCTGCCATGGCTGCAAAGATCTCCAACGGTTTTGGGCAAAGAATATGCGGCTTTGACATGCTTCGTGTCGGAGACAGGAGCTTTGTTATCGATGTGAATGGCTGGAGTTTTGTCAAGGACAATAACGACTATTACGACAAGTGCGCCAAAATTCTTAAAGAAACGTTCTTGAACGAAAAACGTAAACGAGATCGTACATTTGAAGCATCAGAACCCCCGTCTCCGGATCTAATGTCTCTCAAGAAAGCCAACGCGACCTCCCATCGAAGTGCATTGAGGACGATTTTGAGATCGCCGAGTATGTCGAGACTTCACGGTTCGCAAAACTCAAACTCAACAAAAAGCCACTCAATATCCCCTGAAATTCCAAGTAATCTCACAGCACCAGTCACTGAGACGACCAAATCTTTGCTACCTCAGGCCGTGGAAGAGACATCGGCCCCCGCGAGTGTTAACGCGTCAAGCGCTAATTCAGCGTCTGTTTCTATTTCAAATGAAGAGGAGCCAGCACCGCCACCCCCAGCCTCAAAGCATTCTTGGAAATTGAAGGGCATGGTGGCTGTCATCCGCCACGCTGACCGTACACCAAAACAGAAATTCAAATTCACCTTTCATAGCCAGCCCTTTGTTGATCTTCTTAAAGGACACCAGGAAGAAGTTGTTATCAAAGGCGAAGCTGCACTGGCTAGTGTGTCCCACGCAGTGAAGATCGCCATAGAACAAGGTTTGGAAGACATGGACAAGTTAAGATTGCTGAGAACATCATTGGACAAGAAGGGCGGATGGCCGGGCACCAAAGTCCAAATAAAACCAATGTTTCGAAAGCGCAAACCAGAGGAGATGGGAGAGGTTCCTCTTGACTCGATATTATCCACATCAGCCCAACTGAAGCAAGGTCGTCCTCAAGACACAGCATCCCTCGCTCAAGACCCGCTTTCTGATAGTGATAACCTGAGCCGGTCACAAACTAGGAGTGATTCAATCTCTGGTCCTACTTTCTCTCGTTTCTCTGCTGTTGAAAACGACCTTATTTTGGACAAGCTCCAGCTAGTTATTAAATGGGGAGGAGAACCCACGCACGCGGCTCGATATCAATCCCAGGATCTTGGCTCAAATATGAGAGATGACTTGAAATTGATGAACAAAGAGGCTTTACACGACGTTCGCATATTTACAAGCTCGGAACGCAGAGTTAGCACAAGTGGTAAGTTGTTAATCGGATCTATTTGTTGGCAACTCTAGTCTGACCAATTAAAGCTCAAATCTGGGCATGCGCATTTTTAGACGAGAAAGAACTTCCCGAAGGCTTCATTCAGGTTCGAAAAGATCTTTTGGATGATTCAAATGCCGCGAAGGATGTCATGGACAAGGTTAAGAAGAAACTCAAGCTTTTACTTCGCGAGGGATCGGCGCCTTCTCAATTTGCCTGGCCAAAAGAAAACTTTCCAGAACCGTCTGTTGTGCTCGCTACTGTAGTGGAATTGATGAAATTTCACCGCAAGGTTATGCGACATAACTTTAGCAGGTTAGCACCGGCCCAAAGCGAGCCGCAACAGACCACGAAGACGAGCGAAGAGTATTCAGCGTTCCAATCGTCAAAGAACGATCAGAATCCAAGTGTTACAAATATTCAAGGGCGATGGTGTACCGGCGAAGAAGCAGAACTATTCAAGGAAAGGTGGGAGAAGCTGTTTGCTGAGTTTTGTGACACGGAAAAAGTCGATCCCAGCAAACTTTCGGAATTATATGACAGCATGAAATTTGACGCTCTTCACAACCGCCAGTTTCTGGAATGGGTCTTTATGCCTCCTGAAGATTTTGATATTAACGAGGAAAGCCAGGTTGCGCACCCAAGTGATACTGATCGGGTAGAAGAAAAAGCCGACAATGGCACGCGAGTGCATAGAATGGGGCTGAAGCAAAGAGCGCTCGGCCTTTTAGAGTCAAGACATCAATTTGGGACTTTGGAAGACGCATATGACCACTATTTCAAGCTCCAGTCCGGCCCTAGCTCGAAGAAGAAGAATGCTGATGAGCGACTGGCAAAACTTCGAGAGTTGTATAAGCTAGCCAAAGTCCTGTTTGACTACGTTACCCCTCAAGAATACGGAATCAAAAATAGCGAAAAGCTGGAAATCGGGCTTCTTACCTCGCTGCCGTTGTTGCAGGAAATTGTTCGAGATTTGGAGGAAGTGCAAGCGTCACCAGATGCAAAGTCCTTTTTCTATTTCACCAAAGAGTCGCACATCTACACATTACTGAACTGCATTTTGGAGGGTGGTATCCAAACCAAAATCACAAGAAGCGCGATCCCCGAGCTGGACTATCTATCTCAAATCTGTTTTGAGCTTTACGAGTCTAAAGATAGCGACACCGATACTTTCTCGTATTCGATTCGAATTTCCATCAGCCCCGGATGCCATACGTTTGATCCCCTCGATGTGCAGCTTGACTCACGCCATGCCATTGGGTGTGCCCCCAGGAGGAGTCTGACAGCCCATCAAGACTGGAAAGAAGTGATTGAAACTCTCAAAGCCAAGTTCGACACGTAAGTTCCCGAATCCTGACTCGATACTGTTGCTTTCCACTGACTTTTCTATAGGGTCAAACTGCCGAAGAGCTTTATTGCCGTCAACCTGAGTGACAAGTATGCCTACAAGCCAGACGTAACAATGAGCTGATACTAGTTTGTGCGAAATAAGATCTGAATTCTTGTAATGGCGAGATGGCTTATGGATAGACAGTAGACTTATTGACTCATATGATAGACATGCTACGAAGCTGGGTCGCCCCTGTATCATTGTTTTCCATGTGCGTCCTCAGCAATCATTGCTGATGAGTAATACGTAATGCAGCAGTTATGCTGATCTTTAAGCGCTTGAGCATATCTTGAATAATCTCTTAGTCTCGCCGCCCCACCTGACTAGTGCAATCTTGGCAGCGGGCTGCGTCCATGTGCCTTGGCAAGCCCACTGCCGGCTCTCCGAGTATCACCGCGCAGCCCATGCTTGCTCCTTTCTGCTTGCCTGTAATTTGTTCGCTCTTCGCTTTGCGAGGAAATAAAGTCCGGTTTCATGTCGAATGTTACGCCCGCGCGCAGTGACTCTGTTGAACCAGCTGAACGCTGAGACTGATAATGCCTTCGACAACAACGCTATGATTAACAGCGCTTCCTGTTAGCAGTCAGCCTCGATGCTAATTACTTCGCGCACATATCAGCTTGCACAAAAAACGAATCAATGTGACGTTGCCCGTGATCAACAGTATCCGGCAAGATTCCGCTCTTTGACGGGCTGGCAAACTGACATTGCAGATGCTCAGAAAGCTCATAAAATGCTGTTGGTTCATCAGTCGGGTTATGTCCGGGTTGGTGAGGTGATCAGGTATTTTTCTGTCTCATTATACCCTTTTTATTATTCTCAAGGCACATTTGAGTAACTTTTGTCGTAATTATAGATATACCTTGACTTATACCCCCAGTACAGACCATGTGTTGCCGACCCCCACCGAGCTGCATGTCAGAGTCAAGAATACATCGGCTATCCCTCTACGGGCTGCATACTTGCACGGGCCGTATACTCTTTATGCATCATGCTATCCTTTAGATTTCAATCCCGATCATAAATACGCCGATGGTGATAGAAAAGGAATTCCGCAGTTTGAGCCTTACTTGAAAGCCGGCGGGGGTTGGGCAGCAAAGATACCAATTCCAGAGGATATCCGCATTCCATCATTTCCTCAAGATGGAGTACAGCCAGAAAGCAATAAAAGGGTGACATGGGTGATTGAAATAGTCTCGCAAGTGATATTTTCCGCGTCGGCCGCCGTTCACTTTGAACTGTTGGTTGGCCGTGATCAGAAATCAACTGAACTTGGTATCACTGGCGCTTTATCTACCAGTGGGCTACCGCCGCCTACTCATATACAGGAGCACCAGAATTCCAGGACAAAAGATACGTCTTCGGTGGTCGTTACCAAGGGGGTCTTCTCTAGGTCCATATCCTTAGTGTTTGACGACACCAAAAGTCTTTGGAACACCCCTTCATTTCCGTCCGCAGAAGAGAAAGAACGTCTCATACAGAGAGCGGTCGTACCACATGTCGGAGCTTCTACAGAAGGCCCGCCGAAAGAAAGCCGTGCAGATAATTCGAAAAACAATCGAAGGAAACCGAAGCGAAGGCGTGTGCACTTCGTTGTAATCACCCATGGCCTACATAGTAATCTTGGTGCGGACATGCTATATCTCAAAGAGAGTATTGATGCTTCCTCGCGGGCAACAAGAAAGGACACCGAAGACCGCAAACGGTTGAACAAGGATATACATGGCCCCAGGGCTTCGTTCTCAAAACAAGGCCGATGCCAAAGAGTCGATGAACCCAATAAAAGCACTGAATCGCACCCAGAAGATGACAATATATCTCCAGGAAACAATGGTGAGGGGGAGGAACAAGAGGAAGACGATGAAGAAGAAGTCATTGTTCGCGGGTTTCCAGGAAATGTTGTTCGTACCGAACGCGGTATCCAGTATCTTGGAAAACGACTCGCAAAGTATGTTTTGCTCATGACATATCCGGACCAGCCTTTTTTGCCTACGAAAAAGAAAAAGAACTCTTCAAGACGTTTTGTGAAGAAAACTTCATCCGGACATGCCGACGACAATATAGGTGTTGACAAGAATTTTGAGAATCTTGAGTCTGAGTATCAGATTACTAGCATCAGTTTCATTGGGCATTCTTTAGGGGGGCTCATACAGACCTATGCAATTGCATACATTCAAAAGCATTCGCCAGAATTCTTTGATTATATCAGACCAGTCAACTTTGTCGCATTAGCTACGCCTTTTCTCGGTCTGAGCAACGAGAATCCTGTATATGTTCGTTTCGCCCTGGATTTTGGCCTAGTCGGGAGGACTGGGCAAGACCTCGGTCTCAGCTGGATGGCTCCGCGACGAGTACGAAATGGATGGGATAATATTATTGGCAAACTAGGTGGCGATACGCGACAAGATAAGATGACGGCGGCTTCAAAGCCTCTACTACGAATTCTCCCAGCTGGACCTGCTCATCAAGTTTTGCAAAAATTCAGAAATCGAACGATATATTCGAATGTTGTAAATGACGGCATCGTTCCTTTGCGAACGTCTTGTCTCCTCTTTCTTGACTGGAGAGGTCTTGACCGGGTTCAGAAAGCTCGAAGAGACAATGGCCTCGTGGGCACAATGGCAGAATGGGGCTGGGCTGAGCTAACTGGGGCTAATTCGAGTTCACCTGCAAGAAACCACTTTGAAACCGGTACGCCTCCAGTGCATGATGAGCAAATACTGCGAGCTGAAGGAGATGACACGGCATCGGAGAATCACAATTCTTTTTCTCAGCTTTCGCTGTCCCCGGCTCCCCACCAATTCTTTAAGAAACCACTAGAATCAGAGCCAGGGGAAATATCGCCTACCATCACCAGCACGCCTTCCAAGGAACGCGTCTCGTCACCGAACCCGTTTAGTAACCTGATGTCAATGTTCCAATCATCAGAATCCAAACCCCCCACCAACAAAAAGAGCACTAGAATTTATAAGAGAAGCCAAACGCTTAGCATGTCCTCGGATGGATCAGAACCCTCCAGCTCGCCTCTGCCCACCCGTGTTCGGGGCAATTCTGTTTATGATGAAGAACTCAGCGCTCCTCCCAAGACAACAATATTCGAGTCTGCTGGCGATGTTCTGAGACCTCCACTGCCTCCGACCGAGTTCATTTTGGATCCTGCATCCAGACCACGGACGATCTTTCATGACCGTATTTACCACCCAGGTGACATCCCACCGCCCATTTTAAAACGACGAGGAACATTGTTTCCGGGGAAAAAGCGCTCAGACTCAAAGACTTTGTCTGACACTAGCGAGAGCCCGTCTGTAAGCGGGCTCAAGGTTGAGGAGAAGATTGCAAGGGCCTACCATGACGGCATCTCGTGGCGAAAGGTTCTTGTGCGACTCGAGCCAGATGCTCACAATAACATCATCGTGAGGCGCATGTTTGCAAATGCGTACGGATGGCCAGTAGTGAAGCATCTTGTAGACACCCACTTTGGGGACACATATGCTGCGAATACAGAGGATGCTTTGGAGCCGAATACGGAGAACGCAAAACCCTTGGCCATCAGTGCTACCGACACAGGAGAAGAAGTCATTGGACAAACAGTTACCTCCCCCCCGACGTTGCTGCAACCATTCGACAAACATACTGGCTATTATCGCTCGGTAGAAGGGTCAGATAGAACCTCTGATATAGATGGAACCCAGCCTGATCAGAACTCACCCATTAGCCCCGACAGACGGTCACAGAAATCGACCGCGTCCAAATCAGAATCTGCTCAGTGGACCGATCGCTATTTCTCCGACGGCGAGTCGGATTCAGAGTCAGGAGACGAACACGAAGGACCACCTCTTCGGCAAAGCTGAGCGCTCGTCTTTTAATTTTGTCATGTTTCGGGCATTTGCTATGTATATTTTGTATAGATCTTCAGCGGGTACTAGGCATGTATAGTGATTTATTAGATGATTTTTTACGCATGGATCGTTGGGATTTCGATGTTGGAACATTCACCTAGGTTGTCATGATATTATCATTTCATAGCATATCAATAATTAAGTTACCATCCTATCAACGTTGGATAAATGTCAACTGAGTTGAAACACAAGAGACTAACTCCAGAAGTCGGGGAGCCCCGCGGGCAATTAGAAAGCTTCGCCCCACCTTGAACCTCGATACTTCAATTATCTTTTCAATCTCCAATTTTGTCAGTACAGCTATCAGACAGACTCAATTGAAAATGTCAGACACGCCGGACTTGCAAGAAATTCATGATTTCTTGATTGGCATCGCCGCCGAGGCGGGCAAGGTTATTACCAGCAGTCTGCCAAGGATTGACTCTACAGGGTCGAAGAAGAACAGTAGGAACCAATTCCATGCAATGGTCAACTCAAAGAAAAAGATAATAACAATTCCATATATTGCCAGGCTCTGATCTAGTCACTGAATATGACAAAGCTGTGGAAAGCATGGTCTCGCAAAGACTCCAGGCCAAATACCCGACATACGAGTAGGTTCAACCAGCCAGCTATATACCGCTAGACTGATTGGAAACTTAACAAAACAAACTCAGTTTTCATGGCGAAGAAACATATACCCCTGAGAAGCCTCTCACTGACAAGCCGACGTTCATTGTCGACCCAATTGACGGCACTGTCAATTTTGTGCACGGCTTTCCCACCTCGTGCATTTCGCTCGGGTTTGCAGTCAATCGCAAGCCACTGGTCGGCGTTGTTTACAACCCTTTCACCAACACCCTATACTCGGCCATCCAAGGCCGCGGCGCCTTCTTGAACCGAGAGACCCGACTCCCTCTCAAGGGCGACGACAGCCTCGAGCCTCTACAGGGCCTTGAGAACGCGCTGATCGCACTGGAATGGGGTTCAGAGCGCAGCGGAAGTAACTGGGAAACCAAAATACGCACTTTTGAAAGCCTGGGCAAGACGCGTGAGGCCGGAGGCGCCATGGTACACTCAATCCGCAGCCTGGGCTCGGCTGCTTTGAATATCTGCGCGGTTGCTACGGGCTCGATTGATCTGTACTGGGAAGGTGGTTGCTGGGCCTGGGATGTGTGTGCTGCATGGGTGGTACTGTCAGAAGCTGGCGGTATCATGGCTGGGGGTGTGCAGGGCGATTGGAGTCCTGCGATCGATGGGCGTGCATATTTGGCGGTGCGGCCAGCGCCAAACGGTCAGGGTCAAAAGGAGATTGTTGAGGAGCTGTGGAGTCATGTTAAGGGGAGACTGGTTTATTAGTCTGGGTCGTATTCTTGTAATGCTCGTCAACTGGTACGTACATATGTATATGATCTCAGCGTTGGAATAGAACTAGAATACTCTGAAGCCCAAAGTGGACTGTACGCCCATTATATATATGTCACCAGTGAGATCAAGGTATTAATTACAAACTGCTACCAAGTATCTACACATCTAGATCACGCCAATATCTTCCCATGCTCATACAAATGCACCGTGATATTTTAATTGAATATATTGGACGCATATAAACAATGGCGAGAGCAGACACTGTTGTTCGGCGATAAGCTTGTCTGCCCCGCAGCAACTCGCCGCAGCCAATGACGGACACGGCAGCGTCTCCACTACAAGATGCAAAAATCCATCTAGAGATTTTTAATCCAACGTATTTTGCAGTTATTTTATATGCTCCACCCTTGTGACTGCTAAGAATAAGGGACCAACAGACCTTTCACCAGATCAGCATCGAGAGACACCCGCATTGCCTTGGTCAAGATGCCCACTGAGCTGGAGGAGGTGAGTGCCCCTCTATTTCATTTTTTGTTTCATTGTAACTGACTCTCCGTGCAGCTCGTAGAGTTTCTTCACCATGGAAATATCCAAATTCGGCAGATTGGTATGTTGAACTAGCTTATAGGCTTGTACTCCATTATTGACAAGCAGCCAGCTGCCGAGAATCTCGTTGGGTACTCCGACAGCGAGGTATCCTTGTTCAAAAGACTGGATATGGAGCCAATCAGGGACTTGAAACTGCTTGTCCGAGACTACCCTGTCAGTCTTCCTCCATTCCAATTTGTCTGTGGGTCGCTAACGGGTCGAATGGACGTGCGAAGTAGCCCATCGCCAAAAATGTACTTACCATGTTAATCAATCTTTCTGCGGATGGAGAGATTCTCAAATATCTTGCAGATGACGATGCATTTTTGGAAGTCTTGCTGGCAAAAATCACGGTATGTCATGTATCTTCGTCCGGCCTGACTCTCGCTCTTGCTAAATACTGGGGTAGAATCCAAAGGAGCAAAATGCAGATGACATCGCGATGCTGTTGGCCAACCTCTCCAAAGCCGACAATATCACACGAATTATCAGCCTCTCGCGGAAAGCAGCAGATGACGTGTCCACCTCGAACAATGTTCTGGACCAACTGATGGATTGTTTTGTCAAGGGTGCAGAGGGTACCTTGAATAAGCACGCAAACTACGACTATTTGGCGTACTTTTTTGCGGATCTGTCCAAGACGGAAGAAGGTCGCTCTTATTTCACGAAGAAACAAGACTATGACTCTGTTGTCCCCATCACAAAGCTCCTCGTATTCACCGAACATTCTAGTGACATCCGTCGACGAGGAGTAGCGTCGACCATCAAGAATGTCTCTTTCGACGTGCAGTCACATCCGATGTTATTTGACGAGGATGGCGCAAATATTCTGCCTTATATATTGCTTCCAATCATGGGTCCGGAGGAATACCCCGACGACGAGACATCAGAGATGCTGCCTGATTTGCAGTTACTTCCGCCCGACAAAAAACGAGACTCAGACAACCAAATTATCTTAACACACCTAGAAACCCTCCTTTTACTGACAACAAGCCGGGAAGGTCGAGATAAACTTAGAGCAGTACAAGTGTACGCCATCATTCGCGAATGCCACCTTAACGTGGAGGATGAAGAGGTCCGAGAAGGCTGTGACCGGCTAGTGCAAGTATTGATGCGTGGTGAGGAGGGAGAGGAAAATCCAGCAGACATTGAGGCTATGGCAAAGGCTAGAGCTGATGCTTTTGGCCTGGAAGCTCCTCAGGGCCGAATAATCGAAGGCGAAGGCAAAGGCGAGGATGAGAGGATAGAAGAAATTCTATAAGCTAGTATCTAAGATGAGCAATACGAACCAGCTCGAGTTGCCATTATCACCAGAATAATGCCTCTGAAATAATTATAAATGATACAAGTGTAAATGATATAAATAATTACTATTGAAGAAAGAATAAAGGTGAATTGATAGTCGACACTGATTGGCCAGGTCCTCAGATGGCACGTGAATTGTGGGTCTCGATTCGCGTTAATGACGCCGGTTCTGCCTTAGGCACCAGCCGGCCCATCACCGCTGACTGAGGCTCTCCGACGCCAACAACTTCACCTCTTGCGGTCGTGCTGTCTTTGTCTGCTTAAAACGACCTGTCCCGCCACCTCGCACCCAGAGGCCAACTCTTGACTCCCATGGCAGCTTCCAGACTATCGCCATCAAGCTGAAGAGTTGACCACGGACGCTCTCTTTGCAGATATATCGACGCTCGTGCTCCAAACCCTCAAGTCGCCCTTCTACAAGTGCTAGCCATTTCAGCTCTTCAACATGGCTACACCCACCGACCCAAATCTCGCTCGCACCGCGACGGGCGCCGGTGCGCCTCCAGTGATGAAGATACGGCGACCGAAGGCAGCAGATCCTTTGGTGCGACCTAAGAAGAGGCCTCCCCCCGGCAAGAATATTAGACCCTCTGGTGGTGCAAATGGCACGAGGCCACCTCCACCTCCAGGGACAGCCCAACCGAAACTGAACGTGATCCCGGAGCCGCAACTCAGTCGACTTCAGCGATCCAAGGTCCGAGACGACGTGACCGTAAACGGGTTTAGTGGCCCTCCCCTGTCGAATACAGTGACCGACTACCCGTTAGTGACTACTAAGCGCGCTTTACGAGAAGGCCTCAAGTTCCATGTCGCCAAGTTTCTGTCAAAGAAATCTATCGATCCTAGAGACGAAGCACAATTTACACGTCCAGTTCGCCTCCAGCGACGTGACCCTCGGTTCAGGCCTCCGGAGCCAGATGCGACCAAATCTGAGGATACAAAAATGTTAGATGCAACTAATAACCCGGATGAAGCAGAACGTGAAGAGTTTGAAGCAAGGAAAGCTGCCCGGGAAAAAGAACGCGAAGAGAATCTTGCCCAGATTGCGCCATCAGCCAACAACCCTCAAAAGCGGGCCAACCCCATGAAGCCGAAAACACAACAAGTCATGAAAGCTGATATGACTGCGGAAGAGATCGCAAAGGCTCGAGTCAAGTACGAGGAGGCTCTACCTTGGCATTTGGAAGACTTTGACAATAAGAACACATGGGTGGGAAATTATGAGGCTGCTCTATCTGAGACGTACGCTATGTTTGTGCTTGAACCGACTGGGAATATGAGAATGGTACCCATCGACAAATGGTATCGATTCAACGCGAAGAATGCGTTCAAATCCCTGACGATCGAGGAAGCCGAGAAATTCATGTCAAAGAAAATCAAAGATCCCCGATGGTTCATGGAGAAGCAGCAAGAAGCTGTCGAAAAGAAAGAATTGGAACAATTTGCCAAGCAGCGAAAGGTCTATCGAGGCAAGGCAGTTGTTGGTGCAGGATTAGATGGTGACGATATGGACTTTGAAGAAGACCGATTCGCCGATGACGAAGAAGTAGATGCTGGTCTTTTCGAAGAAGATGAAGACGCCAAAGCCTCCGAGAAACGAATCAAACAGGACCAGTTGAAAGCAAACATTTTCGACTTGAAAGAAGAAAAAGATTATGACGAGGAAGAAATCAGAGAGCGAAAGGAAAGAGAAGCCCGTAAAGTTCTCGGGAAGAAAGTGCGCAAGGCGCTGCAGAAACGCGAGAAAAATTTTGACTACAGTAGTGGTTCGGACGTGAATCCTTATTCAGACGAAGAGGTAAGTTTGTCTATTTTTTCAACTTGCTGCTCAACATGCTGACTCATGTATTAGAGCTCCGAGGAGGACAGTGAAGCTGAGCGCCAGAAAGAAGCAGACAAGAAGGCGGAAGAAGAAAAGGCCGCCAAGGACAAGGAGAAGGAATCAGGTACTTCAACTAAAGGTACCGGCACAAGCACGCCATCTGGTCGTCCAAAGCATACCGATGCCCTCAAGAAAGCCGCCATTGGACGCAAGCGCGGCGGATCGCCGAATCTTTCAGATGCCAGTGGGACAGATACTTCGCGAAAGAAGCCAAAGCACACATCAGCCCAGGCTGGTCGCGCTTCGCCTTCGCCTTCATCTGTACTCGCGGTAGGTTGAAGTGAAGCGCAATTATTGGACTTGTAATTTTTCTAATAAGTTCTTCCAGGCAAACAAAAAGAGAAGTAGGGTTGGAGGTGCAGTTTCTGGAAGTGACGTTGAAGGCGGCGCCCTATCCGGAGGCGACATGAGCGATACTAGCAAGGCGAAGAAGCTCAAGCTGAATCTATCACTGGGCGGTTCTAGAAGCGGCACTCCTCTCAGTTCAAGACCGGGTAGCCCAGCGCCTCTCCGAGCAGGAACACCCGATGGCGTCAAAGGTATGATTTAATTTGCTCACTGATAATGAACCGATTTCTAACGGTAGATGCGTGCACTAGGCCCAACGCGAGGATCAACTCCACGCCCGGTTGCCGGAGCTGGAGCTGCTGGCCAGCCAAGCTTTCCCACTCCAGCCGAAATCCACGCCGCCATTCCGGCCTCTGGCATCCTCAGTCGAGATCTTCTCAAGATCTTCCACCCGCGTATCGGCGAGTCCAAGGAAAACCACCGTCGATTCATCGCAATTGTCAAGGATGTCGGTGTCTATGGAAAAGAAGACCGTCTACTACGTCCGGGTGTGTTGAAAGATACTTGAAAGAGAGGCTCTTGGCGAGGGACTGTTGCGCAGAGAAACAGATAATGAAAGAGGGAGAGATATCTAGACTAGTAATTTGAGGATTTGGGAATGATATTGTGAAGATTATGTATATTGAAGAAGGTTGCTTCTTCTTTCCTTTTTTTTTGCTATTTGGAGTATCGTTCGTAGTTTGTGCTGCCTGCATTTTGAACTTGGTGTATCTACGGTTAATAAGCTAGGAAAGAGAATATGCGATGCTTTTTTTTGAATTTGAATATCGTCAATTGATCATCTCTATCTACGTATTCTGTGCACTAATGCTCACCACATGTATGGATCAACAGGTACAAATATGTATATGTATGTATATTAAAAGAGTTCATGACATGCAAAGCATTAAACTAATTATAACAAGAACAAAAATTAAAAATCTAAAAAAAAAAAATTCATAACACATATCTTCATCCATGAAGAATCAAAACAAAAACCTCTTTTTAGGCTGTAGTGGCGGTGGCGGAACGAGCAGCATCCTTTGGATCTTCATACTTTTCCCAATTCGCCAAAATGTTCGCGATACGTGGTGAGCCAGTCAGCTTATAAACATCCTCAAAGTACTCCTTCGTAATCTCAAACGGTCTTGCCGTGACGTTGGGGATATATTTGCCAATCAGCTTGCTCGGGTCAATGGTCGTCTTGTTGATCTTCTTGAGCAGGAATGATCGGAAAGGCTTGACACCGGAGCGCAAAAATGTGCTATGGAAGGGCACATCAATTCCGCGAAGAGGGATCGTGGCGAATCCGCGCTCGAGATCAATGGGTGTCGGCTTGGCTTCTGTGAGTTTGACACACTCTTGGATGATCTTCACAAGGTGGGCCTTGACATCTTCGAGAGACATTTCTTGCATCAGAGCTGGGATGTCGATTTTCTGCGCCTTGAGAGCGTTGAGCAGATTGGTTAGGGTGTCCAGGGCACGTAACTAGAGATAACATTAGTAACCTGTTCATTTGTAAAAGAAAGAAAAAAGAGGGAAGCTTACATCTCCGGCAGCAACGTATTGCATGTTGGCTACGTTGTAATTGACGATTTCCAACAACCAGCCCGTGACCTCGGTGATATTCTCCACGACATATTGCAGAGCTTGCTCGTTGAAAGTCTTGGAGATGCGGCTAGGATTGACGGCGCACATCGAGTAGTTGGAGCGACCCTGTTCATCACGCTCCACAGCAACCTGCATGGTCAAACCGCGGTAGAACACAACTGACACCAAGCTTTCAATGGGCATGACTTCTGCCAGAGCGGCGAGCGCAGAGTATTCTCCAAGGGAATGTCCTGCGAAGCTGCTGTCGCGCTGCACAAGACCCTTAGCGCGCATGTCTTCGAAGCTAGCCTTCTCCATCAATGTTAAGGCAGGCTGGGTGAATTGAGTGGCAGAGAGTAAGCCGGCTGGAGATCGGTAGGTATAAGAGGTTGTAGTTTCATCAACCTCTTTGAAGATTTTTTCGGACTTGATTGTGCCATCTGCATTGACAGTCTCAAAGGTCATTGACATGTAGTTCTGGCGGATAGCCTTTCCACGAGGGCCACCAAAGTGGATGGTCAATTCCTTGGGGTTGTTCTTGACGATATCGATGATGGACAAGCCATAGTTCTCCAAGAAGTGTTTGTCCGCGCGGTCCCAAACGTCCTTTGCAACATCGCTGCTGCCATAAAGATCCATACCCATACCCTGCTCCTGCGAACCTTGTCCGGTGAAAACGTAAGCCGAAACTGGCTGTTCGACCTCGGCTTCGCCCAGCAAGACGCTGTCTTCGGTCTCCTTGTTTCTAACCTCAACCTTGATGATCTTCCGACCTGCAATCATACCAGTATGCTCCAGTTTCACAGTGATGGCATCATTAGGCAGGACCATTCCGACCAAGTTGACATGGAAGCTTCGGACTCGGCCAATATTGTTCTCAGCGGCCCAAGTTTCGACCAAGCTTCGAACAGCAGCACTTGAGTACATGCCATGAGTGATAGTACCGGGGAGATTAGCATAACTCGAGAACACACGGGAGACGTGGATCGGGTTGTAATCTCCAGAAACCCGGGCGTAGTTTTCGTTCGAAGCTGGAGCTCGAAGCTCAAGTGGTGTCTTACCACTAAGTGGAATTGGGTTCTCGAAATTGATAGGCTGCTCAATAGATGAACCATTGCGTTCAAGATAATCAATAACAGGATTGCCATGCGACAGGCCGGCCTCATAGTCCACAGATGCCACTTGAATTACTTCCTTGGTAGGAAGTTCAAGAAGGACTTGACCGATCGTTTGAACATTGCTAAAGACAGTCTTATTCTTGAAGCGAACCAAGGTTTGAAGCCGGAAGGTTAGAGTTTGCCCGAGAAGCTCAACATCAGTTTCATCCAGGCGGAACCACTCCTTGGAACGAAGGACAGCAACGTCTTTGCTTGATGCAAGGGTAACTTGCATAGGAACCTCGTCCTTTCGTTGAAAGGTGTTTTCGAAGTCTGTATACACGCCCCTGTACAAGAACTGACTGGTGACTTGCATGATTGGCTGGCCGCCACGTTTGATTGTGCCGCAAACCTCGACCATCTTGCCCGAGTCCTGGTTGATGACGGCGTTGATCTGCGCCGTTGTGTCGAGAACATCTCCAACCTTGATAGGCTCTGCTCCAGGAACCATTCTGAAACCATTGGAAAGGTGGACCAACTTGAGTAAGTCTCCATCAATTCTTCGCGGGAAGATGGGCTTCGTAATAGCCTTCCATCCAACTACAATGGCAAAGTCCATAGGAGCATACATATCTTGGCCAGGGCGGTTGACAAATGCTTCACCAGTATTGCCAACAGCATGCACGAAATCAGCAACTGCTTGTGCGGTGACAGTTTCACGGCCACCGTCAAAGATCGCAGTGATGGGGGTGTCAAAAGGCACAACCTTCTCGCCGAACCATGCCCGATAATAAAACTCCTTGATGCGGTCATTGCGGTTCTCCATTATTTCACGGATGGGAGCATATCCGGTCTCAGGGTGGTAAGTGAAACGGAACGTCAATGGGATTACTCCGCCCTCAGCCGTGCGACCCTCGAACATGGTGAGTGCAATTTCTTTTGGAGCGACAAGCTTTATTTCGACAGTCTTGACCAGCTTGGCAGACTGGCTAGGCTCTCGGACACTGATAATCGTTTTGCTTGGATCGCCAGGAGAGACAATCTCGATGTACATGCCTCTTGTGGGAGCAAGAAGTCGTCTCAATGGGTTGGTCTGGAAGCGTTGGCCTTGCACAAAGACTTCGGTAGTGAAAAAGGCGTGTCGCCAAGAGTACACATTGCCCGCCAGAAGTTGCAGCCAGCTATCGACATCGGGAAGTACTGCAGTTGGAGAGCTTGACAGTCGGTACGATTCCTTGGTAGCATCTCGCGACACCACGAGGCCATCAATTTCAGGCTCCTCGTCTTCGATGCGAAGAGGTTGTCCACCAAAGTACTCAACGACAGGGACACTGGCTTCCTTGCCACTATACACATCACGGACCAAGAATTTGATATGATCACTGTGAATTTTGTCGAGAATGTCTTTGACTGGCTCGTCAATTGTATTGGAGTACTTGGCTGCCATGGGGCCTTGCAGAATACAGGTTCTTTGCACATCTTGACCATAGACCGCCTCAAGATCTTCTGATTGCCATAGAGAGTCCTTCTTGAACCAGAATTCAAAGTTTTCATCGAGAGAGGGAACAAATGGAACGGGTTTTTGGCCGCGGCGCTGACACAGCATAAGGAAGTATTGCACATCTTGAGCATTGATGAGTTGTGTTGAGGCTTCAGGGTAAGATGCCAGAATGGTGTCAACGGCAGGGTATGGTGTGTCGAGGTCTGAGTAGGTCTGAAGAAGAGAAGCCTGGCCTTCTGCGGCCGTGAATCGTTCCTCCACGCGGCGAATGAAGTCGCCAGTGAGCTTCTTCAAACTGGGGTCAATCCAGCGAGACTCATGCTTGACATACATGAGCTCAACCATACGGTGAACCACTTCGGCGTAGGTCATGTCCTCCAAATCCACAGTGACGCCGGCAGAGTTCCGACCAAACCAGACTTTCTGGAAGTCATCGTTAAGCTTCTTGATAATCCACTCCCGGTTTTTCTTCAACTCGGCAACTCGTTTGGTTTTGTCGAGACTGAAGATTTTTTTATCCAATTCACTCCAGAAGAGGACACCGCGGGTGGCAAGCTTGTGAATGGGCTCTCCCATCTCAGACAAGACAGTGATGACACCCCCAGTGGGTTTGCTATAAGTCTGCTCCCACTGGTCGTCACCAACACCAGGTGCTGCGACGATTGCCTTCTTGGCATTGGTCGATGTGTGCGCTTCTTTGGCAGTCATCATGCGACTGCCGAACATGCAGCCATCGAACGGCATTGGCGGATAGCCGAATTGAGATGACCATGTTCCAGTGAGGTACGGGTACGTATCTTCAGCGCCACCAAATCCACTGCCAGCGACGAGAACGATATTTTCACACTTGCGAATGCGGCTGTACATGAGTAAAATAGGTTGGTGGAAATCTTCGAATGAATGGTGGCCACCTCCTCGGCCGCCGGTCCACTGGAGAATGATGGGGAATGATGGGTTGGCTTTGGCAATGTTGATCACTTGTTGAATGGCATCGCCTGAGCCTGGCTTGAAAGAAATGTGTTTGATACCGAGAGTCTCAATGTACTCGTTGGCAACCTCGATAGAAGGCACACCAGCGCCGATCGTCAAACCTTCGATGGGCACACCATCTGCACGAAGTTTGCCGATCAAAGGAATCTGCCAGCCCATCGCACGGGGATTGACGTAGATCAGGTTGATAGTGATACCGCGGCCAGGGGGAATAGCTTTCTCGATTTTGTTGACAGCCTCAGTCATTGTTTTGGCATTGTAATAACCACCTCCGGCAAGTTCAATTTGGTAACCTGCGTTCATGGTGGCCGCCACAAAGTCCCATGGGACTGTGGTCGGGGTCATACCGGCAACCATAATGGGAGGGACACCGAGCAGCCGACTCATCTTGGTGTCAACAAAGGTCTGGCCCACAGATGTCTTGACTAGGCGAGGGCCGTGCTGGCGAACCCAGTCCACGGCGAACTTAACAGCGTGCTCGTCACGGTCAAAAAGCTCTGGCTTGTAGCCAATTTCCGCATTGGTACCATCGATCGCGCCGCCCAGAATCACGCGAACACCAGTACCATCCTTGTTGCGGTTGGTCAGGACTCCCAATCCTGAAATACCTCCTGGGCCGAAATCAATGATATGGGTGGCCTCCGGGAACACGGTCGCTTGTTCCCAATTGACTGCATCTCGGGTGATCATGCGAACCAATTCCGGAACCACGTTCTTGTCGCCACTTGACCTCAAATCTTCGCCCGATTGAGTATCATACACGGGGATCACGAGAGAACTGGCCGGGATTTCGACTCCATTCACATCCTCCAAAATTTGATCGTAGGCAGAGGCCAGATAAGGACTGTGGAATGGGGCGGTAATAGGAAGGAATCGGTTTACAAACCGGGTCTTTCGCTGTGTATAGGGGACTCTGTTCTGGTCAAGGCCAGTGGGCGCCTTCACCTTGCGCAAACGAAGGTTGAGACCATAGAGTGAAATTGGGGGACCCGTCACAACGAAGTTTCGGGCGCTATTGACCAAAGAAATGGCAATGTGTCGGTCTGTAGGCAGATGTTGGTTGGTCGCGTCAATATGCTCTTGCACAGCGGCTCGAGGCAGATCTCTGATAGACAGCATGGGAGTAGGTGTGCCCTCGCCATTCTCAATTGAATCTTGGAGGGTAGATGGTGCAAGCGATGTGCGAGGGTATGCTTGCTGGCTGCGAAGACCGATCCAAAAAAGGAGGACGATGGCTTGTTTAGCCGCCCTCGCAAATTCTTCCCACGTTTTGGCAGCAGCAATAGCTGCAGCAGTGACGACACCTTGGGAGTGACCCGTAGTACCACTAATGCGCTCCAAGAATTCTCCCGGTTGTCTGCCCAAGACCTTACAGGTGACCATGTAGTGGGCCAGCTGGACCAATCCAATGAGGGGAAGACTGACGGGGGCAGAAACAAGGTAGTCAGTATCGGGCTGCGAATCGCGATCATGAAGCCATTGAAGGACGTCTAGTCCCTTTGGATAGAGCTTCGCGGCTTCAGGTTCTCGCGACAGCGACTGCAACAGCTCGGCAGTGGATGAGATGAGGTCCTCGACAAAGGACGGATAAGTAGTGTAGACCTCTCGGAGCTCGTCAAAGTACTCTTCGATGTTACCTTGACCACCAAAGACAGTGTAAACGTTGACGTCGTTTTCGGCAGCTGCACGGAACAGAGCAGAGTCATAGGGCTTTGTGGCGCGACCAGCTGCAGCGCGAGCGGCGTAATATGACTTGACTACCGAGATTTTCTTTTCTGATATGCCTGACAGACCAGCGACCACGGCATGGACATCATTTCCCCGCATGAACGCACGCTCGAATTCGTTTAACACGACCTTGAGGACTTCTAAGTTGGTGGGGTGGGCGTCCTCGTCTCCCTCGTCGACTTCGTATGCGACGTAGCCGACATAGCGCGCAACAAGCTCGACGACCGAGGACGGCTCGTCGTCTTGAGCCAATTCATCGGTCGGTTGTGGCAGCGAGGCCTTGAATGTGTCTTTCAGTTGTGCGGCTTGGAAGTGGAGGGATGTCGGAACGAGGAAGGAGAACTCGAGGGGGCCATGTGTGAGGGTCAAGGGGCGGAGAGATTGTGAGGATCGAGGGGTGTTGATGCCCGTCTGAGGGCCTGTCGATGGACCATACATGGCTCAATGCAATTGCTGTACAGCTGGATAGGTAGGTGGCCGCACCGTTTGCTCGAACACAGTTCCCTCGATCTCGGTCAGGAGCAAGCGGCCGATCTGGAAATTGGTATACGAAAGAGGAAGATTTCTCGGAAGAAAGCCTTGCACTGTAATTAGGACGCTCCAACAGCACGGCCAAACGCTGATGGAGTGTGGTGCCTGGCTGGTTGGTGTTGATGGTAGGTTTGACTCTTGTTGTTTTCTCCACGCGGGAAAACAAATAATATCGAGGCACAAAAAGCAGAGAAAGAGACAACAGCAAACCAGCAAGGAAAAGAAAGACGATAAGGAAGCGCAAGGGAGCAATCAATGGGGAGTGCACCGGATGAAAGGATGAATCTGGTCGGTCTGGTCAGTGGGGTGGGCTGCGATAATTTTTGAGCTGGTTGAACCGCGACAGCTCGCATCGGGCCTAGCGCGTTCCGGTAAGCTCCCCAATCGCCAAACGGTTGGGCGGACCCGGCCCCATTACATTGATTGTGATTGGACCGCCTTGCGCACATGGGGCACTAGCGCGCTGCTGTATGGATCGAACTATGCGTATTGGTTTTACATTACAGGGCACTAGTCCACCTTGATAAAAAAAAAATTGTAATCAGTCATCACTAATTCACTAATCAAAGGATGACAACAACGCCCAGAAGACCCCAGCAATTCCTGTGGCGCACTAAATATAGAAGTACAGAAGCGTTGATACCTGGAAATCAGCCCCAAACCGGCGGCTTACTGTCATGGTGGCAGGGGAGAAGGGGCGAACATGAAGTGTATTTGTCGACTAGCGCGCGGCCACGCGCAAGGGCGCTGTGAAACGGCCGTGACATGTCCGTTCCGTACAGAGTATTAGTACATAGATAGTGTACTAAGTAATATTAATAGTATTCTCATTGGTACATCGGCGATAGCGTGTGGTCAGCGTTTTCCAGGGGATGGCGCGCTAGCCCCGATGCAGCCTAGAGCGCGCTGCCAGCCGGTCGCGGCTGCCATTTTGCACTTCTGCACTAGACCCAACAGTTGGCCTGGACCCTCCTTCCCGCCAGGCCCATTCGCTCGGGGGCGCTACCGGGCTTCCCTCACGCTATTCTCAACCATTGCTAGTGACGCCCGCCAGCCTCTGCACCAGCTGCCCGTTGAGCATCGGACCTGACAACAATTCGGTCACCTTGTTTGCCTCCGCAATTCTTCTCTTTTTTTTTTTTTTCCTGATCTGTATTGTCTTTCTCTCAAGGGCGACCACTCCAATCACTTCGCGCTCCCTTTTCACCCGTTTCTGATTTGCGATTGTTCCAAGTCGCGCTCTTGAAACCACCAACTTTTTTTTTCCCTTCCCTATCCCCGCCCAGAGTCAAGGTTTGCGTGCCCTTCGTCTCGCTGACAGGCGTCGGTTCTGCCCTTTGGAGCAAGGCTTCTCGCTATTCATGTTCGCTCTGTTCGCCTTTTATTTTTAATTCCCTTTAATACAGTGCATTCCGGCACAATGCGCCCAGAAATCGAGCAGGAGCTCGCCCACACCTTGTTGGTAGAGCTTCTGGCCTACCAATTCGCCTCCCCAGTCAGATGGATCGAAACACAAGATGTCATCCTCGCAGAGAAGCGGACAGAACGAATTGTCGAAATCGGTCCCGCAGACACGCTGGGTGGCATGGCCAGGCGTACGCTGGCCTCGAAATACGAAGCTTATGACGCAGCCACATCGGTACAGAGACAGATCCTGTGCTACAACAAGGATGCCAACGAGATCTACTACGACGTCGAGCCAATTGAGGAAGAACCAGAGCCAACACAAACCGCAGAGTCCAGTACATCTGTGCCTTCAGCAGCACCCGCGGCGGCCGCCGCTCCAGCTGCCGCTGCGCCTGCCAGTGCCGGTCCGGCCGCCATGGTGGAGGACGCCCCCGTCACGGCCCTGGATATCGTGAGAGCTTTGGTTGCACAGAAACTGAAGAAGACCCTGACGGAAATCCCAATTAACAAAGCTATTAAAGACTTGGTCGGAGGTACGTTTCGATTTTTTGCTGAAAATCTAAAATGAGCAAAACTGACTGGTGTCTCGCAATAGGAAAATCGACTTTGCAAAATGAAATCCTCGGTGATTTGGGCAAGGAATTTGGCTCAACACCAGAGAAGCCCGAAGATACCCCGCTTGATGAGCTCGGTGCTTCGATGCAGGCCACCTTCAACGGTCAGCTCGGTAAACAATCATCTTCTCTGGTTGCCCGCGTGGTCTCCTCTAAAATGCCCGGTGGCTTCAATATCACAGCCGTGCGCAAATATCTTGAAACACGATGGGGATTGGGCCCTGGCAGACAAGACGGAGTTCTTTTATATGCATTGACCGCTGAGCCGCCGTCGCGTTTGGGATCCGATGCCGATGCCAAGGCGTTTTTGGACGGTATCGCAAACAAGTATGCGGCCCATGCCGGCATCAGTCTCTCAGCTCCTACCAGTGGCGGAGACTCGGGGGCTGGCGGTGGTGGCATGATGATGGATCCTGCCGCTATCGACGCATTAACAAAAGACCAGCGCGCATTGTTCAAGCAGCAATTGGAATCTATTGCTCGCTACCTGAAACTGGACCTGCGTGCTGGTGACAGAGCCTTTGTGGCATCTGTTGAAAGCCAAAAGGCCCTTCAAGCACAGCTAGACTTGTGGCAGACGGAGCACGGTGACGTCTATGCATCCGGAATAGCGCCTTCCTTCGACTCGTTGAAAGCTCGCATTTACGATTCCTCGTGGAATTGGGCTCGACAGGATGCCCTGAGCATGTATTATGACATCATCTTCGGCAAACTGAAGGTCGTTGACCGTGAGATCGTCAGTCGGTGCATCTGCATCATGAACCGTTCCAACCCACTCCTACTTGATTTCATGCAGTATCATATCGACAACTGCCCTACTGAGAAGGGCGAGACGTATCAGCTTGCCAAGGAGCTGGCACAGCAGCTTATTGAGAACTGCAAAGAAGTCATTGATGTCCCTCCTGCTTACAAAGATGTCGCCGTTCCAACTGGTCCTCAAACGACTATCGACTCCCGCGGCAACATTACATACCAAGAAGTACCCCGAGCCAGCGCCCGCAAGCTGGAACATTACGTGAAGCAGATGGCTGAAGGTGGCCCCATCTCTGAATACAGCAATCGGACAAAGGTGCAGAACGACCTCAGAAATGTCTATAAGCTTATCCGCAGACAGCACAGATTGTCCAAGTCTTCTCAACTGCAATTCAATGCTCTGTACAAGGATGTCTTGCGTGCTCTTGCTATGAACGAAAACCAAATCATGCCCCAGGAGAACGGTAGCGCAAAGAAACCCGGCCGTCAAGCCAAAACCAGCACCCCGCTCCGTCCCGGCAAGGTTGAGACCGTTCCTTTTCTTCACTTGAAGAGGAAGGACGAGCGCGGCTGGGAATACAGCAAGAAACTAACTGGTATCTACTTGGATGGACTTGAGTCTGCTGCGCGAGCTGGTATTACTTTCCAGGGAAAGAATGCCCTCATGACTGGAGCTGGAGCTGGCTCTATCGGTGCAGAAGTCCTGCAAGGACTTATCAGTGGAGGCGCAAAGGTGGTCGTGACTACCAGTCGTTTCTCCCGTGAAGTGACCGAATACTACCAGAGTATGTATGCCCGGTATGGCGCAAGAGGATCTCAGCTCGTTGTCGTTCCTTTCAACCAGGGTAGTCAGCAAGATGTCCAAGCCCTGGTCGATTACATCTACGATCCTAAGAAGGGTCTCGGCTGGGATCTTGACTATATCGTGCCATTCGCAGCTATTCCAGAAAACGGCCGCGAAATCGACAGCATCGATTCCAAATCTGAACTCGCCCACCGCATCATGCTGACCAACCTCTTGCGACTCCTTGGAGCCATCAAAACCCAGAAGCTTGAACGTAGCTTTGTAACGCGTCCTGCGCAAGTCATCCTGCCTTTGTCGCCCAACCACGGTACTTTTGGTAACGACGGTCTTTACTCCGAATCTAAACTGGCTCTTGAAACACTGTTCAACCGCTGGCACTCTGAGAGCTGGGCCAGCTATCTGACCATCTGTGGTGCAGTCATTGGCTGGACCCGTGGAACTGGTCTCATGAGTGCAAATAACATGGTTGCCGAGGGCGTTGAAAAACTCGGTGTTCGCACCTTTTCTCAGCAAGAAATGGCTTTCAACCTTTTGGGTCTCATGGCTCCCGCCATTGTCAACCTTTGCCAGACCGAACCTGTGTTTGCTGACCTGAATGGTGGTCTGCAATTTATCCCTGATCTCAAGGATCTCATGACCCGCCTACGCAAGGAAATTATGGACACAAGCGCGCTTCGCCAAGCCGTGATCAAGGAGACGGCCATTGAAAACAAGATTGTCAATGGTGAAGACAGTGAGGCTCTTTACAAAAAGGTCGTCACGGAGCCTCGTGCCAATCTCAAATTTCCCTTTCCCGAGCTTCCCAGTTGGGACAACGAAGTCAAACCTCTCAATGAACAACTCCGAGGCATGGTCAATCTTGACAAGGTTGTCGTTATTACTGGTTTTGCTGAAGTTGGTCCTTGGGGTAACTCGCGCACCAGATGGGAAATGGAGGCATATGGCAAGTTCTCTCTAGAGGGTTGCGTGGAAATGGCCTGGATGATGGGTTTGATCAAAAACCACAATGGTCCACTCAAGGGCAAGCCATACTCTGGCTGGGTAGACTCCAAGACTGGAGACCCTGTTGACGACAAAGATATCAAGGGCAAGTACGAAAAGTACATCCTCGAACACTCCGGTATACGTCTCGTCGAGCCCGAGCTCTTCAAAGGATACGACCCCAACAAGAAGCAGCTCCTCCAAGAAGTTGTCATTGAAGAGGACTTGGAACCTTTTGAGACTTCGAAAGAAACTGCTGAAGAGTTCAAGCGCGAGCACGGCGACAAGGTTGAAGTCTTCGAGATCCCTGACTCAGGTGAATACACCGTCAGACTCAAGAAAGGTGCGAACCTATGGATTCCAAAGGCTCTTCAATTTGACCGTCTGGTTGCTGGTCAAATACCTACTGGCTGGGATGCTAAGAGATACGGTGTTCCCGATGATATCATCGACCAAGTTGACCCTGTGACTCTTTACGTTCTTGTCTGCACTGCCGAGGCTCTGCTTTCGGCTGGTGTTACTGATCCTTACGAATTCTACAAGTATGTGCATTTGTCTGAGGTTGGGAACTGCATTGGTTCAGGTGTTGGTGGTACTACTGCTTTACGAGGAATGTACAGAGAACGGTACCTCGACAAGCCTATTCAAAAAGATATTCTGCAAGAGTCTTTCGTCAACACTATGGCTGCCTGGGTCAATATGCTTCTTTTGTCTTCTACTGGACCTATCAAGAGTCCTGTTGGTGCATGTGCCACGTCTGTGGAGTCTCTTGATATCGGCTACGACACCATTGTTGAAGGAAAGGCACGTATTTGTCTCGTCGGTGGATTTGACGATTTCTCAGAAGAAGGATCGTACGAATTCGCCAACATGGGTGCCACCAGCAATGCCAAGGACGAATTCAAACGGGGACGAACCCCACAGGAAATGTCACGGCCGACATCGACCACTCGTAACGGGTTCATGGAGTCTCAAGGTTGTGGTATCCAGGTCCTGATGACTGCACAGCTTGCCTTGGATATGGGTGTTCCCATCTATGGTATTGTTGCAGCAACTAGCACTGCTACTGATAAGATTGGTCGCTCTGTCCCTGCTCCTGGTCAAGGTGTGCTTACCACCGCTCGCGAGAACCCTGGACAGTTCCCATCGCCTCTGCTAGATATCAAATACCGTCGTCGTCAACTCGAGATGCGCCGTCAGCAAATCAAACAGTGGCAAGAATCAGAGCTGCTCTACTTGCAAGAAGAAGTCCAAGCAATCAAGAGCCAAAGCTCAGAGTCATTCAGCGAGGCCGATTACCTGCAGGAACGAGCCGAGCACATCCACCGAGAGGCTATCCGTCAAGAAAAGGAAGCTCAGAGCAGCTTTGGCAACGAGTTTTGGCGTCGCGACTCTCGTATTGCCCCGTTGCGTGGTTCACTTGCCACATGGGGATTGACGATTGATGATCTCGATGTCGCTTCTTTCCATGGAACGTCTACTGTTGCTAACGATAAGAACGAATCGGACGTTATCTGCCAACAACTTAAGCACTTGGGTCGCAAGAAGGGAAATGCTGTTTTGGGTATTTTCCAGAAGTACTTGACTGGTCATCCCAAGGGTGCCGCTGGTGCATGGATGTTGAACGGCTGCCTCCAGGTTTTGAACAGTGGTATCATCCCTGGAAACCGAAACGCAGACAATGTTGACAAGGTCATGGAGAAATTCGACTTGATTGTCTACCCTAGCCGAACCATCAAGACCGACGGTGTCAAAGCATTCTCCGTTACTTCGTTTGGATTCGGCCAAAAGGGTGCACAGGCTATTGGTATCCACCCGAGGTACCTCTTTGCAACACTAGACAAGGCTCAATTCGAGTCGTACAAAGCCAAGGTTGAAGCACGCCAGAAGAAAGCATACCGTTATTTCCACAACGGAATGATCAACAACTCCATCTTCCGGGCGAAGAGCAAGGCTCCGTATGAAGACAAGCAACAGAGCGAGGTCTTCCTCAACCCAGACCACCGTGTCACTCTTAACAAGAAGACTTCGGAGCTAATCTACCCTTCTGTCGCCCCCAAGATCGAGACTAACCAGACGGAGAAGACTCGTAAAATGGTGGAATCCCTGGCCGCAGCCACGGCCATGCCCAACTCCCGAGTCGGCGTCGATGTCGAGCACGTTGATGCCATCAATATTGAAAACGACGTCTTTGTGGAGCGCAATTTCACCGAAACTGAGCAAGAATATTGCCGCAAAGCACCGTCGCCGCAGGCCTCATTCGCCGGCAGATGGAGCGCCAAGGAGGCGGTTTTCAAGTCCCTCGGAGTTCCATCCAAGGGAGCTGGTGCGCCACTGAAAGAGATTGAAATCACCAACGACGCCAATGGTGCTCCTATTGTGAATGTAAGCACTCTTTGCACTAAACACGTTTTTGAATTTGCCCGCTAACGTCTCATAGCTTCACGGAGCGGCCGCCGAAGCTGCTAAGCTTGCAGGCATCAAATCCGTGATTGTCAGCATTAGCCACAGCGATTCCCAGGCTATTGCTGTTGCTGTGTCGAAATATTAAATAGTATTGTTTTAATGATGAGCGATGACCTTTTTTTCTTTTTTCCTGTTTCTCTTTGCACATGTCATTAGAGTACTCTATAAGTACAAAGAATCCCGAAAACATGTAAACGACTCGGAAGAGTCTTGGGCTTATTTAGCAAGAATATAAGATTTCTTAATCACATTCAAGTATTATTTCAGCATTGAAATCCTCGTTCCTCTTTAAAATTAATAGAACAAAGTCAGATTGTCATCAACCGGTTTATTCATAGCAAAAAACTTTATCTGTAATTGTACATTTCAAGTATAGCAGCTAGCTATAAGTCATGATGTTTTTATATCACCGCCCTAAAGCACGACTCATTGGTCCCCAGTTCGCCTCGGGGTTCATTGGATAGCGAACCACTTTTTTCTTCCCACCTTTCGTCAAGGTAGGCTGTGGTACGAGAGACTCGTCAAAGACGATCTTGCGTATGGACGAATGTGCAGATTCCTCAGCATTAGAACTAGTAGCAGCATTTTTATTCTCATCGCCATTTGACTCATCGTTGGAGTCTTTTGGTTTGGAGATGGGTTGAGTGGTAGTATTAATAGAAGAAGACGCTCCCTTGCGGTATAGGGCAGCTTCGATCTTCGTTGTCAGATCGCGCACGTCTGTTCCAGAAACGAGGGCCTCTGAAAGCTCTCTTTTCAGCTCCGCAAGCGGCTTGTCTTTTCCGTCATCATATTGTGTTACCAGGCTGTGTTTCATAATGCCGGCGCCGGGCGTACCAACAGGCAACGTGGGCGGGTTGCCGCCTGCTTTCTGCCGTTGCCATTCTCGCATCACCTCCCAGATGACATCCCACGGAGCGTCGGTGCGCACGGAATTTGGCCGCGTGTGGCTGCGTGTTGTGCGGTAGCCGAGGCCGTGCAGAGCGCCACGGAACATGTTTATTGGGATTGTGTACGAGCGGATGACTCTGGCGAGGTCGCCAAGGGAGACAAAGAAGGGATATTTTTCTTTGAGTTGTGGGTCGAGACGGGGGATGACTGCGGATTTTGGGTTGTTTGTCTCGTTCGAGGGATTTTCTTGGTTTTCTTGTGGTTTTTCTTGTTGCTCTACTTTCTCGGGTTGAGTGTTTGATGTTTGAGGCTGGATGAGATCGAGATCTTCTTCCATAGCCGTTGTCAGCATGCCTTCGATTCGATCCATAGTCGGATAAGTCTCTGGGTCCAGGTCGGGGAGCATGTCCAGGATCTTTTGAATGAAATGAGCATTGTGTAGAGGGCCACCCCACATGGGCCCAGCCAGGTGTGTTTTGAAGCCGCAATGCCGACAGAATTCGGACGAGGTCGGTGCTTGTGCCAGAGCGTGGTGGAAGAAAAATTGGCCAACCTTGTTGGCTTTTGAGCGCGTGCTGGTCATGTACTGTGTCGACCAGGCGCCACAACCCGAGTCGCAGTTGTACAACAGCATTGTCTTGCCCGAGAGGAACTTGACCTCGGCCGGCGACTTGTGCACGCGGACAAACACTCGTGCGTAATAATCGATGGAAAGAGAGAGTAGAGGCTCCACGGACAAGCCGTATTTTGCCGCCGCGGTTGCAATGGCATTGACTATAAGACGCAGTCCAACCTCGTGTCCATGAGGTAATCTCGTGGGTACACCTCCGTACAAGGAGTACGCTTTCTCAGGATATCCGGTCGATGCAAAGACTCCGGCGTCAGTACACGTCACGCATAACAGGCCGCCATCATTGACTGCTTGAACGGCAGCATCAAGAAACGGGCCTGCAGTGCCATACGGGTCGAGATCAATGACATCAAACTTTCCAAGAATATGGCCTTTCTTTTCTCCTTGGACGCCGTACATATACACCCGGGCATCTCCAACGTTGGGCCGCACAATTTCTTCCACATTGTTGTACTTTATATTGATCTTCACCGCTTCTACAGCCGAAGGAGACAAGTCATTCGAAACAATGGTTGTTGCCAGGGGTATTTCTTTGGCATATCGTAGTGCTCGCAGACCTGTAGCAGAGAGCGCATCCAAAATCTGAAACCTCATAGGCGGCGCTTCTGGTTTGGTAGGCTCGTTTTGCTTCTCGTGATTTTCCGCCATGGATACTTCTTCTCCATCCTGGCCTTCCTCAGTCGTGGTCGGTTTATTTCTTGCGGAATCGTCCTCTCCGTCCCCTTCGTCTTCCCTCTTCCGCTTCTTGCCGCCTTTGCGCCCTTTGGCTCTTCGCTGTGCCCGAGCAGCTGCGGCTTTCTTCAAGGCTAATGAATGATTCGCAAACACATTTATCGCGATAACACTCAGATCTCGGTTGAACTGCTGGATCGGGTTGTAAAAGACTGCCGCCTGTTGTTCGGTTCCGCTTCCGCGGGGTTTCTCTGGTCGCGGAGTTTTCTCGACTGGTTTCAGAATGTACGCCAATCCTTCCTTGACGGGTTCATACTCCTTGCCGTCAATGGTCACGGTCGACGTCGACGGCGCATGAGGAGGAGGCGCAGTTGGTGTTTCTTCGGTGGCCATTGTCCTTGCGGCGTTGAACGCCAGATGCGGAGGTTGCTTGGAGGAGAACAGAGGTACCGTGGTAAGTTTCTGGATAGCGGGTTTTCTGTGGAATGTAAACAGTGTATAGAACGTGCTCAATAGCCGCATTGGCTCGTGCGATTGCTACCAATTTGGCATTTCGAAGCGAAAAGCGCTCGATGTGGGCAAAGGCATCTCCGAGCTTGCGGCGAACGATAAAAAAATTCCAATGCACGGACCACTTATCTTCCCCACGCCGAACTATATTATAGTCAAAACTTTTATGACATGGCTTTGATTAAGTTTTAATGTAGAAAAGCTCTAAAAGTAAGCATACCTTCTTTGTCGATGATAATATTCAGAAGACTAGTATTGAGAATTTATAAGCTTTATGTCGACGAAAGAAAAAAACTCCTACATATGAGGTAACTCATCGTGGCACGCGAATGACTGCATACATGTATAGATATTTTTCATGTATCTGATAAATGCACCTTCAAATCGAGTATTTTTATTATCCAAATGCATAGTTGTAATGATAGAAAGATCATGAATACATGTACGTATAGACTTGGACTTGTCTAATAAACAAACCAAACCTTAAATGCTGCTTAGTCGCGCGACCTGACATCTGGATCATTGCGCACCGCGCCTCAGGCTTGTAAACTGGGAGTGCGTATATCAATTTCTCAACGCTCGTGGGAAAAAAATCTCTCTTTTGGTTCTTGTCAGGAAGAAGAGGTGCGCAGATCCTTTGTTGTGAAGAGTGATCGGCGTCTAGCTTCTCAGACATCCGCCAGCATCCTTAAATTATTTCGTCCCTCTGAACATATTGATGTTTGCCTCCTTGTACTCTTATAAGATTCCGCGTAGATATCTGGTAATCCCACAATATACATGAATCAATCAATATGCACCATGTTCTATATAGAAATATATTAACCTTTTCTCCCGCAGATAGGCGTCGTATCTTCGTAAGCTTACTAATTGATGCTTTGCTAAAACTCTCACATGTCTTTAAACACCTTGATCCGTGCATCAATTTATGTGCTGCCATCTCACTCTCTGACTTCGAAGCATCAGTTGACACATTTCCTCCAGAAAATTAATGAGAGGATCATGGCTCGCCTTCTCCCTGTTGCCCGCGGAAGCTATCTTCCTTACTGGATCTTTCTAATGTCCTTGCTCGCCTTCTATAACACTTATGCATGCTACACTCCCAGTGCCATCACCGACAAGGACGCCCATCCGAATAATGCATACCCTCTTACTGACCAGTTAACACCACTGACTGCACGCTTCTACGGGACTTGGACCGCAGCAACCGGGACCATGCGATTTATCACTGCATACAGAATACAAGAGAAGGGTCTCTACGTTGCAACATTGATTAGTTTTGTCATCACCTGTCTGAACTTCTTATCCGAGGTGGTTGTGTTTGAGACGGCAACTTGGGGAAGCTTGGGGTTTGGACTGGGGCTGGATATTTTCACTGTTGCTTGGATGGGATCGGGCTTGCTGTGACGTCCATACATCTTCCACTTACAGAAAGCCTTGGTTAATGCTTCTGCTGTTCTGCAATTCTGATTGATATACACTGGTGAGCTTTATGTACGTATAACGTGAGTATATCACGTGTGATGCAGTCATTACATAGTACTCCAATAGCATGAGAGAAGAAGGCACGCTTTCACTTCCTAATTATTCCTCAACATTGGTAGCATGTCCTTGGACGACCCAAGGACCGTCTGATTCGAACGGATCGAATCATCGATTTTGCCGTCCAGGACCCGGGCACCGTCAATTCTTCGAAGATCCGGACTGCCGTTGGAATCCGGCCGATCCTTCTTCTTTTCTTTCTCTCCAGAAGACGTCATTGCAACATGTGTATCCCCTCTTTTCCTCCTTTTGTCCGTGACATATCATTCGCATCGAAACTGAGCGACTCGACATCTTCTACGGGTCTTGGAGCGACAACTGGTCCGCTCCATTTCGACCTCCGACGATTGAGATACGCACATGGAGGCCTCTCAGCGCGTTTTGCAGCAACGAGAATCCCCTCCTTTTGCGTGCTTTTCTCATTTTCGCAGCCGAAACAGCGGATTGCGTCATTTGCGTTGTTGTGGAAGGTGCTGCTGTGCTGCTGCCACAACGTGTTCCCGTGACTCCGTGATTTTGTGGCTCCTGCCCCAAATGTCTGCCTCAGCGGAAAACTCTTCCCCAACGCTTTCTTCCCCCCCTTGAGGCACCGTATAGCCAGTCTGTGCTGGTTGTTTCGTCCGTGGTTCTGTCCACCCCCTCCTCGGGCCCCTCAGAAGAGGTTGACGTCGGAGACGTCAAAGTCAAAGAGTAAGTAGTGGTATTCAATATATAATATATTGAAAATATACTAATGATTATTTTTTTTTTTTTTTTTTTTTTTTTTTTTTTTTTTTTTTTTGGATAGAACTGGGGGTAAATGGTGGCACCCCTGGTCATCTTAGTGACCGTACTTGTTGCTCCTCTGGTGGTCTGGCGTTTGTAAGTACTATTTCAATGATCTTATGAGTTTGGTTGCTTATTGATTGATATATTTTAGGGCCTGAACCGAAACATGGAAATTCTGGTTTTGGCGAAGACCAGGAACTAATCCCTCCCCTCCCGCCGATGATTACGCCTCGCCGCCCTCCCTACAGGCATCACTTTGGTACATCATCTATATCTATGTTGGCCTCCTTGGTATAATGTCTAACTGCTATCTTATAGCGCTTGGCTGGACAGTAAGCGCAAGCCTGCTGCCGCTGTTGGCCCTGCTTGCACCTGCAACAATTCGGCCTAATTTTAAACGTCTGTTGTCATACGACAACGCAGAATACTTTTGGATTGAGCGAAATGGAATAGAGAGGAAAGGGATTGTATAGATTAAACATGTATATATTATAATGACTAACGAAGTATAAGTTATGATAAATGAACAGCATGAATATTGCGGTAATCTTGGTGCTTACAATGAGGGATCTCATTTCACGAATTGCACCACGCCATTGTTTAGACTAGAAAAGGACAGAACAAAGAAATCCATGCTACTGATGTTACCAACTACGGGTCAGGGGAAGTATAACAGGGATACCAACTGTGAACGTTTTATAACTATGTTATTTGTTTCTGCTGCGAATAAAGGAGTTGTGTACCATTGTACCTTATACCACATAGGCGTTACCCTCTACACGGAAGCACCAGTGGGCCGGAAGAGAAAAGTTTATTAGAAAAGGACTTGCTTTCACCACGGCTTACTTGAATTACCTATGCTTCAATCAATATAGAAACCGCGTAGGGAGTGAGGTTTACACTATCCCCACTGACTTGCTCTGTCCTCCATGGATTACCCGCGGTATTCACATCGACAGTATCCATACTTTCAGCCTGCAACCCCTGAACCTGAACCGTCACATTTTGGTCGGTCTTGTTGATCAACAGAACCTTCTTTCCCCCATTGACAGTGTCAAATGCCTGGGCGTGTAGTTGAGTCTCGTCACTGCTTGTTGCGACAAGGTCGTCTCCGGGAGCAAAACTGTTTTGTAGTAACTGTAGAACCCGCAGGCGCGCGGTAGGCAAGCCTGTGTTCCAATCAATCATAGACACAGCTGGATACTGTCCTGGGTATCCGCTCAGTTGGCTTTCTCCAACCACGTCAATTCCTTGCGATGTCAAGTTGCTGAAAATATAGGCAAATACGCCTCCACTCCAGGCCCAATACTCGGCGGGGATAGTATAACCCGGGACAATTGTGGTAGCTCCGTTTGGATCCATGGTACCCAGCTCGTCAACGGTTGTCTTTGTGTTTGGCGAGATTTGATTTCGTACAGCTTCAATCTGAGCTACTTCGACAAAGAATTGATCTGCCTGTTGGAAGGATTGTGTTGCTTCGTCCTGGGTAGTGCTATTGGTTGGTCCCGCATAGAAATGGTAGCTAATCCAGTCCAATGGTGTACCCGGCTGATGATTGGAAGGTTGGAGAAAGTCCTGGACACGAGTAACATTCCTATACGCCATTGCCAGTCCAACAAATTCGGTGTTAGGGGAAACTGCATGAATAGCCGCAGTCACAGAATCGTAAATCTGGTTATACAATCCAATATCAATCGAGTGCTCGGCCTCTGACTCGTTCAAGATTTCCCATGCTTCGATCGTAAGGTTGTGACCTGGGTGGAAAACACCACATTCATCTGTCATTCCTCCCTGTGTATAGTATGATAATAGTCGGCTATAGTAGTCCGAAATCTCTTTCAATGTGGGATCCCTCAATGCCGTGCCATTATTATAGTTCCAGTCAATCGAGCTAACATTTTCCGGGTAAGTGTAGGGGCTGTCCAACACCCACATCCAGTCTGGAGTGGTTGAGTAGTTTATTATATGGGAGACATTTGGTGTAGCATTCATGAAATCCAACAACAGCTGGTCTGCATACGTGAAATCCCAGTACGTGATGCAGTGGGTGTCGTTGATAACTGGCGCATCAATTTCCGGCACGGTGAGACGCGGATAGGGATACCACGGCACATATCGAACATAATTGGAAGAGACCAGAGACAGAGAGTCCAGAGCATTCTGTCGAATGCTGCTGTCGGCCAACAGAGGTGGGTTTGCGACTACTTGCAAAGTGGCACTCGTCTTGGAGGTGATGAGTACATCGTCCCAATTGATTTGGACTATTGATGGAGTAGTCTGTCGACGATGGGGAACTAAAGCTTGACATGTAGCTGCAAGAGCAGCGACTTGCAAAATTTGTCCAATCATGATAGAAACCAAAAAATTCTTACTCAGATAACAGACTATAACAATATAACATTTCTAATTTTTATATTATCGCCGGCATATGTATACTGTATATATATATAGGTTCATAATGAAGTTTCGGGCAATCATTGCACCGAATATATAAAATACAGTTTTGATCCTCTCATAAACAAGGTTTCATCCTCCTGTACTACGTACGCAGGAGTAGTTTAACGCAGAAACGCCCTACGTAATATGGTAACAATAAGGTCCGATCCGCGCCAGCCACCGTGCGGGGCGGGGCTCCACAACCCGCCAATGCGGGGTAATGGGCTTGTGAGATCAATTGTAATAACGTGGTGATAATAATACTAATAATAGTAATTCAACTAGGTTAATAATATTGCATTTGCAAGCCACTCTCTAGTAGTGAGATCTTGTTGTCCCATGCGATCACAACGGCTTGTATTCCTCTAACCTTTGCTGGGCTTTTCCTTTTCTTCGTCAAAAGTGGATGTCATCATCTCCGAGACACCGACAGTCTTGCCCTTCCTTTCTCAGTCTCACCGAGGTCGTCGCATGTTGTACCGAGTGCAGATTAAGTTTTGGGTCAAGGACGTAGCCCGTGTTAAGAAACTTGTCATTTTGTTGGAGTTTTGTAGAGGGCAAGGTAGCCCACCCTTGGTGCTTAAGTAACCACGAAAGCTTGAGGACCATATTGGACGTCGCCCATAGCGATTTTTATTTTCGACCAATAAACGCCGACGAAGTCCGCGGATTTAGATCTGCCCTGCGTAGAATGGTGTCACGTGTCCAGGGCAGTTCTAAATCCGCGGACTTAGTCGGCGTTTATTGGGAATTTTTGACGCTGGCGTTGGCAATCAAGTCACTATTTTTTTTTTTTTTTTTTTTTTTTGTTTTCTTGAAATCAGTAATATTACTAGCCCATTAGATGTGTATGCATAAGTGATGCCCTTTTAATCGTACTTGGGGCCAGGGGGAGGTACACATGTACATATGTATCAGGTTATTAAATATAATAGCCGTCCAATCAGTGTATTTAGCTGGCACTGCGCTTATGCAGATAATCAACTATTATAAAAGCGTTATTCTAACAATTTGCAAGGATGGAAACCGCTTAGACAATTGCTACAGTCATCTGCTCCAATATGAAAAAAAAAAATATTAATTAGGAGATAAGCGGCTTTACTCGTTTCTTAAATCCGTTCCCTTTCTGCTGCACATGTGGTCAGCCACACTGTGGACATTGAAGCAAGTACAGCAGCAAGACAAGATATATATTTTTAAAAATATTATGCCTTGCTAGGTTTAGCGTTGGATTCAAATAACTGACGTCTGGGTGTATATAAGGTCGTGCAGCTTCTCTTGAGATGGCTCGAAACAACAAATTTGATTCTAGTATTCTCTAACAAAAACCTGTTCCAAACTCCGACCACCAACATGTCACAAAATTTCCAAAATGTTTACACCAATTTGGCTATCGCGCCGCCACCGACTGAGATGGAGTACACCCGCCTTGGAGAAGCCGGCCTAAAGGTCTCCAAGATTATTTTGGGCGCCATGTCATACGGTAGTAAAGACTGGGCCAAGTGGGTTCTTGAAGAAGAAGAGGCACTTCCTTTATTGGAACACGCCTACAACGTTGGAATTAATACATGGGATACCGTAAACCTCAAAGAGCTTACCGAAAGTGTCAGCAGACTGACCTTATCCAGGCAGATATTTATTCCGATGGTCGTTCGGAGGAGATCATTGCAAAAGCACTCAAAGTCTATAAGATGCCGCGAGAAAATGTTGTGATTATGACCAAATGTCGATTCGGGACCAGCGTCCCCGGTGAACCTCCTTTGCCACTATTTGCTTCTTATGTCAATGATGGGAGGATGGTTAATCGTGCTGGCTTATCGAGAAAGCACATCTTTGATGCTGTTCAACACAGTGTCGAGCGCCTTGGGACGTACATTGATGTACTGCAGATCCACCGTATGGACCCTGATGTGCCCTACGAGGAGATCATGAGAGCACTGAATGATGTGATTGAGAAGGGGTGGGTGCGATACATTGGAGCAAGCTCGGTGAGCATTTCTCTTACAGTCGATGATTGTCAACAGCTAACGAGAGGGTACAGATGCCTGCGTGGGAATTCCAGATGCTTCAAACAGTAGCAGAGAAACACCGCTGGCACAAATTCGTTAGTATGCAAAACTACTACAACCTTCTGTATCGAGAAGAGGAGCGTGAAATGATACCTTACTGCAAGAAAACCGGGGTTGGGCTGATTCCAGTAAGTGTATAGCCTCCAAATAGCATGTATATCGCTCTGATTGAGAATAAAGTTCTCTCCCAATGCCCGCGGATTGCTCGCCCGTCCATGGAACTCCAATGACCGTCCTTCACTTCGTGCCGATACAGACTTTGCTTTACCTATTCTATTTAAGAAAGATGATCTGGTTAATCAGGCAATCGTTTCGGTGGTTGAAGAGATTGCCAAAGCGCGAGGTCTTCCCATGGCGACCATTTCAACAGCTTGGTGTCTTAGCAAGGGGGCCAGTCCAATTGTTGGGCTGAATAGCAAAGAACGTATTGACGAAGTTGTCAAAGCGGTGAAGCTAGTTCTGAGTGAGGAAGAGATTGCCAAATTGGAGGCTGCTTACGTACCCAAATGCGTTGTAGGGTATTAGTCGGCACAGTGTTGTTAGATAACAGAAACTTGTTATACTCTTAGTATAAAAAAATAAAGGCATTTAGATCTTGGATTATCTATATTTCAGTATGGGTGTCCCTCTTCAATATGGTGATTTTTAAGCCAAGGCACGCATTATAGCCCTATTCTCGCACCTGTGGTATTTGCAGTGTTTTGCTCCGTTCAACATACGAAGCAAGAAGGCGCCGTGATACCACCGCATATCCTGAACCAGCGAGTCACCCTCGCAGGTGCTCTGTCTAAACTTTAAACTAACAGGAATGGATGTTACCTTGCCATCTGGTTTTAGACAGTACGCGATATTACCAATATTATACTCCGGTATTAATACATTACTCATGGTAGTCGCTGTTCTGATATCCGCAGTTGTGGTGGGCTACTTCATGTTAATGAGGGGAAGGGGAAGTGGAGGAAATACTTTTTGTAGGTGGAGTGCCAATTCCTTTTTATGACGCATGGATGTGAGGCATGAACCTGGCCGGTGAGCACCTTGTTACTAAGTAAACAAAAACAACAATCGCTGTAGTTATGAACGGGCTGATCGTGGGTAGGATTTCGGGTTAATGTAGCCCGAAAGGTGAGGTCCGCTCGGATGAATAATATCACGAGCCAAAATCAATGCTCATCACTTCTTGATGGAGAAAAGAAATCCCCAAGGGGACCCGGATTTTTTAACATGGGTTTCGGCGTCTTTTTTTGCTTTGTTTTTCAGTTCTACCAATTCAACACAACAGGCAAAAAGACGACAACAACAACATGGGCCAACATCTGCAGGGCAGAAATCTGCATTGGGCCGTCACTGCGGCGAGCTGCCAGGCTTTTCTCTTGCTTGGCTATGACCAGGGAGTTATGAGTGGTCTGGTCGGGGCAAATAACCAGTTTGGGACTCAAATGGGCCACCCGGATGCGAATATGCAGGGAATCTGTATGTGTTGCCTCTTCGAGACCCGTCCAAGAAAACTAACGGATTGACTGCTATAGTGACTTCAATCTATGATATTGGGTGCGCAGTCGGATGTCTGGTCAGTTTCTTTTTCGGCCACAAGATAGGCCGCAAGAGGATGATTATGGCTGGAGGAACGATCATGGTCGTCGGAACTATTCTGCTTGGATCATCTTATTCTCGAGCGCAGTTCATTGTTGGCCGGATTGTAACCGGGTTCGGAAATGGCATCAATAGTGCAACAGTGCCATCGTACCAAAGCGAAATGGCCCGCCCAGAACGAAGAGGCCGATTATTGAGTGCCCAGGGTACTGTTACAATTGTCGGCCTATGCATTGCGTATTGGATCGACTACGGGCTCAGTTTTGTGGATAACCCAGTGCAGTGGCGGTTCCCCATCAGCTTTCAGGCTTTCTTCGCCGTATGCCTGGTTCTCCAGATGATTCCTTTGCCTGAAACTCCTCGCTGGCTCTGTGAGCAAGACAGGAGTGACGAGGCCGCATCTATTCTTGCTCGGCTCCAACTTGAGCAGCCTGCTAATGAGTCCACACCCGAGGTTATTCGTCTGCGACGACAGATCGAGACCTCTATTGAGATAGAGTCAGCTGGTGGGCCATTCAAGTACAGCGAGCTCCTGAGCGGGGGCAAAGTGCAAAACTTGCGCCGAATGATTTTAGCGGCTCTTGTGAATGTGCAGCAGCAATTCACTGGATCGAATATGATCAATTACTATGCTCCTATCGTCTACCAGAATGCCATGGGATTATCTCGGAATTTGTCTTTGATTCTCGGCGGTTGCACCTCGCTTGCATATCTTATTGGGTCTATCATCCCTCTGTGGAGTATGGACGTGTTTGGTCGACGATCGGCTCTCATGATTTCTGCATCAGGGCTCTGCGTGTGTTTTGTACTGACTGCTGCATTGCTCTCGACTGGCGACACCTCCTGTGCTTATGCTGCGACGGTTTTCGTGTTTATTTTCCAAATCTTCCTAGGATTTGGCTATCTTCCCGTTCCTTGGTAAGTCTCTGTCAGCATATGGCGATTGATGAACCTCGGACTGACGTGCTGTATCTTAGGTTCTACCCAAGTGAAATTACTACCACTCGTATTCGTGCGCGAGGGCAGGCCTTTGCAGGATTTGTGAACTGGATGTGTGTCTGTGAGTTAATTCTTGCAGCTTTATTTAGCTTTCAATGTTACTGATGCTTCCAGTCATCGTTGTGCAAATTACGCCAACCGCAATTGACAATATCTCCTGGAAAACATTCATCATCTTCGCCTGCTTCTGCGCTGCATGGGTCAGTCATTTCAGTTTCAACAGCATTTCACTTTCATCTTTGAGACAATCATTAATTCATCTAGAACAGGTTCCAATGGTTTACTTCTTCTTCCCCGAAACTAAGGGGCTGGAATTGGAAGATGTTGACCATCTCTTTGAAAGAGGAGGCATTACCGGAGGTGTGTTTGAGACACGCGGCCATCCAATTCAGCCTGGGCATCACCGCTCTGTGAACACGGAAAGGATTGGGAAGGACATCACGGACATGGTGCACATGGAGCTTGCTTGATTTATATATATGGGATACTCGACATGACGTTGCACTGGTTTATAGAATGGGGATATGCAATACTATTGACATGTATTGATACTTTGGAAGTAAAACTTTGTTGACTTGACACAGAACTAAAATTCAGGAAGTGAAAAAAGATCTGTAGGCTGTTATTATTGACACTGTTTTATTATTATATTTATTACTCTATTATAAATTACTCATATATGCCTAAATGCTACCTGACCCCATAACGCGTGGACTGGCATAAATCTATACAGAGCATGACCTATTACAACCACGCTCCAATAACTGGGACGCTCTTGTAAAGCTGATCCCAGTTCTTGGCTTCCCAGCCAGAGCCAATACCGCCCCGTCCTACAACTCCCAGACCACCGGCGAGCCAGATTGCAGTAGCAAGGGCCGCAATCCCATGGACGAGCCATTTGTTCTTTCTCCGCTTCTGCTGATCATGTCTAGTCTCACCTAGAATCCCAGTCTTGTGCGATTGGCCTCTTTCGGTACGCACTGTGGTGACGCGAATACCCATCCACGTCGCCAGCCCGCCGACGATGTGCCAGACGCTGGTTGCGACAAACAGGAAATAAAACAAATTCCAGAACACCGGATTCCGGGCAAACCCATGGGCAACGTAGCCCAAACCAACGCTCGAGCTTCCACCGTCAATCTGGAGAGGCACGGCCCGATTGACGCCCACGTGTAGGGCCAGCAGGGGCACCATCGCATATCCCAGTTTGGCTTGTAGGCTCGGCATTGGCCAAGACTTGATCAAGTGTCTTTGAGAGCGTGATTCGGCGCCATAGAGCCGTGCGCGTCTGCGGGCGCGAATGCTGCGCAGGGAGAGACCAGATGCGATGTGTGCGACGATCGGCAGCGCGACCATCAACGGTTCGAGCAAGGGTGATTGGTAGATCGGTCGCGTGAGCAGCAAGAAGTCTTCACTGGATGGAACGGAGCGCGTGACAAGGGGGATGAGAGACGTATTGGCGGCATGCAAGGCGAAGAATACCGTGGGTGGATACGTAGAGTATCGTTGGATCGCCGACACTAGCAGCTGTCAGAGAGGACCCAGATATGCAAGGGGTGAGAACTTCGGCGTCTTGATGCAACGTCGCTAGCCGGTTTTATGGGGAAAAAAAAAGATACATACACCAATAATCCCAATTATGCCCTTTCAAGCCCAAACGCGAGATGCCAACTGGACGAATCTCCGTCGTCGCGGCGGTATTGTGCAAATCGGGGAAATACTCTCCATTCTCGACATCGGGGGGATAGTCGTCGACGGGAGAAGGGTCCAACTCGCGCATCGACAAAATCGACTGGGTCTCTATGGCGTCGACACCAGAAAGCGAGCTGTCGTTCCTGGGCCTGGACATGGTTCCTGAGTCTTTAAACTGCCCAATTCGGTCTATTCGGGGAAGAGCGTCGCGTGATAAGGGTTGAACTGGTGTTCCACGCAGGTAAGGGGCAGGTCGAAAAAGGCAAAGGAACAAAGAAGAATCGTGAATTTAAGAAACTTTCATAACAACGTCAAAATCATGCGGAAGGAAGAATAATAAGCGTCAGGGGAACGAGGAAGCTGAGCGAAAGAAAAAAAGCTTCGCCGGAAACAGGTTTTGCACGGACCATGATTGGTTGCGTCACGGGGCGCCTCTCATTGGCTGCACGGCTGCACCTTATTATCACGACAAGAAACGACGCAGTTTAGATTTCAACATTTCAACATTAACACTTTCAACTAGCGACAACTCGTCTTAGTTACACTAGAATCCGTATGCGCGGATGCGTCACAACAGTGCTTGAAGAGCCAGTCCTTGAAATACAGGCAAAGTCACATCTCACATACAACCAGCCTGCACTACGCCGCGTACGATGACTCCTTGTCGTTGCCAATCTGCAGGAGACTGTCTGCAGAAAAGGGGATCGGCTCTTCCGAGTACGAGCTGGTACCTCCCTGCTTTGAGTCGATTTGAAGCATCGGATCAGACTTGAAATCAATTCTCTTTTCTCTCACGGGACTGTAGGAGGACTCCTCCTTGCCTCCAATGTGAAGCATAGGGTCGGCTTCAAAGTCTGTCTTATTCATCAGCAAACCCGGACCAGGAAGAACTTGCTCTAGGTATTCGTACGCATCATAGTGGGCATGGAAGTGCCGAGAGTAAAGCAACTGGCAAGAAGCGCGAAAAGAACGGATGTCTTCATCTTGTTGCTTTCTTTCTTCTTTCTGTCTTTTGACTGGTATTGCGAGTGCTTCTCTTGAGGATACTATCAATTCGTGAGTTCCGGTAAGCTATGGCCTTTTCGTAGATAGCATCCCGGCCCGGTTTTTATACCTTTACTCTCGATCTATCTGCCAGTAGCTCACCGCTAGTGTCTAAAGTGGCGTGATTATTCAGGTAGGACACATGCACGCAGCGGGGTTCCATGGGATTATCTCCTCTTTCGGCTACATATACATAGTTTAAAACCATCCAATCCATACAGCATGCTCAGTGCTTGGGTGACACATGTATCACCACAATATTGTCTTCACATGGAAATGCATCATTCATCGTCTCACAGACGCGTATCTTTTATTGATTTTTAATGCCTTGGGCTGTTTTATGGTATGACCCGGTAAAGCAGCTGCCCTCCTGTATGGTGCCTCTTTTATCTTCGATGTAACCATGCTTCAGGACGTTTTTATCACGCTGTGGTGGCAGTGCTCAGACCTGGGTATGGGCTAGCTGTACTCGAAGACGCTCTTCTTCAAAACAGGGAGCAGCCAAGTGAACACGAGGAAAGGCATATCTGCCGTGCCCGCCATTTGTGGAATACCATTTCATGAGCACAGTAAGTAAACAAATTAAAACATTTCTACGCATTTTACCGTACGATATGTGACTAATCATATTATACTAATTAGTTGACAGATATTAATGTAATTCAACCTCAACTGGTGTCATTTCTCTCATAAACCACATGCAGCATTCATCAAACTAACCACCCTACTCATTTTTACACCTAAAATGTCCAAAGTCTCGGATTTCTACAGAAGTTTTCCCATCCTCTCGGCCGTCAACCACTCATCTGAGCTTATCGAGGTCCTCTTGTCTGACGAGGAGGATGCCGAATCATCTACAAAGCAGTCTGTTCGATGGGAACCTCAATATTGGCACTGGCTTTTCCACAGTGTCAGCGCTCTTATCATTGTATATCTCATTTCCGTGACTATCGGGTTGAAATCGGACAAAAGGCTCACTTATTTGGAATGTTGGGAGAGGTCACACACATACTGTAAGTCTTATCAATTAATGATGAACAGACATAAGTCAGATGACTGAACAAAATCGTGTATAGCGCCAATAAATGACGTCCTCGCCACTACGGACTACGTATATGATCGATTCAACGGTTCGCTATGGTACCCATCACCCTTCAAAGGCCCACCAACCATACAAGTTGAAGCAGCATGGCAGTCTGCCATGGAATACGGCATGATCGCCGTCTCAGAAAATGATCTTGAGCGCGCACAAAGACTAGAACACCTTGACACCGCCGCTACGTTCCCTGTGTCATCTTCTACAGGGAAAGACGACAAAGTGGAAAAGAAATACATCGCGGTGGCAGTAGGAACACATCAACTCCACTGCCTACACTTCCTCTGGCAGGACCACCACGCGGCTTTCTTCCCCAACACCACGCAGCGCAAGCAAAAAGAAGTCCCCGAGCTATACGAGCGGCATTATGAGCACTGTGTGGATTATATCCGACAAAGCATCATGTGCAATTTTGATACTAGTCTTCTCTCGTATGACTGGGTGCGCGAGCATCAGACGCCAACGCCAAATTCAAATGTCATGCATCGATGCGTGAACTGGGAAGTGGTGCAGGGTTGGTTTAGAGAAAGGGCTGTGAAGATGCCGGATGGGTTTGTCTGGAGTAAACCGGAAGGGCAGACGAGTTTGGATTTTAATCCTTGATTTTCTTTCTATATGAGGTACCAAAGAAGTGCGTAGGACAATGTGAATTTTTAGCGATTAAGCTGATATGTAATGCGTTCCAACCCCTAACTTACCTCGTTGAGCTGGCGACAGAACGGACTGCGTGCCCTCAGTGAAGCTCCCCAGCGAAGAAATACAAACGGAATCGGAGTCATCAGACAACACAAACCCCCGAGAAGAGTACAGGCCCACGAAGCACCCAGATTGTTATATAGCGGATAAGTGCTCAGCGGAATTATAATGCTAGCAAATATATTACGGGTTACCACGCTGGAAGCCGTTGCCGAGGCACTGTATATCCCATAGGCATCGGTGAGATAATTGTTCAGCGCCATAAAGGTGAGATCGATGCCGATTCCCAGGGGAATTCCGGATAGGGCGGGCACGATCCAATGGATATCGGGGCGAGCGCTCCAGCCAAGCCAGAATTCCGACATGGCAAACAAGGGCCCTCCAAGACAGGCTAGAGGAAGTCGGCGGTACTCTTCTCTCAGTGCCCATGCTCGGCCTTGTTGCTCTGCCCGAGTATGGTAGCGCTCCCAGGCCAGGAATACGAAAATAGCCAGCATCCCCCCCAAGCCTGTTCCAAGGAACATGAGCGCAGATACCCCTGGAGTCATCCCATATGTGTCTTGAAATACAAGGGGGTATAGCCCGAAGTAAAGGAAGAATATTATGTATTGGTATAGGATGAAGAGATCGGTGAAAAAGACCAGGGGCTCCGTCGTGATTCGGATCGGGCGTAAAAGAATCAGCAGGATTTCCTTGAAGCTTGCTGTTTTCTCGTTGTCATAAAACCCTGTTTCTCTTGCACGAAGTACCGGCGAGTATGTCTCTAAATATCATTTTGTCAGTTGCAACAAATCTCACCGTCGGACCCAGATTAGACGGTTTTCACCTTTCATAAGCAATAGCATCGGCCAGTTGACTGCTGTCATAACCAGGGCAATCCAAAACTGCCATTTCCAATTCTGCGACGATGAAAACCCAGAGATAATAGGCCCGATAAGTGGGCCTACATTGCTCGTGAGGCCCAAAACCGTAACTGCCCGTCCTCTCTGCTTCAGGTCTGGATAGATATCAGAAAAGAGGCCATTCGACACCGTCTGGGGCGCCGCAGCACCGCAGCCTTGCAGAAAACGAAAGAAGAGAAAGGCCGGCCAGTTGGGAGCCAACGCGCAGCCCAAAGTGAAGGCTGTGTAAACAGCAAAGGAGACGAGAAAAATCGGCCGTCGACCGTATGATTCAGATAGGGGCGCGAAGATTGGACCGATGATATAGCCGATTAAGAAAACGACCACGGGGAGGGGCTTCTGCTTCTCAGATGTTACTCCGAACGCGTCGTTGAGGGCGTTTCCAGCACCACTGGGAAGAGACGAGCCGAGTGTCATGTTGAAGTTCATGTAAATGATGGTTGACGCTGCGAAAATCTTCCTGGTCTGCGCGATCAGCTCGACTGCGTTTCTCCTTTCTCCTTCGTAGCTCTAGTGAAAGTTGCACTTACTGGTGTCCAGTCGTGGGCAAGTCGTGTTGTGGTTTCGTTGGGACCTGAAGTCGTGTCTGTTGCAGCAGGGTCCTTTCCAGCATCGCGTATGCCTTGGTGATGGCTCTGTTGTTAGTATGATGCAGGTACTGGTAATTGCACAACACACCTTTCCCGTCTGTTTCAAAGGAGATCTCCATTATGACCGCCATCTCGAAAACTGTCGTGGCGTGTATAGGAGAGGACGGTAAACGGGAAGATACGCAGAGAGGGAAAGAACATGCCTCTTTTCCAACCCAGAACTACCTGTGCAACTCGGCTGCCTTGTACTTGAGGCACCCATCCCTTTACCTGCCACAGTGCTACCACGGAACCAAAATGTATTTTTCGGGGATCAATCTGTTGCCAAGAGGTAAATTGGGGTTTAGTTAAAGCCACTGAGAGCATATCTGCGTGTTCTATCGATCATTATGATTGTCGGTGTAGACATTAGTACTGTTGCATGCCCGGCTACTAAATGTACCTCGGCGTGTTGTCTTTAAAAGGTATGTTTTTTTCGTGTAGCGTAGCATTAACCTTGATAGTCACACATAGTCTACGTAACATTGACCGTAGACTGGATTCTCAGGAGAGGTGAGATGGTTCTTCAAGTAAGCTTCCCACTTTACAAACCCACACATTACACAAGTAGAGTGAAATAGACTGTTAGTTAGTAGTAAGCTAGATAGTTATTATAAGGCCCATGATTGTCATGTTCTATTGATGCTATCTATAATTGATAGATCGCTACTTAAATCTATAAGATTCCACACGCATACAAAGACATGCTAATAAACGAGGCATCCCTCTTCATCATAATGTCTTCAAAAAGAAAAGGGTACAATCCAGATACACCTCACAGATCAAGGGCCCTCTGACATGACAGTAATTTCATGCCGTACTTGCACCGCATTGGTCTCTGGTTGGTAGATTCTCGCCTCGCTCCCAACAGGACTGACGCGCGCATCGTAAATGTTGCCTTCTTCTAGCTCATAGTAGCAAGAATTAGGATCTTTGTTATGGCGAGATGCTCGCTCCTTTGCGACTCGAGCTGCTGAAGCCTCCAGGATGCTGGTCGTTGGTCTCTTGGGATTGCGGCGGCGACCTCGTCGGCTCAGCAATGTTCCAACTTCAGGGGCGCAGACAACCAGGTTGCCGCTGGTGAGTTCTGCGGCACTATTTATGCTACCGTTAGCGGGATGAGAAGGAGAGTCAATTCTGTTGTGAAAGCTTACCCCCAGAGGAGGATTTCCGGCTGGTTCCATGTAGTGTCGGGATTCCCACTGATTCTAAGCCGAACGATGAACCCGATGGTACTAAATACAGGAGCGCTAATTGTTTTCAGTATGCATGCTGCTATCAACTTGGGAAAATAAAGCTCACCAGAGTCCGAACGTAAATATGAGCACTATGTATAGCTTCTTGATTGGGGTCAGCTGTAGCTTCCATACGGCATGAACCGGAAGCAAGAGAATGAGATAGTCGGTAATGGTATTGAACATGCCACTTGTGTTGAGCAACCGAGAAACATCGACACAAGTTCCGGGGATCGACCTGTCAAAAATTTTGGCCCGTGGCGAACACTCGAAAATTTTCACAAAGGAGGTGATGCCGTAAAAACCAATTAAGATAATGATCAGAAATACAATGAGGATGTCAAATAGACTCCATCGAACGGGCGAGAAGAAACGTCGATAAAGCCATAAAATAGCCAGTTTTGTGATGCATATCATAACCCCATATTCAATAGAGGCGACATTAAACCACTATAATTAGTGTTAGATAGCTGTCAGTATAAGTTGAGCATGGCCTGTCAAACATATGCAGCATCTTTGGCCTGTTGTGCGGTGATATCCCATGCATGTTGGCCTCCATGGTTCGCCATCGTGGCACCCATAATACCACAGTAGGCAACGGTACCTGCCTAAAAGACGGTTAGTCAAAATCAAGGGTCCATTTAACATTATAGTGGCTCTACCCATGCTACAAGAGCGATCCCTAGTCCATTATATTAGCAGACGTCTATCGCAATCAGATCAAAGCATGTACTGACAATCTTCAAATATCCATGATCGCTTTATTATGATTCGCACATATGCTCGGGCAGCAAATGCAACGGTTATGAAGGGCACTGCTATGGCAATCGTAAGCCTGCTCTCGTATCCCAGAGATGCTGGGTTTTGTGGGTTGGAGGTCACCCCGGGTGGAGGCTTTAGGGCTGGTGTGAAGGTTGGATGTGGTTCTGTTGTTGTAGCCATATTGACGGTTAATAATAAATTGGATTTCAAGAACATTTGAAGGCTCCTGCCTTCTGGATCCTCAAAGCGACACACAACCAGGGCGAGATGAGGCCGGCCAGTACAGTTAAATACGATGAATTGCGACTTGCATACCACGTAGAACAGGGTCATCTCTCGTATCACAAACAGAATTGTACTAGGATTGGCCTTTTGGCGGAAGCCTTTGAGGCTTCTAGAAGTGACTTTTACTGTCCGTACGAGGCACATTTCCATCAGTGGTTCATGCCCAAGTTGCTGCACATGAAGGTACTTACGCTCCGAAACGTCTAATATCCTCGCCGTGTCTGCAAAAGACGCGTTCAAGGCCCCCTATACCGAAGTACATTTCATCGTTGTCCTACAGTGTGGCTCTTTGCCTGGTTAGATTTAACTTCAAGTTTTGCTTACGAGGTAACAGAAAGGCTGGCACACCGCGAAAAAGCAACTTCGGAGTATTAGCTGTTTATGTCGGGTTTCTCTGCGGCGTATTTCCAGACATCGGCGATGGCCCTGAATTGGCCATTATGGCTCCTTGGCCCTTGGACACTTCTGAAGCTTGAGGTATTTGCGCGCCACCAAATCACTTGCTACAAAGAGACCATAACTAGGGGATATGATCCATAATGCTGCTGGTGTATAGCTCTTGCAACTCAGTCTATTTCCTGAGAGAAGAGCCCAATCAATCGGATCTTGTATTGCTTCGTACCGGAGATCCTGCTAGGCTGGAAGAAGAAACATCAGTGTTACGGAGTTGCAGATATAACAAGTCGCAAATGTCCTCGTGGACAAGAAGCGGCATGAAACTTTGTAGTAGTTACGGTTGAAGTGGGTGAAAGTGAGACATCGCCTGTAGTTAGGAAATCGCGCGCCGCTATGCGTTACACATTTCTTCTTGTAGCCCATACTTTTTCCCGCTTGGTAATCCGTTATTTGGAGGGTATCCTTGCCAACTAGTCACACAAAAGAAACCACCGTGAATGTAGCACAAATCACTCATGCTGGTTGTGTAACATCTGGCCAAGGCTTCGTGAAACTTTCCCGGTCTTCGGTGAATATCGCGGTAATAAGCGGGGTTGGCCCAAGTGTCGGTCAGAGCAGCAAGTAGTAAAGAAAGGACACTGGTGTGGACAATATATGCATGGTAGGCAGAGTGTGCTTTGGCGTACTGAACTAGTTAAGGCTTGCCGTGGCTGTAGAGTGTGCCCCTGAGACTTTTGGCAGGCAAATTTCTCACAAAATAAACCCCATAAAGAATGCTTGGACTTTTGGTTCCTAGAGAGACCTATAGTCAGCTTTTGATTTTCCGGTAAAGGTAAGCGAATGGATACATAGCAACCAGGTCTCGTTCTCCCCGCCATTGTTTCCGTAGACCCCGAGTTATCAGTCAATTGAGCTGAGGAACGGGTGATGCATAGCTGATTACTTACGGATAAAAATACTGCGTGTAGAACTGGGTGCTTGTAGCTGGCCCTTTGCTGATGTCGCGCTTGTATGTATGTACATAGTAAGACTAAAAAACCGACGAGGGTACGAGGGGGTGATCGACGGCCTTGGTTAGCGAGTCGTTGACTGCTTTGGACAGCGTTAATGTATCCAGCGGTTGTCGCAATGCGAATTTGTGTATATTGTAAAAAATAGTAATAGAGGAGCGCAGGAGAGAAGGGAGGAAGCAGACCAGAAGGAGCGGCGGACCACGGTTGAGGCACCGACCGAGGAAGGACCACAACAAAGGGAAGCGTTTCTTCCAGCGCCCCGACGCTTTCTTCCTCCAACTCTCCCCCTCTCTCTATGATTCTCAATCAAGGGCATAGTTATCCTGTTGTCATGCTTTCACGGGCTGGTCGTGCGAGCAGGGTGGCCGCGGCTCGCGTCGGGCAATTCCCACGGGCTGCTTACCACTGTCTGCCAAAGCTCCCCTTTACACCACTTCGTCATTTTTCAAAAATCCCCCCAATCCAGCCTGCTTTTCAAAATAAGCCGCTTGTTAAGAGCGATTTTGCTACGGAAATGAGGCCTGGACAGTAAGTTGGCCGATGATGGGTGCTCTTATCTACCGATCTGCTCTCTAATGAATATAGGTACACTACTGCTTTTGCTTTGTTTGAGGGGTTATGGGAGGTATGGAACACGCCATTTGATTTGACATTCTACATTCTAACAATACGATAGGCTGGCATAAAAACATGCTTTGTGAACGTTGGTTCCGACCATCCATCCATAATCGAAGCAATAATCAAGGGTAAACGTGAACGGCCAAGCAACTGGCCCCAGTTCGTGACATGCCCCAGTGAAATGACAGCAATTTCCATGGCCGATGGCTATGCTCGCGTAACTGGTCAGCCTCAGGCAGTCATTGTCCACGTTGACGTTGGGACTCAGGCGATGGCTCACGGCGTCCATAACGCGAGCGTTGGCCGTGTTCCAGTCTTCATCTTCGCCGGTCTCTGTCCGTATACCGAATCAGGAGAACTGACTGGTTCTCGTACGGAGTATATGCACTGGCTACAGGAGGCCCCTGACCAAAAGGCCATTGTGCGTCAATACTGCAGATACGTTGGCGAGGTACGCGTTGGGCTCAATGTCAAGGAAACCGTAGGACGTGCTCTTCAGTTTGCTTCCAGTTCTCCCAAGGGTCCCGTGTATGTTGCTGGCGCAAGAGAGGTGATGGCCCAAACTATAGAACCTTACTCTCTCTCGCAGGAAACGTGGGTTCCCATTGGACCTAGTGCACTGCCAGATGAGGCAGTCCAAACAATTACTCAGGCCCTTGTGGGTGCAGAGAGGCCTCTCGTGATTACTGGATATTCCGGTCGGGACCGTCGAACTCCAGAACTATTGGTCCAACTCGCCGACAAAATCCCCGGTCTGCGAGTCCATGACACTGGCGGAAGTGATATGTGTTTTCCATTCAGCCATCCAGCCTCGTTGGGATTCCGATTGGGCAATGAAAAAAGCACCTCCGATGCCGACGTGGTTTTAATGCTCGATTGCGATGTACCGTGGATTCCAGCACTAAATCCACCACGCAAGGATGCCAAATTTTATCACATCGACGTCGATCCTCTGAACCAGCAAATCTCGGTTTCGTTCTTCCCCGCTCATGGGCGGTGGAAATCGGAATGCCACACCGCCTTGAAACAAATGCTGCGGTACCTGGACAGCGAGTTTTCGACCAGACTCCAGAGCCCCAAGTATGCTGCCCGTAAGGAAGCACTGATAGCGCAACACAGTAAGCGATTGGATCAAGTAGCCAAGCTGCCATGCCTTGGGGATAATGATCCGCTGGATGGACACAATATCGGCCGGCTTCTGAAAGAGTGCCTACCTGGTGACACAACGTTCGTGGTGGAGGCAGTGACCTGTGCTCCTATTATTGCTGATCAGCTTCAGCCGACTCGCCCCGGTAGCTGGATCAATTGTGGCGGCACTGGTATTGGCTGGAGCAACGGGGCGGCTCTAGGTGTGAGAATGGCGCTCAATGATGAAAAGTTGCCCGGCATAGTGTGCCAAGTCGTTGGTGATGGAAGTTTCATGTGTGCGTCGCCGTCAAGCGCCGTCTGGGTCTCGTACAAATACCAAATTCCTATTCTCACGGTCGTCCTCAACAATGGTGGTAAGTTTACCGTTCATTCCTCGCTGATGATGCATTTTTTAACCATTCCAATATTGTCATAGGCTGGAACGCTCCGCGGAATTCGACAGAGCTGGTGTATCCTGATGGGCTCAACAAAGGCGCTACTGATGATGAGCTGAACATCTCCTTTGAGCCATCTCCGAATTATTCGAAACTGGCCGAGGCAGCTGCTGCAGAAGCCGGCTGGTTGCGAGGAATGAGAGGCAAGACCGTCAAAGAGCTACGCACACAGCTCATTGAGGCGCTCAAACACGTACAATCAGGACGTGGCGCGGTAGTAGAAGCTTTGATTGAGAAGTGACGAAGACCATGTTAGGATCAGACTGAATAGGAGTAGCGTCTCTCTGAAAATGAATTTTAGCAGTCCAATGTGACATACAATTGCCGATAAGTCAATGGTTAGCGTAAATAGAGCGGCAGATCATTGTAAACCCAGCCAGTTGCACATGAAATGTATCGGCTGTTAAGTCTGGACGGAGAAATGTGGGGCGCTGTTATCTTATCGGCGCTTTTGCCTTTTGCCTTCACGATCCGCGATGTCCTTTAATGTGCTCGCCAACATTGACAAGCTTGAGAAGATCTTCAACATACAGACGAAAATATGCCTCCTGCAAGTCCATCTCCCTATAACATGTGAATCCAATTCTAACTGATTGCTCCAAACTACAGCGCGGCTTCACAAACCCAGCTCCAAAGGTACCACCGTACCCCAACTTATGACTCTTCCTGTACCTGACATCTCGGTGTAAAAAAAAGACAGAATCCGCGCGTTCAGCACTCAGCTCGTTCACCTGCACGCTATGCAATAAATCCTACTCTCGCCACCCGGAATATGAAGCGCATATCGGCTCGTATGACCACCAGCATCGCAAACGCCTGCAAGACCTGAAACAGCTCTCGCGCGATCCGAACGCGGCGGAGCGCGCGCGGAGGGCGGAGAAGAAGGCGGATGCGGAGGCTGGGTTGAAGAAGTTGGATAGTACTGCTGGGGGAAGCAGTAATAATATTGTTAACAGCAACAACAACAACGATAATAATAATGCGGCGGCAGTGAGTAGTAAAACGGGTGGTGGTGGGTTTAAAAAAGGTGGATTCAAGAGCTCGTTTACTGCGGTTAAAGGAGCGGCAACAACAGCACCACCGGGTGGAAGGAAGAATGTACTTGGCGATGACGAGGACGAAGATGCAGAGTCTGGAGAGGCAGACAAGAAAAACACACCTGCAACAACAGCAGTGAGTGGCGGTGCCGCTCATCGCACCGCTGACGCCGAAAGTGATACGGACGATGATTATGGGTATCAGAATGATGGCGATGGTGCTTACTATGACCCAGCAAAGCCAACGGGTTGCGATGCCAGCTGTCCCAGTCTTGTCTCTGCATGATCATTAAATCTTTGGAATGCTCATGCTGTCTTATTCATGTCTGGTTTCTTACAAATACCCATTACATTTACTCGAATCTAGCGCTACGATATACAAAAATAATCAACGGCTGTATTGTTTTATTTTATGCAAAAGAACCTAGTAGCTCCCGGGAAAAGAATGCTCTTGATACATAGTCGTACAATTCTAGTATCTGCTCAAATAATGACAAAAGGAAAAGAAAAAAAAAGGGGTGATCCGCAGCAATCTAACGATATGAGACACATGATGGAATTAAATATTGTAGTTCTTTTTTGTTTTCAAAAAAAATGTTTTCCTTTCCTCTTCGGCTCAACGTTCCGATGGACTATATCATAAAGTTACACCCGCAGGAGCTTGGCGGCTTGGCCGACGATGGTGTCGGGCTGGGGGAAGCTCATTTCCTCGAGGCCAAGAGCATACGGGGTAGGAACATCAGCGCCAGTGACACGGACGGCGGGGGCGGTCAAGTAGTCAAATCCGTATTCCATAGACACAGCGAGGAGTTCGGCACCGACACCGTACATGGGGAAGCCCGATTCGACGGCCATCAATCGACCGGTCTTCTTCAGCGATTTGATGATGGTCTCGACGTCAAGAGGCTTAACGGATCGCAGGTTGATAACCTCGGCGTCGACGCCGTATTTCTCCTTCAGCTGGGCGGCAGCATCGAGCGACAGTCCGACGCAGCGAGAGAGGGTGACGATAGTAAGGTCTTTGCCAGGGCGCTCAATCTTGGCCTTTCCGATAGGAAGGACGAAATCATCCTTGCGAGCGGCCTCGCTCATGGGAAATGCCTGACCGTAAAGCAATCTGTACGCCGAATTAGCAACCTATATACCACCCCAGCCAATTGAATAGACATACTCGTTCTCAAGGAAGACAACGGGGTTAGGGTCACGGATGGATGCCTTCAACAGACCCTTGGCGTCCTCGGCGCTGTAGGGAGCAACGACCTTGAGACCAGGAATAGCGCCGTACCAAGCAGAGTAATCTTGCGAGTGCTGGGCAGCGACACCAGCAGCGAATCCGTTGGGTCCACGGAAGGTGATGTTGCAGGGCTGGATACCTCCAGACATGTAATGTGTCTTGGCGGCAGAGTTGATGATCTGATCGATAGCTTGCATGGCGAAGTTGAAGGTCATGAACTCGCACTGGAAGTTATCCATTGTATCAGTATCCCAAGTCGATCAATGCCATTCCCAGAATATCCAAACTCACCACTGGGTGCAAGCCAGCCAATGCAGCACCGACAGCCAGACCAGTGAAACCAGCTTCGGTGATAGGAGTGTCGATAACCCGCTTGGGTCCAAAACGGTCGAGAAGGCCTCGCGTAACCTTGTATCTATTAAAGCCAACAATTACAATCAACTCACTGCCATTGATATCCGCAGGAAAAAAATTGAATCACGCACGCTCCATTGTATTGCGCAACCTCCTCACCCAGAACAAAGACCTTATCATTGCTCTCCAATTCTTCGGCCAGCGCCTCGTTCAAGGCATCTCGGACAGTGACCTCTTTCGAACCACTCTCTGTCGCATATGTACGGCGGTAGTTGACCGACGGGGCACAGGCTGGGACCCTGAAAGCTGGACGGATTGGGGAAGCAATTCGCGATTGCAGCAGACGGCCTGCTGGCCGGAGAAACCGGGGTGCAGCCATAGCAAACGTGGTGCGGCTGGAGAGGAGCAAGATACAAAAAACAAAGGCGGTTCAGAAGATAAAAACGAAGCCTCGCGACAGGCAACACACGCCAGAACCAGGCTAGAGGAATGGAATGGCAGGAGACACACGAACGGGGATAATCGGATCGGGATAGAAAAGGAAGATTTTGGCTGCGATAGTTTTAGGTAACGTTGAGCTAGTGAGCTGCTGCAAGGTCCGGCAGTAATTGGCGGCGAGTGCCCGCGGCGTTCTTGTTGGTCTGTTGGGCGCTGACTCAGCAGCCCGCCGGAAACCGCGACAGCTCACACCGGCGCCGTACTTGGCGTAGGCGCATTGGTATTGAGAATACGGCGTGTCATCGAAAAATACGCTATCTTTGGTAGGATGTATTGTATTAATGCGTATTGATATTGCTGTTGTTATTTACAGAGGTGCAATTGCGCATGACTTTATCAGTGGAGACATCTCCCACATGCCTACCAATCACAGCCCCCGCTCTGCTAGCTCCTTCCCCAAGGTTGTGTTGATATAAATACAAGAACACTCGTGATCGCATGTGCATCACTGACACAGCAATCCTCATGTGATACGATTCTCCTATAAACAACACACCGCACTCGCTACAGCTTGCTGTTTTTCTGCTGCTTCGGTAGTGCTCATATGTCTTGCCGGACGAGCTGTTCAAGATGATCTCTCATCTCTCCACGATAGTCCTCACTCTTGCCCCCTACTGCTGGGCAGCACAGCCAGGGAGTGCCAGTCCAGTGCCGGCAAAGATCAGGGACTTGCAATGGGGGAAGCTGAACTTTTTACACACCACCGACACCCACGGATGGCTAGGCGGTCATCTACAAGAGTAGGCGCTCCGCAGGCATCTGTAGAAATCGTGCATTTGACTGACGAGTGTTGCTGTCAAGACCGTCCTACAGTGCTGACTGGGGAGACTATGTCTCGTTTGTAACCCATATGCGTAACAAGGCTGAAGCCGAGGATAACGATCTCCTGGTGATTGATACTGGAGACCGAGTCGAAGGCAATGGCCTTTACGATGCCTCAGACCCAAAGGGCCAATATCTGTATGACATTCTAAGACAGCAACAGATTGATGTAATGTCGTCAGGAAACCATGAGCTGTATAAACAAAATACTTCAGAGGCAGAATTCCTGAAAACCGTGCCAAGCTTCCAGGACAGCTATATAGCATCCAACATCGACATAATAGATCCTACGTCAGGAGACCTTGTGCCACTAGGTCCACGCTTCAAGAAATTCACAACGAAAAAGCATGGCATTAATATCGTGGCGTTCGGATTTCTGTTTGATTTTACAGGAAATTTCAACAACACCAAAGTACGACTGGTTGAAGACACCGTTCACGAGGCATGGTTTCAGGACGCCATCCGTGATAAGGACGTCGATCTTTTCCTCGTTGTTGGACATGTTCCGGTCAGATCTAAAGAGTATGAGGCCATTTATAAAGCTATTAGAAAGGTGCACCAGGAGATCCCCATTCAATTTTTTGGTGGCCACTTCCACATTCGGGATTACGCAAGATATGGGGTCAAATCTTCCGGCCTAGCCAGTGGCCGTTTCATGGAGACAGTCGGCTTCCTGTCAATCGATGACGTGAAAAGCAGCAATCCTGTTTTCACCCGGCGTTATATCGACAATAATCTGTTCTCTTTCTACCACCATACTGGACTCGATAAGACTTTCTTTCCAACGGACCACGGAAAGAATACATCCCGCATGATACAACAAGCCAGACACGCCCTCGACCTAGATCACGTTCACGGATGCGCACCGAAGGATCTGTGGGTGAACCGCGCCCCATATCCATCTGCCGATAGCGTTTATTCATGGTTGGAGACCGAGGTCTTCCCTGGCTCTCTCCGAGACGCGTCTCGTAGCAATGTCACTGCATTCGCAATTGTCAACACGGGGGCCATCAGGTTCGATATTTTCAAAGGACCATTCACGCAAGACTCGACTTTTATCGTTTCGCCTTTTACCAGCGGATTCAGGTACATTAAAGACGTTCCGCTCAGTACGGCAAAAAGAATCGCGTGGCTTTTAAATCTGCAGACTAAAATATTGACCCAATCGACCGAGGCTCGACCTTATTGTCCGCTGGCACCTCCCGAGCAATGTGCTTACAACTTGGATCTAATGGTACGAAAAGACAGGTCGGCAAGTCTTGAGTCAAGAAATTGGGGTAGTCAAGTAGTGCTCTCCTCAGACAAAAATATAGACCCTGAAGTACTCCCCGGGTACACAACCGTTGACGACGCGGGCAGCGATGGCGACGACACCGTACACTCCCCCATCTCATTTTACCAAGTGCCAAACGTCATCAGTGCACTGATCGAGCCAAGCACGTCCACCGTGGAAGAAAACACGACGACAGATTCATCGCCAGTGGACTTGGTCTATGTCGATTTTATCGAACCATACATAGCCTTGGCATCAAAGTTTGCTGGCTTGCATGTTACGCTTCCTCGTGATTCAGACGTCTACATGAGCGGGACTAGTATGACTGAGCTGATCTTGGGCTGGATTAAAGAGAACTGGCAGTGTGATGAATCAGCGTTATAGCAAGCTATTGATAGATATTATTAGTACAATAAAGGCTATCTTTATTTTATTCGCAGTATACGTAGAACATATTTGTAGTTCCGAGCATGTACAGTACTTTCTTGCATCCATTGTTGTGGCAGTCTATCTATTGCCTAACTAGAAAAGTGATTTAAAATGGATTTTATTTCTTAGTACACGGGGGTTCACGTTCAGATTGGTTCACTCTTCGAAAACGAAAATGGACTTTCCACTACGGAAGCCCGATAGAGTTCCCTGAACCTCTTGCACGAGTTCTGAGTCAGGACTGTCCCAGGTCCACTTCACCTCTTGAACTGGAATGTCCTTGAATTTCCCCGCTCGTGTTAGGTCAAAGACGTCTCGGATGGTGTTCTCCTTGAGTTGTGGGTTCTTGTCGCCCCATCTGCTGACCCAGAAACCATCGAAGATGAGGTTCTTGAAAATCAGGAGTCCAGAAGGTAGTGCCACGGGCTGCTTGGACATGGCGCCATATGTGACCAGATGCGAGTCCGGTGCGAGGACCTTGGCAATGGCGGCTGCATTCTTACCGCCGACGCAGTTCAATCCCAACCGAATGGGCTGTTTGCCCTTGTGAGTCAGCTCGTCCACCATGGGTCTGAATTCCTTCGAGAGTAATTCAGATTCTGTGATTACGGCGGTGGCGCCCAGACTATAGAGGTCTTGTTTCAATGCCTCGGTTTGTGCAGCGTCCTCTCTATCGCGAATGATGTTGAGCGTATTGATGCCCCAGACACGAGCCAGTTGAATAGCAGCACGGCCAACACCACTGTTGGCACCATTCTGAATCAGCCATTCCTCACCACTGCGCAGCCAGTCCCATTCGCAGAAATCCTTGATCATGCGATACGCGGTCACCGGGTTCACGCTAACCGTGCCAACTTGCAACGGCGTGAGGCCCTCTTTATCGACTTTGATCAATTGTGATTCGTCCATTTGCGCATGTGTTCGCCAGGTCCCCTGCCCCGTTCGCTTCATCACTACCCAGTCCCCTTGCGCGAGGTTGCTGACTTTTGAGCCGGTTGAAATGACTTCAAAGGCACCTTCGTTCCCAGCAACTGCCGCGGGCTCTGCCGTGCCTAGAGTCGTCTCGAAGGGTGGCTTGGAGGGGTATACCCCCTGGATTTGATTTATGTCTGCTGGGTTCATTGGAGTTGCGAGAAGACGTAGGTTGACCTGTGTCCCACTGGGCGCAGCGATGGAATGTTTGTGAATCCTAGGAAGCGTAAGTCCATGTATTCCTAATCAGGCTGTTGTCAGACCTACTTTAGGACATCCTTGGGCTCTCCATATTTTGAATATGTCAGCACCTTGGCTTGTGTATAGCCATAGGCAGATATAAACCTAGGGTTCGCGATACCAGCTTGCAAGCTGCATGGCGATTTGACAGAGCGAAGCGACGACTGATAGAGCGTTGCTGAGTAGCCAGCAGCTCTGTTAACAGCGGGTCTCGCAATTCTAGGAGCAAACATCGTGCATCAACCTCAAGTCGCAATTAAAGTATATTACAAGCAACTCATCGAACGTGAAGGTAAAAGAAGAATTAATAAATGCAGCAGTCGCGGTTATGACGTACACGCTTCCGCTAACCCGAGGCGGTAACGTGCTTGACCGCAGCTTAATTTCTTCGGGCGCGCCTGAGGGATCTTCTCGCAACTATAGAACAACTGCAGTCGCCAGCGCATAGAGCCGTCAATGTCACTGCTCCGTGAGGCCGAAAGATGTATCGCTAATCAAACACGATTCCTGGAGCTCAATTCTGTCATCACGCCGCTCCAGAGCTCTGCAGCATGGGTACAACGGGTCCGAGACGCGGATGTCCGCAGAGAGAATGGTATGTGGATGATCTGTAGATTCTGATTGCCGTGCTAATGAGATATTCTAATATAGGCTCCGCAAAGTCTCCTCTTGATGGTAGGCTAATCGCCATCAAAGATAATATATGCACTCGGTCACTACCTACCACATGCGCCTCCGCTATACTGGACAAGTTTACCAGCCCCTTCGATGCTACCGTGGTCAAGGCTCTAGAGCAGGCCGGTGCCATCGCTGGACCAAAAACAAACCTGGACGAGTTTGGAATGGGATCACATTCGACGAATTCAGCGTTTGGTCCGGTAGAGAGCAGTTTTCGCGGGAATAATGGAGAGCCGCTGTCCGCAGGTGGTAGTTCTGGAGGGAGTGCAGTCGCAGTTGCGACAGAACAATGCTATGCGTAGGTACCAACTTGCAACTGAAAAGCAACATCTTTTGTGCTAATGGACTTAGTGCCTTGGGAACCGACACTGGCGGGTCTGTTCGGCTTCCTGCTGCATATACAGGTACAGTCGGCTTCAAGCCATCGTATGGACGGATTTCTCGCTGGGGTGTTGTGGCATATGCGAATTCCCTAGACACTGTTGGAATTATGAGCCGAAAGACATCTGTTGCTCGTGAAGTGTTTGGTATGGACCGAATTCCAGCGCCGCCAGCTCTTGTTCTAACATATTTCTTTGTTCGCAGACATCCTCAACGACCACGATCCCAGAGACCCTACCAATCTATCACCCAATTCTCGCTCTCGAATATCTGATTTACTATCAAAACCTCGATTCTCCAGCCGTCTAGCCTCCCGGCCTCTGCACATAGGCGTGCCTGTCGAATACAACATTGCCGAATTAACTCCGTCGCTGCGCAGAGCCTGGCTTTCAGCGCTCAAATCTCTTGAAAGGCAAGGCCACTCGTTGCATCCAGTATCCCTGCCATCGACAAAACACGCATTACCCGCATACTATATTCTCGCACCGGCGGAGGCATCGTCCAACCTTGCAAAATACGACGGCATCAGATACGGAAACCGCGCCAGCGGTCCAGACAGCGGAGAAGGGGTGAATGGGCATCTATACGCAAAGACGCGTGGGACAGGATTTGGCGCAGAAGTGCAAAGGCGTATCTTACTCGGCTCGTTCAGCTTGAGCGCCGACTCCATGGACAATTACTTTATCCAAGCGCAGCGGATTCGCCGGCTTGTGCAGCGAGACTTTGATAGTGTCTTTGCCATGCGCAACCCTCTCGGCACTGGTTCTGTTTCCTCAGATCATGAGAATGATGGCTTGTCATCCAAAGTAGATGTTATCATCGGACCGACCTCGTCGTCTCCGCCGCCCAGTCTTGCGTCTGTTCTCAATGATAATACCGCCACTAAAGGTGCATCTGCTTCTTTAGATTCATACGTCACAGACGCTTTCACTGTGCCCGCTAGTTTAGCTGGATTGCCGGCAATTTCTGTCCCCGTTCCAGTGCTTGAGGACACCGGTTCTGGGTTGGACAAAGTTGGTATTCAAATTATTGGGCAATATGGCGATGACGATCTCGTCTTGAGGGTTGGTGAAGTGCTGGAGCAAGCCGAGTTTACTGATTAGTGTGTACAATAGCTTTGTGTATATATTTAAATTTTCCAATTTTTTTTCTTCAATCTTTTTTCTCGCTATCTATTTGGCTATCACTATGTTGTCATTTCCACATCTTCATTCAAATTATCATCCGCCGTCGACTGATTAACATCAGTCTGACTGGTATCCATGGCATTACCGTTATCAGCTTCCACCGTGGCTGGATCAGTCGGTATATTAGCAGGAGCAGACTCATAAACCGCCGAAATGCCTTGTTGAACAATATTCGCACCGCCACCATTCGCAGCAGCAACGACGGGGGATGACGAGGCGCTGAATTCGGTGTTGATAACCGGTGCAGCAGTCAATGGCTGCTGTTGTGAGGGAGGTAAAGGTTTTGCACTGTCGGCGCGGTCTGCAGAAGCAGCAGTATTTGTAGCGATGTTGTTGTCACCGCCCCACAGGATCGATGCTTCTACATCATCGACTATATCCGCAACAATATCTTCGACAATTTGATCGTTGAATCTCTCGCCAAAGGGTTTAACGGGGATAATATGGTCGCTGTTGTTGTTGCCGGCATTTTCATCTTCCTTGCCGCCATTCAATATCGAAGGCGACACCGACGGCGGTGGACCAAACCACCATGGAGCCTCGAATCTGCATTCCACAGCACCACCGCCGTAGCAGCTGACAGTGGGAAAGTAGCCAATCATACCGTCATCTGCGTTTTCCCGTTCGCCGATGCCCAAGTTGTTGGTGCCGTTTGTGAGGCGGCTGGCTGGCGGCAAAAAAGCAAACAAATCTTTGAACGGCGTGCCCATTTTGACGCCATTTTTGTAGATTGTGATGCTCGAGCCCGGTAGCGTGCGGAGAGATGCGTCCTCCTCGTTTGTTGGCGAGGGCGGGCCAAATGTGGGTGTTTCTTTCAGGTTGAATGCGTAATCACGCAGTTGCTTTGAAGGGTAGATATTCGACTGCTGCCAGCAGAAATCGGATTTTAGATGGAAAGGAATTCGGTCCCGGATGAAGTTGAGCACTGTAGGAGAAGATGACTGAAGGTTTTCGGCCACAGAGGGGTCGTAAGTGCCTTCAACTACTTGCTTATGAAGTGAGAGTGGCGGCAAGGTGATCAGTAGGCCAATGACGTCTCCTTCGTTGATGCTTTCTCCCTTTTCGAAAAAATGCTCGCAGCGCATGCGATTAATGACCTCGCCGTTCACGTCTCGTATACCGTATCCGTAGCAATCCACACCCACGTTGACATCGAGTTCTGCTTCCCGCCGCGCGAAGCCAAGGCGGACATGGCCTCGTGATGAGCTGGTAGTATTGGGTTGAGGGTCCTTGACGATGCCACTGATGACGCGCGCTTCATAGTAGTATGCGCCTTCGCGAGCGCAGACATTCGCTCGGGCCGAGTGCCACGCATCGCTTGTTGCGACTGCCAGGCCGTCCTTTGTGAATGCAATTGCAGCAGGGGAATCCTCGAAACTGAAACGAGCATGGTATGGAGCGACGTCTGTTTGGCGGTATTTGATATTGGTGAAATTCGGGTCTGAAATGGCATAGCTATATCGAAAGCCGTTCTTGTTGGTAAGCTTGTCCACGACTTCATGGAAATCCCAGGCTTGATTTAGAACACTGGACGTTTTCCTATACAGAAAGTTCAACTGTCGCGCCTGTGGAGGATACAGGTCTGAAATCCGGGGTTCGGCGAGCAGCTGCGGTCTGAGCATGGACAGAAGAACAGACGGACGACCCGAGGCAGCAGCCACCACGGCCTTTTTCTTGGGCGGCGCGCCATCTGTGTCCAGTCCCTTGGCCTCGCGCTTTTTGCGACTGTCCTTTTTGTTCCGTTTGGAGCGTTCGGCGGCGGTCGGCACGCTGGGCGCTGGCGACGCTTTTGGTTGCGCGTCCGTCATGGGATTTGATACGAGTGGGGTGTGTACGGGCGAGTTGATGCCAGACGGCGGCGCAGAGCCGGGTGGGAGAGAGGACATCGTGATGGTTTGATAGGTCTCGAGATGTGAAGCAAGTCGGATAAACAGGGCAGGGCTTTCGCTTTGAAGCTGTCGCGGGAGATGCGCGTCGTGCGCAATTGGGGGCGAGAAATGAAATTACCAGTATATAAGTAGAATAGGAAATTCGGATTAATTCTCAGGCCATGCTTGATGCCATTGTGAGGTCCGTCTGCATCTGCATCGCGACGAGTTGATCAAATGCTGGAGTTGCGGGCGGTGGCCCTGACATGCCGGCAGAATAATTCCCACCGCCTACACCGTCTAATACGCAAATGGTTAGTCATGATGAGCATCTCGACTTATAAAGTGATACTATAAACTCTTATAGTTAGACTATTATTGTAAAGTTCAGAGCCAATTATGCAAGTACATTATGTGGAATTTCACTGAGCTGACGTTACTTTCAACAAAAAGATAGAGGCTATCTGTCAGCTCAGTGCAGATGCGTTCCATTCCAGTGACTTGAATGACTCTCCAGCTCCAATCATTAAATAACTTGTAGTGACTATTCAAAATATTCAAGAGCGCTGCTTCATTATTTCTTCTTAATAATTACAAGGCAGGTGAATACATAGAATAAACAGCCAATAGGCGGCCGCGGGGTGATAAGCTTATCGCACACACACCGCCGCGGCAGAAAAAAAAAAAAAAAAACATGATTTTCGCTTTGCAAAGTTGAAGATTGACTGAACGATCTGGACTGGCCTGCCAGACGAATAATATCGCCCCTGTTCACACAAAAGTCAGCAAGAGTATTGGCGGCACAAACCATCAGTCAACAATGCCCAAAGCCACGACCCCGCGCAGCACAGCGCGCAGACACAATCCCCTCGCAGACGACATCCTCTCGTCGGGCCACCTGCGAACAACATCAGCACACTCAGGAGGCAAGCGCAAATCGCGAAGCGACGAAGACGATGAAGCAGTTGCAGCAGCAGCAGACAAATTTATAGATGCAAAGGCGTCTCGCAAGATCTTGCAGATCGGTCAGGATCTTGCCGATGAAGAGGCCGCCGAGCGCCGGGCAGCGCTGGGACAGGGCAGCGAGCCGGTGAACAAGGCATTTGACTTTTCGTCGCGGTTTGGCGAGGACGGTAAGGGATCAGACGATGAGGATCAGTTTGGGGAGGAGCAATGGGCGGACGAAGACGAGGTGGAAGATGCGGTGTGTTTTATATAACTATTGAAAATGGGTGGTTCGTATTTCTAATAAATACAGGAAATCGACCCGAATGACCTCGATATGTTCAACAAATTCATCCCCAGCGGCGAGCAAGACCCGATATTCGACCCGCAAGACGCAGAGACAAACGAAGACGGGTCCGGGGTCAACCTAGCAGACCTGATCCTGGAAAAGATTGCAGCATACGAAGCAAAACAATCAGGCGACGAGCATCCGCTGATCAAAGGCGGCGGCGCACCTGAAGATGCAGTTCAAATTCCAGCCAAAGCGTTGGAAGTATATGAAAAGTGATCCACCCTCACATTTGGTTTGTATAGTCTACTAACTACAGCAGAGTCGGCATGATCCTTTCGCGATACAAATCCGGTCCTCTCCCCAAGCCATTCAAAATCCTCCCTACGCTCCCTCAGTGGCCTACGCTACTTGACATCACGCGGCCAGACTCATGGACTGCAAATGCCGTATACGCCGGGACACGGATATTCATCTCCGCCAAACCGGCGATTGCGCAAGAGTTCATCAACACCGTGCTGCTCGAGCGCGTGCGCGACGAGATCCACGAAACGCGAAAGCTGAACGTGCACGTGTACAACGCTATGAAAAAGGCGCTGTACAAGCCGGCGTGTTTTTTCAAGGGCTTGCTGTTCCCGTTGGTGGGCTCTGGAGTGTGCACGCTGCGAGAAGCGCACATTGTATCTTCTGTGATTGCGCGTGTTTCTATCCCAGTGCTGCACTCTGCCGCCGCGCTGCTCCGGCTGTGCGAAATGGCCGCAGAGCAGACGTCGTCTTCCCTATCTTCCGAGGGCACTGGAGCCACCAACATCTTCATCCGTGTGTTCCTTGAGAAAAAGTACGCCCTACCATACAAAGTCATCGACGCACTGGTCTTTCACTTCCTCCGTTTCCGCGCTACCGAACACAACGAAGACGAAATGATGGTCGACGGCAAACACGCACCGCCACCATCTGCCGCCGCAGCCATGAATTTCAAACTGCCCGTGCTCTGGCACCAGTCACTGCTGGTGTTTGCGCAACGCTACCGAAACGACATCACCGAGGACCAGCGTGAAGCACTGCTGGATTTGCTGCTTGTGCGCGGCCACCGAGAGATTGGGCCCGAGGTGCGGCGCGAGTTGCTTGCTGGCCGGGGTCGCGGCGTGGTAGTTGCTTCGGCCGAGTCGCAGGCGGCCGCGGCCGCGGGCGATGATACGATGGATATGGAGTGATTTGTGGTATAGGGCTCTGGATTACATATTATATGTCGTGTATTGGCGTTGGTTATGAGTATTATGAGCAATGCATTGATTGATATATACGTATCTTGAAGTTCCCGTCCATACCATCTATGCACATAACCTGTACCTATGTAACAAATATGTGCGACGCTAGCGGGCTCAGCGTCACGCCTCTTTATGCTCAGCCTAGCTCAGAGATGGCTCCCAGATGACTCCTGCTTCGCGGCCTCCAGGGAGGTTGCGGAAGCTCTAGGAGCGCAAGAGGAGCACGTAGAGTCCTGAGGCAACTCACTGGACACCCTCTGGGACTCTATCTGCTGTGACCTAGATCCGTATTTGCTTTTTCACCAAGCCCCCCTTTTTTTATCTATAAATTTTCAACCTGGTATGCTATGGTCAAATGCTACTGTGAGTGGTATGCAATCCACATCTGCTTTTAATGTCTTTTATTAAATAAAACACCTAAAGAATAAACAGTCAATTTTTGCATGTAATAAAAACTACACTTTTTACAAAAAATAATATATGTAAACTTAAAAGGGAGTGGAATAGTATTTGCAATCTTCTTTTTCCTTTAGTTTTCTTGACTTCTATTAGATGATTATAATCCTTCTAGTCTACTATAGGTAGAGCCGGTGTAAAATAGTGGTTTCGCTGAGCGAATAGATGCATAGCTTGATGCGAGCAGATCCGGAGATGATGTCGGAGTCAGAGGCCGCCTCGCTCCTAAACACTATCCCTTTCTTCCAGCACCTAGCTCAAAATCGAGTGTGCGGCGTTGCACTACAGCCCAAGTTTAGGAACTCCAATGGAGTTGAGGCGAGTCAGACAATGGCAGAAATGGAAGCCATCGACGAGGCCTTGATCAGTCTTTGGTGTCAAGAGTGGAAACATTTGACGGGGTCGGTATCTGCATGTCTTACAGATCATCAGTTGCCAAAGTTTAAAGGAGTCTGTATATTTTGAGCATCTCTCTGTGGTCTAGCATTAGTTTGCAGGTTATAATGCATGATACCTACGTATATCTATGTAACACAATGCCTATTTAGATTAACATCTAATAAAATCTTTGAAATTTTCATCTAATAACCTCTAATGTTATTATGTTAGATGTACCCTACCGCTGACAACACTAACATTATCTAGTGTATCTCCAAAATACACCACCGCACAGGGGGAGAAACTTGTGTGTAGGGAGTCGATACCTGTCGTTGGGGTGCATGTAGCAGCAGATTAAGATGAAAGGATACCACATAATTCACGTCGATGCTATGTTACTTTCAACGACAACTAAAATTCCACCGCTTCAATATCTGTAATTGACCCTTTAGTTGGTACTTTCTGCCGGCATAGAGTGTCGAACACTCCCTTGCCAAATTTCTTGAAAGCCTCCGTCAGTCCTCCGGCTGCAATCAGCGACTTTTCCATCTCGCTCAGCTGGAAAGGAAACTCTTCTCCAGCAACATTCACTACACCCCGGCCAACATCAATCGTGATTTCGGCATCCTCAGTCTCTTTCACTAGTTTGTGGAACCTATCATCTGCAATTACAATTCCCAAAAGGCCGATATTCGGCTGATTCCTGGCATAGATGAACGCAAAAGACTTGGCGATCACACACTTTACACCGGCACCGAGCAGGGCGTTGACGGCGACATCGCGAGACGAACCGCAGCCGAAGCCATCGCCAGCGACTATGATGTTCTCTCCAGACTTCACGCGGGATCGGAAATTTGGCATGAAGTACTCCATGCAGTGCGCACCGAGACTCTCATTGCTGGTATTGCCGGCGATGAAGGGGGAGGGAATGATCTGGGCATTGCGTTAGTCGCGTCACACGGGTGGAACGCTTGATACCTACTGCATCGGTGTCAATGAAGTTTCCCAGAATGAGAGGCTTTCCCTGGATGATGTTGGTGCTGGTAGATGGCTCTCCCAAAGCTACAGAGGATGGAGGGCCATCTTCCTCTGGCTTGAAGACGCCAGATTCGGGACCATCCAAGTCTTCCATACCGTACGGTTCAGAATACACGGTTTCTGCTTTTGACTGCAACTTATCGCTTGTAAAGGGTAGATATCCTAGGCACCTTTCGAGCTCTGTCATGTCAATGGCATCCAGAAGGGGTCTGGGATCGGTAATTTCCATATTGAATGACGACGCTGCCACTGTCGCAGCAGAGCTGAGATTGGCGATTGAGCCTATTCAAATTAGCGGGCCTGTCCATATGGCCCAGGAAATACTTACCTGGCCCCATGCGATTCTTGAAGTTCCGATTTTGGGAGGACAGCCACACCTCACCGGGAGCAGCCTGGTCAATCCCCTGCCCAACGCACATACTGCATCCAGGGACGCGGACCTTGAACCCCGCTTGAACGTACACATCCAGGAGTCCCAGCTGCTGGAGCTTATGCCGTATGGGTTTGGAGCCTGGAACCACGATTCGTCGACCCCGATGTACTGGCTCAAGACCACGATTTAGACCAGCCTTCAGCACAAATGCGGCAATGATCAAGTCCTCCTCCGCGGTCGTGCAAGCTCCAATGAAGGTACCATCCAGGCGAGTACCAGCCTTCTCACTTACGGGCAGTACATTGTCAGGTGCAGGATAAACGGCAATGAAGGACTCAACCTTGGAGAGATCGATCTCGTAAGAAGCTTCGTATTCGGCATCCTCATCGGCCCTGTAGTAAATGGCGCTATTCCGGTGTTTCTTCACGCGTCGCCGCTCGATAAACTCGACGGTCCGCTGGTCAGACTCAAAAATGCCGGTAATGGCTCCAAATTCCTGCGCCGAGTCAGCCTGCACCAGGCGAGGAGATGTGAGGTAAATCACTCACCGTGCACATGTTAGCAATTGCGAAACGAGCATCGCAGGAGAGATGTTTAATTCCAGGACCAGTGAACTCGACCACTCGATCCGCTGCAATGGTGTTTCGCTTGAACTCCTTCAAAATGTAGAGAATCGTGTCCTTCCCTCCAATTCCATTGGGTGGTTTACCGGTGAAGCAAATGTTCACTGTTTTGGGCACGGTAAACCAAGTTTGCCCTGTCACGAGCGGTATGCAAACATCTGTGGAACCCATGCCGATAGAAAGACAACTGACGGCGCCGGCCGAACAGGAATGCGAATCGGCTCCAATACAAAGCATGCCAGGCTGTGCTCTTTCCCGGACGAACTCGGTATGAAGGATGGTGTACTAATCGATCAGTCGTCTTGCTTCCTTGCGGATGGAATGGTCCTATACGTACGTTGAAGCCTTGAAAGTCGGTCATTTTGAAATCCTTCCGCGCTCGCTCACTCAGCTCCATCAACTTTCTCACTTTGGGCTGATCGTACAGTTCTGGTTCTACACGGTGGTCGCCGGCAAGCCAGAAGCGGTCATTACGGAAGATACCTGGCCGTCCCACGGACGAGTAAACGGTCTCTATGCCCTGGGACGGTGAGACACTGAGACAAGGGAGGGAGGGACTCATCAGTAACTTACCTGCCAGGAGAGCTCCGACGCTAGAATCCAGTCAACATCGACCTGGATGATGTCTCCTGGCCTCACATACCCACGCTGAGAGACATCGTGTGCTGCAAAGATTTTCTCCGCCATGGACATTGGTCGTCTGCCCTTGGGTCGGTATCGTAGCGGCTGAGGTTTCGATCGCGCTCGTTCTTCACTCTTCACTGCCTCGATGAAGGCCGAGTATAAGAACACCACCTCAGCTTCTTCAGACGCTGTCAGCGGGGTTTCGGTGTCAAATCCGTAACCCCCAAAGTCTTCCGAAGTCGTGCACTTGCTGACGGTTTCATAGCACGCCTCAGAGAGAGGCCGAATGCCAGATTGTTGCAGTGTCTCTGCCAGTTTTTGCAAAAAGGCAACGAGATTTCCCTGTTGTGGGATGTCCGCATTTCGACGTAATTGTAGCCGGACCTCCGGAGAAAATCCATTCGCCAGTTCCATGCATCTCGATTCGGACGACGTCGTTGGCCTATCTGGCAACGCGACGAAAATGATATTCGAGGACATGTTTATGGATTTTTTATTTATTATTTATTTTTTCTGGGAACCTCAAGCAGCAAGATAACTCCAAAGAAATAGTCTTTGTTTTCCTATGGAAAATTTTCCTAACTTATTCTCATTGAGCAGGCAAGATGACTTCATTGTCGACCGGGTCGTGAAAACCTAAGGAAAATTGACCGCCATCGCTCTCCCGCCAGCGGACCGATAAAGGAAACTACAGGCCAGCCTTCATTCTCCTAGTCTGGCCTCATCAAATCAATTAATTGATGCCGGTCTGCTCTCACCATACCGTGTCGGACCGTGTGCGGCTGCAGCGGAACGAAAGGGACGAGATCTAGATTTAGGGTTCGGCGGGCCGTGTGCGGCAACTACCAATGTCAACATCTATCTTGATTTCTTTGCCGGGAGTACGACGATATTATATCAGTCACAAAACACCTGAACCTAGATCGTGGCTCATACAGGCTTTCTATCTCATCCTCCATAATGCCAGTCCCAGCATCCACACGCCTCCGGGCCCTTCTGAACGATCCCTCCCAAATCATTGCCGCTCCTGGAGTCTACGATGGCATCTCTGCCCGTCTTGCCCTGAACGCAGGCTTCAAGGCTCTCTACATGACCGGCGCAGGTACCAGTGCATCTGCCCTTGGCGTGGCGGATCTCGGCCTCGCTACGATGACCGAGATGAAGCAGAATGCGGAGACGATCGCAAACCTCGATCGTTCGGTTCCTGTGATAGCGGACGCGGACACTGGGTACGGTGCGGCGCTCAACGTTGCAAGGACCACAGCCTCCTATATTGCTGCCGGTGTTGCGGGGTTCCATCTCGAGGACCAAGTCGTGAACAAGAAATGTGGACATCTTGCAGGCAAGCAGCTGGTGTCAAAGGAGGAGTACCTGACCCGGATCCACGCCGCCGTCGAAACAAGAAAACGACTGGAATCGGACATCGTCATTATTGCCCGAACGGATGCTCTGCAATCGTTCGGATTGGAGGAGTCTCTGAGCCGGTTGGAGGCAGCGGTTGATGCTGGTGCGGACGTCGCCTTCCTCGAAGCAATTTCCTCGCGTGAAGAATTGGAGGCGGTGTGTGCCCGGTTCAAAGGGAAGGCTGCCGTAATGTACGGCATGGTGCAAGGAACTAATGCCTACAAGGTGACAGTACAGGAAGCACAGGCCATTGGCGTGCAAATTATTGTGTATGCTGCCGTGTGTCTGACGCCCACCTTCATGGCCGTATCTCAGGCTTTAAAGACGTTGAAGGAGACAGGCGACACTGAGCAGTATGATGGACAATGGACTCCTCACAAGATGTTCGATGCCTGTAATTTAAAAGAGCTGGTAGACTTTGACCGTTTAATTGCAGATAGCATACGGAACTGAAATTCAGCAATAATCCTTCCAATACTGCTAATACACAATGATCAAGATGCTGAGCGAGTCTCTTTGGCCTTAAAACTTGCCTAGATCCGGTCTCCTCTGATGCTGATACTTCTGTAACTAGACCCTACACCATCTCAGATCTTAGGGCTAACCTAATGCAAACTACTATTTACTATTACAAGAAAGTTTACCCTCGTGGGCCACCCTACAGGCCATAAGCTTCCTAAGTACCAAAAAAGAAAAAGAAAGAAAGAAAAGAGAAGAAAGTATAACAAAATCTTTATAAGTTAAATAACGTGACGCTTTTTCCTCATAGTAGGCCGAACTAACATTGAAAATTTAGTTCACTTTTGTTCTTTGAATTATTCGTGTCAGTGGTATCTCGTAATTCCTACAACATTGACTCCTTTTTATAAGTAATCACAACTACATGTGATAATAAACAGTAAAGAAATTATTGAAGGCGCTAAGAAAATTAAAGCTTTAATTAAGGGATGATTTTTAGCGGTGCCCCCTGGCAGCTGCATATTATCCATTGATATGTAGTGAACGGTCATGCTCAGAAGCGCTCGCCACTTAAATAATATACCTAAAGCTGATGTGTTTGTCACAAGTGTCCTCCAAATCTTTTTCGAGGTCTGGATGGCGTTCTCCTCTAGCTTGATAGCCACGAAGAATGTCGTCCCTCTGGATGTTATCGCGTTTCATCAGGATTCTGGCCACGACGGTACAAACCAACCCCATGGCAACATAACCCATGAGTACACCATGTCCAGTGAAGAAGCGAGGCGGGTCCTTGTAAATTTGAGCACCCGACATGCTCAAGCCTTGACCGAAGATCATCGCGATACCCCATGATGTAGCGCGCTTGGTATCGCCACAGAAAGTGACTTGTATCCAGGCAATTTGCAACACAGACGCCGGGTACGCGCCCCCAACAAGAAGGCAACTGGCAAACATACCAACTGGTCTGTCGGCAGTGCTGATAAGAATGACGAGTCCTATCAGGCAGCACGTGAGTGATCCTATGATGAAGTAAGACTTGTTTCTCATGCGATCGGACAGATATCCAATGACAATCATCGAGATAAATGACACTGCATATGGGATCACCGTAAAGAGTTGGGCTCGAACTGCGCTAAATCCAAATCCCTTGATGATTGTCGGCATGAAGGCGCCAGTGGAAGCCAGAATGGTTGAGTTACAGCCAGCGAGAAGAGCCAAGAGCCACGTCTTTGAGTCCTTTAAACTGGCCAAGATTTGGTCAGCACGAAATTTGGGGTTCTCCGAATTATGTCTGCTACTCCTTTTATGGGCAACCAGGAGCTCCGTGGGGCTGAAGATCCTGGAGGTCTTGATCCGGTCCGGCCAGTTAGGAAGAGCCATGGCGTTCAAACAGCCAATGGCAATGGCTATAACGCCCTCGACCAGAAATAACCACTGCCAGGAGGCTCGGCCTAAAGTGTCCTCCATGGTCATCTGTATACCATATGCGATAAGACCGCTGAAAACACCCGAGATTGTAGTGGCTGAATAGAAGAAAGCTATGTCGTGGTCAGTATATTGTTATATCGGGGCCATTTTTTCAGTTTGGTCTTACCAATTCTTTTGCCCAGTTCATGTCGACCATACCAGACAACCATGTACAAGGGCGCTGACTGCAATAAGGCCTCTGCACCGCCAATAGCGAATCGAAGCCCAACGAGGGTGGCGTAGCTACGAGCTGTACAATAGCAAGTTACGAAGACACCGAAGGTTATCACAGCGAACCCAAGCTGAATCTTCGGGCCCAGAGTCCTCAAAAGGAAATTAGCTGGGAAGATCAGAGTCATGTAGCCAGCATCTTGTCTCCCAGGTCAGTGTGTGAGAATAGAGAATATTAGGAATCAAGGGAAGCTCCTACAAAAAACCATCACAGCATTGTAAAATTGAGAAGCGGTAAGATGCAGGTCCTCCTGCAAGCCCATAAGTCTTGCATATCCGATATTGTTTCGGTCCTGGAGGGCAGGTTAGCATTTGGTTCAATGACACTCTCCTTTAATCCTAACGTACAATGTATGCCAACAGATAGGAAAGGGACAGCAGCGGCAGCATGAGGACGTCTAGCTTCCTCACCAATGACTTCTGCGCAGCGACTTCTGGACTGTCAAACAACACACCATCTGCATGTTCGTGTTCGACGACAGCCGGGAAGGATTTTTCCTCCGGCATTTTGGAAGCTGATGTTGAGGAAGTATGAAGGATTTGAAGCGAAGCTGGCTGTTACCGAAGACTCCCATGAAAGAATGTAGAATGAAGACGAACTTTATGGGAGAGTCGTACATACTCGAGCCGCTCTCAGGCGACCCCCGAAACCCCAGACTACCAGGGTAGCTAAATGTCGGGGCATCGCGGGGCCCCATAGAAATGCGTGCGGCCCGCGAATATCCAGGCTGGAAAGCGTCATGGGCAATTGGCTTGAGATGTTTAATCGCCACTCGCCACGGACAAGATTTCTTCTGAGCCGCGAACGGCCCGACAGCAGCGAAAGACAGACCCGTGGACAGGACAGGAGGACGAAGAAAACTTGATGACATATGTAAATGACTGATAGAAAATTATCCCAATAAGTAGCCGTAATTCTTTGAGGTCGACAGAACGAAACTCAAAGCATCCAACGCCAGCCCATGCAGGCTGCGCGAACTAAAACACGAGTTTTCCGCGAACGGCCCGCGCCAGGACAGAGATATACTTGACACGCTCCGCCTAGGTCAACTGGATAGTAGCAAATCACATGCTTTTTCGTGTTGATTTCTAGTGTAGGTTTCTAGTAAAATACTTTCTTTTGCAGCTATGATTGCTACCCCTTCGACGTACGACGTCGTCGTCGTGGGCGGTGGGAATGCAGCCCTTTGCGCAGCACTCTCAGCGCACGAGTCTGGTGCTCGCGTAATCCTTCTGGAGGCAGCAAGCAAGGAGGAGCGTGGTGGAAACAGTCGCTATGCAGGAGCCGCGTTTAGAGCAGTCCACAGTGGAATGGATCAGGTCAAGACCGTCCTGACCCCCGAAGCCCTCGACGACGCGAAACACTGCTCCATGGCACCCTACACCAAGGAGAACTACCATCACGATCTTACCTCAACATCCCATGGACTCAATGATCCAGTTTTATCCGAAGTCCTGGTCAACGAGAGCTGGAGTGCCATAGAGTGGATGAAATCGAAGGGAGTCCAGTGGGAGACGACTGTTCGCAAGTACTATTCGGATAAAATGGATGGTCATATTGCTCTCATGGCCGCGGTTCCCGTCAAAGCAGTCCGGGACGGCGTGGGACTGATCCAAAACTTGTTTGCTGCTGTTGAGAAGACCGACATCGTCGTCCGATACGATGCTCCAGTGCATTCTCTCTTAGTCAACGGCGACACGGTGCACGGTGTCCGGGTGAGGGAAGCGAGTGGGTATAGAGAGATTCATGGTGCGGTCATCCTCGCTTCGGGTGGGTTTTCGGCGAATCCTGCCATGAAGCGACAGTACCTGGGAGAAGGCTGGGACCTGGTACCCGTCCGCGGTTCCAGACACAACACTGGAACAATGCTTCAGCGTGCGATCGAAGCTGGGGCGCGACCAGTTGGGCATTGGGGCGCGGCACATGCGTCTCCACAAGATATCAATGCGCCTTTGGTGGGCAATATTGCGAAGACACCGGTCATTCCAAGGTACTCCTATACCTACGGAATCACCGTCAACGTGAATGGGAAGCGGTTCTTCGATGAAGGGGAGGATGAGTTCGCAATGACATATGCGAAAATTGGAAAGATGATTGGAGACCAACCTCGGTCCATTGCGTACCAGATCTTCGACCAAAAGACGATCAATTTGCTGCAGCCCCGATACGCCACAGGGGATGCCATCTACGCCGAGACGATTGCAGAGCTTGCGGAAAAGTTGAGCATCTCTCCCGTCATTCTGGAACAAACGATCACGGAGTTTAACGCAGCATGCCCACCTAATGTGGACGGATTTGATTCTCAACACTTGGACGGTCTCTCGACTTCATGTCTCGCGATACCCAAGTCAAACTGGGCCTTGCCGTTGAATAGCCCGCCTTATGTTGGGTACCGGGTCACCTGCGGCATCACATTCACCTATGGTGGCATCGCTTGCGATACACGAGCCCGAGTGTTGAATAACGAGGAGAGATCCATGCCAGGTTTGTACTGCACCGGTGAGATTGCTGGTGGTATTTTCTACCACAACTATGCTGGAGGAGCGGGCCTGATCAAAGGATCGGTTTTCGGGCGCATTGCGGGTCGTGAAGCGGCTGAATATGCAAAGGCGAGGTAGACACTGCCGCTTAATTAAGATTTGGATTTATTTATTTATTCATCCAGTTGTTTCTTTTTCTTACGTCTAGCTACAAGAAATACACAGCAGTTAATGGTAACCCTAATTTTAATTCGTCTTGATATATGAAATCTCGCGGGCAAAAGAGTGTCGACCGGTACAGTCACCCTGATGCCAGCCCTAACCCTAAGCCCTCAGTGGGATCCGGAATTACTTCTATGGGCAACCGCGTTTCTCCGCATTTCATATTTCTCACGTGATCTCTACCGTCGTCATCGGTCATCTCTTGATGTCCGGTCCGGCGTCCACTCAACTCATGTTGCAACCTGCCCTACTGCCCTCGCCGAGGATCGTTGAGATGCCGACAGACCTGGAAGAATTACGACATTAGGGCGATGCGTGATTCACCTGAACGTCCTTCTCGTGGGAGGAGGACGAGAGTCGCCTGTCGGCAATGCCGGCAAGCCAAAACGCGATGTGCGCTGCACAGGATTCCTTGTCCCCGGTGCCACAGGTTGGGCCTCACGTGCTCGATCGAACCATCATACAAGCGCGCCAATAAGCAGGATCGCGTTGAGGAACTCCAACAACACCTTTTAAGTCTTCAAGGAGTAATTGATCAGCATCTTCCGAGCCAAGTTAGGACTTCTCAGCCGTACCCAGACGCCACCGTGGCAGACAGCACCTCTCAATCAGCTGCAGACGGACCTGAAGACGAAAGTGTCTCCCGGCCCACCGCCGACACGTCGCCACTGCAAGATTCTTCCTTGCGCTTAGATGGGCGAGAGTTCGTCTACACTCTCGGAAGTGTGACAATTACCGCGGAGAGAGCACAGATGCTCTTCTCCACGTAAGTTGCGCTGGTGGGCAGTCTATGAATGAAGTTGACGTGAGCCCAGATTCTTCGAGAGGTACCACACGTTTCTTCCTATATTTGATCAGAGCCGAACCAGCCCAACGTGCCATGACACTTCACGACTGCTCTTCTGGACTATCATTGCAGTCTCGAGCAGGCGTATCGGCGACGACTTATTGAACAGCCTGACACCAGAGCTGACCAGATTGCTGTGGGCGACCATGGGGGAAAGCCTCTTCAGCCTCTCCAATGTACAAGCACTACTCTTGCTTGCGACTTGGACGCTACCGGATGTGCACCTGTGGACAGATAAGTCGTTTGTCCTTGCCAATATCGCTCTTACTTCGGCACAGATGATGGGCTTGAACCGGCCTGGATGCGAAGACGAATACTCGAAGCAGTCAGTAAGCTTCACCAGGCTTGACATAACCGAACGAACTCGTACCTGGCTTGCAGCTGTGGCTACCTGCCAAAGGTGAGCTGCAAACCAATTTCTTATTTATTGTGCTAACCGCAGAAGTTTGTCTACAGATGTCGGCAGTGGGCCTATCTCCTTCTTTATTGACCTGAGCATCCGAAAAGCTTGTTCAAGGGCAGACGGCATACCGCTCGAGCTCCACCACAACCTCATCATACAGAGGGCCACCAACGAAGCTCTGAGGTCTTGGGCTGAAGAGGCTGCTGCAGAACCGTACAGCATTCCTGACGAGACTGTTGGGTGGGATCTGATAAGGAGGGCAGAGCAAAGCTTACATTACATTTCGCAGCAGCTTTGGAGCCACTTATCGCTTGCGAATCGATTGCAGCTACTGGCTTCTCAGTTGAAACTTCAGTGTCTGTTTATGTTGTACGACACCAGCAGCGAAATTCGAAGTTCTGGCGTACTCCGTGCGTACAAAACCGCGACAGACCTCATCAATACTGTTCTGTCGGAAGTAGACGCACAGCAACACCTGTCGTATGCGCCCTCGTTCTTTGCTCGGCAAATCTTCACTGCCGCGTTAGTGATCATCAGGGTTCTCCATTCGACGTCCAGTATAGACCTGGACTATGACAGAGGCCATATCCTCGTCAACGCAGCCGCATTCGCCTTGTCTCAGCTGTCTTCTCAACAGAAACAGAAGGATCAGGCTGCGCGGACGTCGGATTTGCTGCGATGGTACTGGAGCGTAGCAGAAAGAAGTTCAAATATGCGGCAGCAAGATCTACAACTTCGTGTGAAGTCGCGACTGGGGGCGAGCTTGGTGTACGACAGCCTGATGTGTTTTCGGAATGGCAATCGCCCAGAGATGAGAGAGTCTGCGGGTAGTGAAAGTAATACGGCTAGAATTGAAGCATTAGCGGCACCTGGCGCAACCTTGTACGGTGATGGGGAATTCAGAGACGCAAGAGTGTTGGACCCAACCTCAGACCCGACGGGGTATGAGTTCGATCTCTTTCAGTCCGCAGCACTCGTTGATGTGAGCGATATGTTTTTCTTCGAAGATGTTGGATACCCTGAGGTTCTTTAAGGTCTCGCTGTCTCCGACAAACGAGTTGAATATGAGGATCCAGGTTTTGAAATAGTCTTTAAAAAGGGCGGGAGATCAATCTCGTCGTTGGATCTCATCCGTCATATTGATCTGAGAAAATTTATGGGATTGGAAAACCACGACACAACTGGAGTCGTCGATGTGGGTCCAGCGCCCACGACGTCACAGGCTTTGCCTAAACTTTTCTCGTCTTGACTGTTTATTTTTCTTTGAACGATGCAGTCATTCGGATGATTCGATACCCAGTGTTGCACAACGCAGAAATTGTAAGTAGCCTATCTATTTCTACTGCCGCTGCAATGCTAATTGTTCAATGTTTGGGCTAAGAAATTGAAGCATTTGCGAAGCTCTGTTCTGTCTGCTTTAAGCATCAAGCAGCTTGTATCTTGAAGCATTATCGAATTTCCGTTACAGAAAATCTTTACAAGATCAATAGAAACCGATCATGAAAATGGTTGCATGGACATTTGGGATCCCGGTCAACAATACTCTCCCTACATCGACCTGTTCATCTTCGTCCTCCTCGGTAAATACCGGGGTCAAGATTGTTAAATGGCCTAGCTTTTTTACTGGCGACAGAGATAATAAAAGCTCTTTAATTGTGCGCACCAACTACTATTTCATCTAAGTAGTAATGTAAAAATATCGTCAATGATACCGGATTTTTTTAGTATTGTATTTATTTCTTATCTGAATATAGGAATGAAAATCTACAGACCATATTTACTACAGTATAATTATCGTTTATTATGTCCTGATATGGTACTGTCTAGGAAAGAAGATAGATAGGTGTAGCACACTTATATACTAATTCTATATACACAGTATTCTTGTAACTTACTACGTAACTAAGGTATGGAAAATATATTTTACAATTGGCCAGACGACACATAAGTTCTGATCATAGCAAGTATAATTTTATCCTCAGATTATAGTGATCAGACAGAGCGCTAAAGATCATATTGACTATCGCAATGTGCTATTTTGACCAGTAGAATACAGGAATAAGGCATTCTTAAGGATTAAAAGAACTAATTGTTGTACAAGTTTATCTTGATCTTATATGCAAGCACATACAGTACTAATCAAGTGGTTTTTTTAAGATAGTATTGACATGAACTAACTGAATTATAGCACTGACTTGAGGGATTTTCCACTAAGCTCAGCAATCATTTTGATTAAAATTTATTACAGCAACCATCCACGAAAAAAAAGTTTACCGTCAATATAATTTACTGTAATTCCCCTACCTGCATTTTAATAGGGCTGAAGGTTCCTATTTAAGTCAGTTACTGTATTCATTATAATCTAAGATATCATCTATATAAATTTCATCTTATATGAGCAGTTAGTTCCGCAAACAAAATATACAAAATAAACCGTTTAAATTAGAAATCAAGTTTAATTAGGGTCACTTCGGATTATATAGTTGGTAATAGGAAAAATAAGAATCATATGTCCTAATACTTTCCCAATACTTAGAGAATTTTATTATCAAATAATAGATTATTCACTCCTTTTATTCTATACTGATATAGATAAGGTGTTTCTGATTTAGCTTTGAAGATTTAAATAAATGCAGCTAATTCCATTTTATTTAGTAATGCTGAACCTACCAGGCCGTTAAAAGACTCATTTCGCCTGGATTCCACCTATTATAGCCTATGACATTTCCAATCGATCTTGATAATTATAGAAAAGTCACTTGGCGCTGCTCCAACTCATATCAAGGATTGAGGTTCAATATCATGAAATTACGTGGGAATATTGAGGCGGCCTGTAAGACTGGAAAAAATGAGGAAACTGGCAATTTTATTGAACAGATTAATAAATAACCCAGTAGTGCTGGTTTATTAAGAAAGAATTGTAGATAATTTTCAAAGATAATAAGTCACCACCCACCACCACCGTAACTTGTTGCACAAAACTTGCGTGATATATTTAGCCATCATCCGCTTGGAAATATAATAAGATTATACGAAGCCTTGACGAGCAGATCAAACAGCAGGGGACATCCTTTTTCGACTAGCAGTTTTCACATTCAAAGCCAGCACTTCTACGTCCGGCCCAATGGAAACATATAGACGATATCAAGCCGTCCACAAAGGCTACTGTCAACGAAACGCTATACTAGATAAGATGGCGTCTAGGCTTTCGTTCTTGTTGATTTCCAGCCCAGAATCTCAGTTGAAACGGGAAAGATGAGGATCGAAATGCCTATCCATCCGAACAAGATACCAAAATCGAGACCAATGCGAGAGTAGGTGCCAAAAAGTATTGTACGTGAGCCTTCAACAACTATTCATATATTTGCACAGGTTAGTTGACTGCTGTATGCAAGTCGGTAAACAACCAATACTTTCTGGAGAACAAAGTAGGCGGGGAAAAAAAGCTTACTCCGATGAAGCGGCCATACGTATCCCCATCTATAGAAGTCGGAGGCCAAGTTCAATGGATAGAAACCCGTCGATACATTGGTGATGACCCAGAAGGTAAGCCAAAGCGCACTCCATGGTGCACCTAATAACATAGCCATGTTCTCACTAGGAAGGCCCAGCGCTGCCATACCAATCCAATTCAACATCCAATAGACAACGAAAGAACTTTTCCCGTACGCATTTGCGCTCCTTGCCGGTTCTACGGCTGGATCTGGCGAATTGGAAAACGGAATTTGAAAAGCGAGTGGCACGAGAGAATAAAAAAATGAAAGAATAAAATATACGACGAAGTTCGAGAAGAGACGCCATATGATCATGTGTGAAGCTTTCACAGGGCGGTGTTGCTTGTTCAAAGTGAGCTGGCTGTGGATGGGCATCAAAAAAGGAAATGCAAAAAAGGAGATGATAATAAGGTATATCAACCCTATGCTGACAGCTGGTGTTGCGACAGCCGGACCAAAGGGTCGGAGGTCAATTTCCGTGAAGCCGATGGCTGGATTTAATGCCTGAGGAGGAATATTGGAAAGGTTAGTTGGACCTTTCATTGTAATCATTTCGATCCAGCGTGGCCCAAACCCATTCAAGACCGCTCGTTCTAGTTGATATAATGTTGGAATAATATAGGTGAAGTATGTATTTTCATCACGAGCCGAATTATATATGATTTGACCCACACCTAAGGGATCATACGACGCGTCATTGAGCACGATGGCCTCCTGCAAAGAGTGGGTGGCATTTGCGTTTACTATAACGGCAGCGTATGCATCTTCATTATAGATATGTTGTCGGACAATCATAGTATTGTTCTGAAAATCGGTAGGAGGACGAGTTATGAAGTTTAGGCTGCCCACAGTTGGTCCGGATTGCGTTGCGATTATCTCCGTGATAAGCGGACCAACAACGGCATCTCCCGAATCATATGGAGTTATTATGCTGTCAAAATCCACGATCCATATCGTGAGAGAAGACAGTTTCTTTTCTGTCAGGTATAAAACCCCAGAGAATATTGACAGGACTGTGAGAATAAACACGGCTAGACCGAAGACTGCAGAGCACGACTTGACATCAACTGACATTCTTCATGCTCTTAATAGCCGTCAAGGAGGAGAAGATATAATATACGTACCAGTCAAAGCCCACCGTAATACCACGTGCGATCGTAGTCCTCTTAGTTCATTATGCCATAGCGGAATCGTGCTCCGAACTAATGCTTCATCGTCCCTTACTATCCTGCCACCAATGGCTTCATTCTCCATTGATCTTTGCATTATCGTACCTCTGATGCGGATTTATCTGTATGATTAGGAGGAAAACCTGTACATTCCTTCCAGGTGTGGGTTGGAGCGCCACCTCTATGTAACCTTGTCTTTTCTCTCGAGGCAAAGAACTAGGATAGACAGATTCATTCAACTTATTATTTTTTAAAAAAAAATATCATAAGAGCTTTTCGTATTTATAAGCCACTGTATTCTTTCGAGGAAAAGCATCGGAAAGGACGGGATCTTAGAAGCCTGGAAGCTCGGCCTCGCGGACACTTCCAGCCGAAACCCCGAGAGAAAAAGAACCTCCCACTGGTGATAAGAGGGATATCATTCTTCTTTTTCCATCTGTTGTGAAAAATGATAACTTAAGCTTGTGTATCCGCATAGCGCCCGTGGCTGTTTATGATTCTCGCGTTTAAGGGAGGGCTTATATTTCAGTTGCTATTCCATGTGGAAATTGACAGTTATTCTATATGAATAGAGTCGAATAATAGAATTTTTTGTTCTTAGAGTTTGCATGATAATTTATGAAACGAGTCGTTGCGGGCTTCCACTGATCAACGTCTACGATCTAGGTACATGAGTGGAACATTCCAACAAGATCTTTCGGCTTAAAACCGAACAAATCATTTTGCCATGGTCCAGGAACAACGCTATGCGGATTCGAAAACAGGGCTTTCAATGAATAACCCAGCTCGAGATCAGTCTGTCCAGCTTGACGGGCAACCTCCTGCGACGCCCTCGCTTCGTCACTCGGCAATACCTTGACTTCATATTCGCACTTGTCTATCTCGTTCAGGAGATTAATCATTTCACGAACCGTATAGTTGCCGTTGGGGACTCTTAGAGTTCTCTCCGTCACACCGGGTTCGAAGGGGAGAAAGATAGAATCGATAGTGAACCTCGCGGAACTATGAGTATGGTTGTCAGCGATGCAAGAAGCCTGGAAGGGAAAAGGAAATAAATGAAAGGAAAAGAAGTAATTACTCTGCCATAGAGGAGATAGACTTGGTGTCGTCCATGTCTCCATAGTAAACAAAGTCTTTGTTCTTCCTATCGAGTCCGAACGCGTCTGATAGAACAAAAGTCTCAGCAAACACGCCGATAATGATCTCAGTGAAGACGAATCCGGGAACCTTGTCTGCCTTGTCACGAAGATAACGTCGGGTTAGATGTTTGTCTCGAAAATACCGCTCCTCAAGGAAAGCTTCTTGCCCAATGTCCACCCCGAATTCGGATGGATAAAAGTGTGTGACTCCGGCCTCGATAGAAGCGTCGATCATTTGTGGTTGATCTATCATGATTTCGTTGCCAGCCAGAGAGATGACTATGTCGAAATCTGTGGTTTGTGTTTCATTTTACAATCAGCATATCTGTTATCGTCTGCTCTTTCTTTTCGTGACATACCTTTGTATGATTTTGCATCTTTGTAGTCTCCTACGACGACGTCAATGCCTTTTGCGGCAGCTGAGGAGAATTTTTCTTTCTTTTGCAATGTAGAAAGAATTGCAATCCGTCGAAAGCGGGCCTTTTGTCTGAGAAGTTCATGGACAATATAAGGACCAAAGTTTCCGCCCGCACCTATGACGAGTACTGCAGGAGGACGAGCCGAAGTTGACATAGTTGAGTTGATGCAGTTTCTGCCTAATCCAAACGATTAACTGGGTTTTAGGTTCCTTTGCAAATATAAAGAGCGGAAATAACGATAATCTATCACGTACCAGAGCTTTCGCTCTGTTTTATATACTCCACTCCCGGGTGGGATGAACATTAAACGTATAATATTATCAATCTTCCCATCCCAGCCAATATCTAGAAAACTCAAGAAACATGTCAAAGCACACAGGGACTGAAAAAAAAAGCTAAATGCTGTTATTTTCTATTCGATATTTCTAGTATTCACCGGAATCGGCACCATCAATGGCGTGTCCGGCCTCTCGGCCTTCGGGATGCCGCTCGTTCGGTGCGAAGTGGGATGGGATGCCGACTGGATTATCAAGATTACTAATAACTAGCATGGTGTTGTGATATTCCATCCTAAGAATAGTTCTTTCCCATTTTTATTCTTGAAATCTTGCCCCTAGGCGCTAGCCTTACATATTTCACTCTATTCATTACAGAACAGGCGTCCAATTCGCGCAGTGATGAATGGGTATTTGGATGAGGGAAGTGCACTTCATGCGGAAAACTTGCGTCACAGCTGTCTCCGATGCAGACAGAGAAAGGTGCGCTGTAATCGAACCCAGCCATGTTCGAACTGCCTTCGAAATAAAGCGACGTGTGTATTCCCAGAGGGCATCAAGAAGCGGCGCTCTAGGGAATCGCACACCCACACAGCCGACGCACACGCTCACCTTCTGAACGAGGAAGTGCTGTCTCGCATAGAGACACTTGAGCAGAAGCTTGATCGTCTGTCTCGAGACGGCTCTTTCCCTTCTGCGGTGGACTGCTCTCTTATCAATGCGAATATCCCTGTTTCTGCAGACTCCGTCCCCGCAACGACATCCAGTCTGACCGAAGATTTTGGCCGCCTAGCTGTTCACAAAGGAAGGAGCCGGTACGTTAACAGTAAGTTCTGGCAATTTCTAGCTGATGAGGTAGGCATATTCTGAGTCGTTTCCGTTGCACTGGATCCATCTGACATAGCGTCCTCAGGCGAAGGAAATGGAAAATGTCTTGGATTCTTCGGCATCTGAGGAAGAAGAGGGGGATGATGATAAGGAGGGATATGACGACGGAAAGGAAATAGAAAGAGAAAGAGGAAGCACTTGGACGACTACTCTTGCATTCAACTGGTCCCTTCTCGGCCACCGCTCGCATTCCCGTTCCTTGACTAGATTTTACCCGCCAAAACACAAAGCAATTTATTTACTTACGGCGTACGAGGAAAACATTGCGCCATTAGTACCTATACTTCATTGGCCAACCACGCATGGTCTCATCATCAACACGATCGAACAGATCAAACATCAAATTCGCCCCAATAAAAATGTGGAATGTGTAGTATTTGCAGTATACTATGCGGCTACCGCTAGCTTGCCTCCTCGTCAATGCTATTCAATTCTGGGTGTAACTCAGGAGGTCCTCCTGAGTGGATTTCGGTGTGCATTTCAGCATGCTCTTGCGAGGGCCAATCTACTAAATACCGAAAGCCTGCAGCTACTCCAAGCTGTCGTTCTGTTCTTGACGGCGGTGCAGCAAGTGGACGACACCAAATTTGTTTGGTCTATGACTGGTCTCGTGGTCCGGACTAGCCAGGGTTTGGGCCTACACCGTGACGGTAGTCGGCTCGGATTGAAGCCTTTTGACATTGAGATGCGCCGAAGGCTATGGTGGCACATTGTACTCCTAGATATGCGCTCGTCAGACGAGCAGGGGACGGAGCAGCAGGTTTTCGAGGGTTTCTATGATACCCTATTTCCTTCTAATGTCGATGACGACGATATCTACCCGGAAATGACGCATGAGCCAATACCCCATACCGGTTGCTTTACGAAAATGACATTTGCTCTTATTCGATGCGAAGTTGCCCGAGCGCTGAGTCGTGTGATATCTACCACAGCTACCAGCAGACCGAATAGCTGCCATTCGAAACCACATACCCAACAAGAGAAGGAGAAGATATACCGGGATATTGCAGAGCACATCAACAACAAATATATCAGCGTATGCGACGAAGCAATTTCCATGCAACGGGTTTGTATTCTACTCGCGCGGCTTGTCCTGGCGAATCTCTGGATTGTAGTCTTTGTGAACGGCAAAAGAAGGCAGGTATATACCAACAAGGACGATTTTGGCTACATAACGGCAGATGCGTCCCCTCAGAGGCGTGAGAAACTAGTACTCACCTCACTCCAAATAATTCAGACTACCTACGCACTTGAGAGTAGGCCAGATACGTATATGTGGAGCTGGTTATTCCAGGCCAACCCGCATTGGTCCTATGTTGCCTTCGTCCTTTCAGAACTGTGCCTTCGCCCCTCAAGTCAAATTGCCGAGAATGCCTGGAAGGTGATTGACTCAGTACAGCATAAATGGAAACTGACCTCGGGGAATAGAAAGGGGATGTTATGGAGACCCATCAGGCGTCTAATGCACAAAGCCAGCCTAATCCGTGCACAGCAGGCAATGGCGATATCGCACGCAGATAAGATTTTTGCAACTAGTTCCATCCTCTTCGAGAAAGCTGAGATCGAGGAAGACTTTGTGCAGCCGTGTTCAACGGTAAACCAAAATAGACAAACGACGATCAACCCAACATGTACTAATGGCGATCAGTGTCAAGACGTGCAAGCCTTCATTCAGTACGAGTCCGACGTGATCAACAATATTGGGATTGATTTGGGCAACGCTGAAGTTCTTCCTGCGCCTGACTTACCCGATTAGACGAGAGTACACAGGTCATGTGCACCTTGAAAAATGTCGGGCCCTGCAGATCTGAGCAGTCACAGCGAGGCGCCCGAGCCTTCAAATACAGTAAAACCTCGCTATTATTGTTACGAAGTGAACATGCATGACACTACTCACACTCTAAATTGCTAAAGGAAAGGTGCGCTGTTAAAGCAGCTAAGACCACGGCCAACAATTTCCACAGCCAGACACGGCCCTGAGAACTAGAAACACGGGACTACGGTATCACTGGAGATTGGATATACACTCTGGTATACACTGAGAGTGTAGGAGAATTGTAGGAAACCATGGATATATAAGGACGCTCGTTCATCATGTATTTACTCTCGCATAGTTCTTTATTATAAGTTACTAGATTGCACCTTCAAATAAATTCTCGGATTATTATTGCAGCCAAGGCCGCGGGCCCGCCTGTGGTAGCAACCCCGAGCTGGCCGTCACAATTCTCAGCACTTTGATATCGACCGGTCCAAAAAGCTTTGGTTTGGTGTACGGTCTGATATAATACCAGGCACATACATAACTAAGTTATGTATACTATGATCACGTAACATTTAAATGCGCTGGCGGATGGTCATAGCTAAAATCCATCGCTGCTTTTACACTTTCAATATAATCTAATCTAATAAAATAATCCATCGTAACTCCAAATAGCTCGTGAGGAAATTTGTGCGGAGTGAAAGACCGTATTCTACATTCAAGTGTTCAAACAATAGTGACCAAAATATTATTGGAACTTCTTTCCACCATAAAACTACCCTGAAGTGAACTTTTATATAAAGATCCAACTTTAAATAGATGCGCACTGTCTCCATTTAGCAGAAGTATTCTCTCTCACTGCACAATTATACCAATAAGTCCAGGTATGCTGAGGATGATTCACTCTTTTCTCTCTCATGTAGTAAGACTCAAGGACTATCATTATCGTTGGGCAAGGATGAGTCTCCCGCAGCTTATGCAGTCGTGGCAGCTGGCTCTTCTGCATTGTTTTGCGTTGTCGGCTCATTTCCGTTACGCTCTACATCGTGCTGACCAGTCTTCTCATGCGATGGGGGCAAGGACTGCCTGTCATGCTGCGAAACCCACAGTGCCCATATCTCAATAAATATAGAAAAAAAGGTGAAGATGCTGTTATGAACGTGTCAGAAGAGAGCAAGATAAGATCATTTGAAACAACCTACAATGTGAGGAAAATGAAAGCTTCATTAGCCCATTTCTTAGAGCATGAAAAGCCCGGGGGCGCATTGGCTAAGCAGTCGTTGCGGTTGTAAGCAAGCGCAGAGAATATGAAAGCCGTAAGCCACCTAGTATTATTAGCTCTTCATCTTAAGTTACTAGTTACTCGAATTTGGCAAGAGGATATGGAGCATACAGGTAAGAAAATATCACATCAATACCAAGTACAATGCCTTTGACTGATGTGGGCAGGAATGGTGAAACGAAAGCTGGAAGAAAAAATGCAACGGATATGGCAGCCTGTTCGATATGTATTGTAAGGACCACGGTGACTAGATGAGGCCGAATATTACTTACAATAATTTCTACATATGTTGTGAAGAGTCCGCGGGTGCCCTTGTTGATGAAGTATGATGTAATTCCAAGAACAATGACCGAACTCGCCCATTGAAGTGCTCGGTTAGCAATGAGGAATAACTTTGGCAGGCTTGCCGCGAGAGATCGAATAGTAGGAGACATTTTGCTTGTCTGGCAGAGCGAAGAAGTGGCGGAATCCCTATGCTTATGTTTGAATCCTTGTTTGAATCTTGTCACACAACCGACGGGAGGGAGTGCGTAGTACTTATATTATATGCAGCGTGAACTAGTCTGTTCCATGATCTTCATGGTTATTCATTCACCACAGCGAAGCGAGAGAGGCCTCGACCATGTCCATGAGTCATCGACGCATTGGAATATGGGATTCACAAGACTCATTTTGTGGTCGAGATCATCATGATGTACACCAAGAACTGTACTACTAAGATATGAGAGAGATTTCTAATCCGATGTGATTTGAGCCTCTACGTCCAAAGAGGTTAGGGGCATAGTAGTGTTACAGCATATTTGCCGAACCTGCGAAAGAAACTTTATCCGGCGTCCAGTAAAGCAACGTTCAACTGCCAGTCTGTCTGGATTTCACATGTTTACGGTTTAGGTGAAAACGTTAAAGGATCCAAGATATATTACACAAATCACTTCCTATTACAGTAATACTAGGAGCTGCCTTATCATCAAATAGTTAGCGACCGGCCACAGTTCATAGTCAAGAAAACGGTATTAATCCGTTAATAGACGTGGCCCTCTTGACCGGTGAGATTGGCTAAATGCAGATGCGACCATATACATTATTGCGTATTGCGAATAATAATCAAAACACAAAAGGGTTAAGCGCCAAATCATGTTATATAGTTATTCTGTTTTTGGAAAGAGAAATTGCCCAATCACAAACTTAGAATACTATGACCATATTCGGAATAATAGGCCCAATTATGAAGTCGAACTGAACAACTGAGATATTACTGGTTCATTTCCTTTACAAGAGAATGTTGATAAGGTATGTCACAACCCACCCCACCCGCCCAAGCATGCCCGACCTTTCCGGTAAAACCACTTATATTGACCAATTTGTAACCATTTACTAAATTTACCATATAGTTTCTATATTAAGTTGTTCGGGCAGTACATGTGAACATGCTTGACCTGTTTACAATTAGAACAGGTCCTTGGCGCGCGCCCGTGTGACCCCGAAGTAACTTCCGGATTAGGTAATTGTAAAGCTTGCTGGGCTGTTAATGCTGCAGCGATCTCGCGGCCTTCAGAAATCGTCAAAATTCCTTGACTGTCAATAGGCTGGCCGCGGGTAGTCCTTTTTGCTTCTGGTAATGGTTCGTTGCTCTTATTCCTGATTTTTTCTGCGCCCATATAGTGGCAGAATTCATGGCCAACGAGTAACCTTTTAGAAACTGATCTAATGCACGCCTAGTGGATGGGTAAGACTTTACCTTATGTACCGGTCTAAAGAACGTGTCTTTGGCGAGTTATCGTATATTATTTGGTGTTGGTGACCAATTTGCAGAAGAATGACTCGTACTTTGGTTGGGGGGAAGTGGAGGGAGTCTTCAAATCAACTGTCAAGCTTGGACAGCACACGTTTTCGGTTAAGTGGCGAGATACTGGGCGATAAAAAGCTGCTCTTGTCATTTTGTGTATTATATGCTTTATCCCGAATGTCTCCGTATATCGTAAGAAAATGGTTTATATCAATATGGTTGACACTGCTGCGTATCCGGTTCTCAACCGCTTGTCTATATAAGCGCTTAAGGACTGTAAAAGCACCAACATTAAGTGGTTGAAGTAGGTGTGACGAGTGTGGTGGCATGCATTCAGTAATAATGTCGTTTTCGCAGCGCAGTGTTGACTGAATAAAGATGTAAGATACCACTATATTCATCAAGAATTAATAAACGATATTGACCATTTGTATAAGGTCTTGTGCAAAGATTTTTTGAAGCTTTTTAAGTCCTAGTTCGTCAGACGTCCAACCGTTTAGTGATTGAGTGATTGCTCAATCGGGTGGTAAGCTAGGCAGATTATACCAGTCAAGAAACTTGTTGGCTGATTCTAATATACAATACCGGTCTTTTGTGGTTTCAGGATACCGTTCATTTACGGTACTGCAACGTTTCGCGGTTTAAAACACATACCTGACCGTAGCAGATATCGATACGTACACAATTTTATGAGAGTGGCGATGTTTTGCTAGGTATCAGGAATATCAATTGATGGTTACGCTGCGAAATTTGAAGAGTTGCAAGAACACTTGTGAGTTGCAAACCACTGGCCACTTGCAGAATTTTGATATGTTTCTATTACTTGATACGACGCAAATTAAATCACGATTCATATAGAAATAAGTTTTATTTTTGGTATTCTAAATAAAATTGAGAAGCTGCAGCAAGACCTGCAGGACCAATATAACAGTACTCAGGAAGCTTGCAAGCCGCCTGCAGGGTAGCCTCCGCGCACCAATTTGACGTGTCTGATAAGCCTGCAAGCCGGTTAGTGTGGCCTCATAAAGCGAATTTGGTAGCGTACTGAGGAAGCTTGCGGCAAGGCCTGCCTGCGCGCACTGATTAGTGAGGCCTGGGGGGCTGTTGAGAAGCCTGGTTATAGATATATCTGAGCGTGGTGTTGGCATATATATTTACGAGGGTTGACTATGTATCTAGGGTAAACATGACGGCGCGTCTGGTTTGCTTTGTGGGTCCATAAAATCAAAAATTCGATTTTCATTGGTGTTCCATATAACTTATATGGTTGCAGAGTGGTTGCAAGTTTAGAGAGTATCAGGATCAAAATTTTGATATCTCGTTGCAAAAGTTGGTAACGTATTGATATTTGATACGTTGCAGGTTTCTCTTACGTATAAAAACATTTATTACGTTAATAAATAGGTGACGTATTATTAATGCTACGGTAACAATACTTATTTTCAGTTGTGCAATCGTTACCAGGCTTGGTAACGTTACTGCTACGTAACCCAATGGTATCCAGCTTCCTGAGAAAACCGGTATCATAATAAGCGAAGACAATGCTATCTCATGTGTGTTTATACATTTCACAGCTGTGACCTATTCTCAATGAGGTTTTCTTTTGCCATCAGAGCTGCATACAACTTTTGTAAGGTGGTAATTTAATAGAAGCGCGTTTCATAAGCAAATAATTAGCCATTTGCTATACCATAGATGACCTAACAGGGGTAGCCACGCTTATCCATAAGTATGATCCAGTTATGAATTATGATTTCTTCAGTTTCTGACAATTTAGTGTTTGTGTGGTTGCTTATATGTGCGGTGCAACCCTTCTCCCCCCCTGCCGGGTGCTGGTCTCGAAGCGTCGTTCTTGGTACGTCAAAAATATGTGCTGCGTAGCGCACACTTGTGTTTTGCCCCTTTTTTAACACGTTTTTAGTAAGCTGAAGTATTCCTTCATCGACTGGTGTCTTTTTGCAGCTTTCCGAGGCATATTTGTGTGGTTATGTTGATTGAAAGTGTGAGAAAATAGAGCGGTTGGGCGGGGTGTGTTGTGAAATATGTTAGTTGTTTTAAGCTATATGTATTCTTCTCCATTATTAGGTAATATTGGATCACTCCAGATCATGTTTGCAAAAACTGATCGAGGATGCAACTTACCAAGTGGCAATGTCGAGGTAACCGAACATGAACCAGGGAAAATCTACATTCGAGATGCGCAGTTATTCCAAGGATCCTGGCATAACAGTCAGATTTGAAATTCTATTCATTAGTCTTAGCTGTTTCTCTTTTATAATTTTCATTCTACACATTCATGCAGGAACGTGCAGATGAAGTATCGCTATATCAACTACCGTTAACGCGACCAGAGATGTCGATTCATTCACTTGACAAAGTGGGATGAAAAAGAAAAAAGAAAAAAGAAAAAAGAAAAAAGAAAAAGAAAAAAGAGAGAGAGGAGAGAGGAGAGAGAATGAATGGAATCAATGCCCACGCACAAAAGACAGCAATGAATCGGGCGTTGCCCCGTTATCCGAGTAAAAGGACATCATTCCGTTCTTCATCCGACAAAACATATTAAGAAGACATTTTTCAATACCTAGATGAGCTTCAAGGCTCAAATGGGTAACTATTTTTGTCAGTTGCATGACATACTCAATTTTTTTGACGCCGGGTAGACCAAAATCAAGAAAATATGTGCGTAAAAAAGATAGAAGAGCATAAACTGAAGACCTTGAGGCTTCTGGAGCTGCAAGAAGGGATATATCTAGTGATTCTAGTATATTATCGTTAGTAGTAGATGGTGAGTGTGTTGGGTGGGTATAGCTGAGAGCTATCGACTCCTGTACCATGATAGAAATTGAGAACAGCAATTCAAGCCTAGCATTGTCTACCAAAGATGATGAAAAGTTGACATCTGTCTTAAAATTTGACAATGTGAGTAAGACGGCATCATGTAGGGCAGGAAACTTTGTAAGCCCATTTCCGTAGAGATGCGATGAGATACTCATCAAATTGCGCATGTCTTGGATAAATGATATGAGCCATATAGAACGGATGTGTTTGATATCAAAGTCCACTCCTAGCTCGGTGTTTTTTAGGAACTCCGGATAGGTGATGCCGGAGATATTGTTGGAAGGCGAAAACCAGGATGGTTGGGACATAAGCGAGACCCTACATATCATCAGTCTCTTCGATACAGCCAGTCAAAGGATATGGGACGGTAAAATACAGGCCGACGACTAGTTCTAATCTCCAATCACTGTGGAGTTTGTGAAGTCCCCCCCTCGCTTCGATCATACGCTGTAGCCCGTCACGGTGGATTCTCCATTCTGCTTCGGTGCCCCAGTATCTCTGTATATTCTCTAAATAAGCATAACCCCGGCTTCAAGTTGAAAGAAGGAGAAATATCACAAATATAGCACATACTTCAAAGGTAAGGAGTCGCACAGTACCCGCAAATGCATCATTACTGAGAGCCTTGTCCGGGTCATCCATCCATGTCCTCAGTATCACAATTGCGTTTGACTTATATTTTAAAGCCTGAAGGGAATTAGTTCCACGAGTAGGCGCTGTACCACCATAAAAGTAGGCTAGATGCGCTGCAGAATGGGCCATGATTGCATTGAAAGAAGCGGCATTGGAGAGATCAAGAGGAAACCATACGTCTCGCATGGGGTTGAGTTCAGATGCGGGCGTCTTCCCAAACATCATTGTTGCGTGTGTAGATAGCCCTGTTTTATCAGATCAGCATGATTCGATTATAGAAAAATGAAACTAAGATAAACATGCAGTGACTTATCAATTTCTGGTGTTCAGCAGTCAGAGTCACAGGGAAAGAATCAAAGGGATCCAGTCTCGACGAGCTTAAAGCATAGTTTATCCCAGTTAGAAACTGTGCAGGCACACCTGGTGACAGGCGTGAAGCATCTAGTATCTGTCCACTCTCCTGTGTGGTGGTCGAAGCAGAATCCTTGTAAGATGTCGAAACTTGCACACGTTTCGGCGTCGGCGTGCTAGAAATTGATGTTTCCGGCTTGGGATGTATCAGTCTGGCCGTCGTCTCCTTTCTTCGCTCTCGCCGCTCCTGCCAGTGTGCTCGCATAGCATGAGTGCGTGTTTCCGGCTGATTGTGCTCGAGCACGAACAAGAAACGAGATTGACCATTATCGTCGCTACTCGATGCGCGCCTCGTGTTCAAACTGCCTTCTTCCAGTTCTTGTTGCTGCGACATTATCGGTGGCACTTGGTCATATTCTAGGGAGGAGGATAACGCAATCCTATCTCAGTGTTGATAAAATTGAAATAGTTGGTGGAAAGGAAGTGGGAAACATACCAAGCCATTTCGATATTTATTTTCTTCGAAAGGCCATCTGGGCAAACAATCTTCCAGCAAAATAAGCTCTGGGTCGATATCAGCCAACATGTAGTGGGACCAATACAAACCTTTATCATGGGGATCGCATCCCTTTTCGGCTAAGCGGCGAAATACGATCTAGCTCGTTCTCCGGAGGCTGGACTCCTGGACCGTGGAAAACGTACTAGATGGTGGCAAGAAGACAAGCCTCGGCACAGATCCGGCTTTGTGATGCTGGTCGGAAATGTGGTCCTCGCGGCTTGCGGAGGAAGGAATAACCGATGAGCGCAGAGCTGTAATGATGCGTCTAGCTTGGCATGAATGAATATAATATGCTGTACACAATACCAACATATAAAAGTAGATATGCATTGCTTGTATTGGTTTATATTATAAAGGATACAGACCAATCCAAGCACTGATCGATTGTATGTAGATCTATTTATACTGAGCTAAGTGCCCGAATGATTTTGTCATCCTGCCTCTGCAGACGTACGTAGCATGCAAAGAAGGGACACACTACTATTCATGTTGATAATGTTAATGTCAGTGCCAACAGCGCTCGCGGAACAGACCGTCCAAACCTCGCGCTCGGGGGGTCCTCCGATTGCCTGTAGCGTGGCGGCGTTACTCGCTGGTCCTCGCCACAAAGGAACAAATACGGCTGCACACATTCTTTACCGGCGTTGGAGTCGCAATCTCTGGACTCTCCCCGGCAAGAATTATCCAGGAAGGATCTGTATTCATCCAGCCATAGTCTCTGCCGTGCTATCTCTCACGCGACGAGAACTCCGAACTTGAAGCATGGGCATTCGTGAGCGGCGCAAGCGATGGATGGCATCGGCCTGGAGTTTGTGCATGAGCTCTGCAGCACTGATTTAATAATTTTCTCCATGGGCACAGTCACGAGCAGCTGACTTGCATACAAAACAAGCTTCAAGAGCTCTACCAGTCGCGAACAACCGAAACTATTGTGTACAATGCTTCGCGAGAACGATGATATCGACGACGTGATCCTTGGGGCATCCTCCTCCCACGACTCGTGAAATCGCAGCTCGGCCTGATCACAAATATCTCCTCGACTGCTAAACTTGGTTCCCTGTGACTGGTGCCGTATGGAGGCACAAAGGCCTTTTTGATTGCGCTTGGCAACGCGCTCTGCGCGGAAATGCGCGCTGACCTCTACGACATCGAAGTTCTTGGAATCGTTGTAGATGCCGTGTCATCAGCTGGGCTTCAAATCCCCGAGAGTTTCTCTGTGCCCAGTGCCCAGACCATAGCCAACGTTTCGCTAGATCGCGTTGGCTATAGCAGGCTTTCTATCTAGGAAATTGGTCGCATCGCCTTCGGGGCATGGTGTCCAACCATACGCTTACAAGTAACATTGACCTTTTAAATTTACTGTTGCCATTTAAAAATTGCTTATAATCAAGTTATGTGCATAAGTTATGCATTCTTGCTTTTTACATAAAACCAGAATAGCTCTCTTATAAACGGGTTCAGCTTCCCGGAAATCACTTAATGCAGAAAAAAAGTACTTTGGAACCATTAACTACAACCTCGAGAGTGCCTATAACTCGCTAGACTTAACAGTTACATCAAACCTCCATATGTTTTACCCTCTTCCTCTAGTTCCTCGTCTTTCCGGATATAGTTCTCGACCTTTTTAGCTTCTTTTTTCAAATCGCCTTCAAGTTTGTCTTTTTCACTTTCTTTCTTTGTGCCCGAGTGTTCTCCGGTCTTGTCCGACTTTTTATCATGCTCGTTATGTTGGTTATGGTGGAAGAGATTGCTGAATTTGCTGTGGTGTTGCTCTTCAGGATTGTACACGTGTTAGAGCTTGGACTAATTGCATGTGAAGCTTTGGGTTCTTACCTGTAGACATGATGGCGGTTTTTCTAATGTATCAAATGTTGTCTAAGTGCTCACTTGTAAGCACCCAAAACTGTTTGTATAAATAGTACGTATAAATCAAATGGTCTTTCTTACACGTACATGGGTTGGGAGCGGCTCAATATATAGATGACGACTACGACAGTGTAGGCTATGACGTCTTTGATTGTCCATAATCTTTCATTTTTTCCCCAAAATTCATCCACTCATGCAATACTACTCAAGTATAAAAATCCGACCCCGCACGCATAACCTCCCTGCCTGGAAGGGTCGCAGTTCCATTAAAAATTGACAAGGTATAACGGTGCCGAATCTGGACATGGTAGCGGCCAATAGCGTCGCAGGAATACTCATACCATATTTGGAAGTCTTTCCACTCGGGATGGCGGCTGAAACAGCTAATTATTTCAATTATTGCTTATTAGATTAAAAAGCTATAGATGAAAAGTAGAGATTAAATTATAATTAATTGAGCTTTAAAGGGATATTTAATAAGTAGTCTTAAAGCCCTATTTTGGGCTTTATATACTTTTCGAGCATTCCTTGTATCACCATCGTTGCTGATACCAGTACCGACGATGAATTAAATGCGCAAACCTGGAAACACGGCTTCTTCTCTCAATCCTGGTGCTTTCTTCGCGATTATTCACTAAAAGCCGTGCTGGACGAGGAATATGGTGTCTTCTGGAGCAGGAGTCATCGGCTTCTTCAACTACCTGGGTCGACAAAGTTGTGAATTTGAACTTAATACACATGGGTTAAGGTTATTTAGGGTGAGGTGGCGCCTCATCTGTATCTGTTACTCTTTCTGGCTGCAGAGGGACAAATCGAAAAGATCAAGGGCGTTGCATGGAAGGACGCGAGGGATGAGAAATCATAATCATGTAATAATACGTCTGATATGTGACATACATCATCTCATTTGAAGATCAATATACATTATTTGAAAGCTCTATATGCCATCTCGTTTTTATTCCTCCCATCACCCCCCCTCCCTCTTCCCCAAGCCCCCCAATCTATAGTGTCTTCTCGATTTCAACAACTGACTGGATACTAGTCACTATGTCCTGGCTCAGCGATTCAATTGTTGCAACTCCAAGTGGTCGGCGTCCTTTGCCTGATCCATATCCAAAATGATGCGAGACAACCGCTTTTACTCCAGCAATGCCGACCTTGGATAACGCCCAATCTGCCTGGCTTAGCTTCGACTGAAGTGCCTGAGCAGCCTTTAAATCCCCCTTTTCCCATAGTCGCAACAACTCAACGTGGGTTTTGGGCACAACATTTGCAAGAGCGGCAATTATACCATTTGACCCTGCTACGAGAGCAGGGAGGAAGAAGTCTGATTTTCCGCCAAAGGTCGCAAATGAATCCGCCGGAACCGTGGATGAGATGCGTTGCAGTTTGCCGACGTTACCGCAGGTCAGTTTACAGCCGATTATTTTGGGTTCGGCCTGTGCGAGGCGGATGATTGAGTCGGAGGTGATGTCGATGCCTCCTGTGACGCCCGGGAAGTTGTATATCAGGACTGGAAGTTCGGATTTTGCGGCCACCTATTTGTCCCGAGTCAATGACTTCTGAAGAAAATTAAAGATAGGCTTGACATACATCACGGAAAAAACCTTCAATCACGCCTGCATTCATCGCAGCAACCCAATATGCCGGTGGCAGAACCAACGTATAGTCAGCACCAGACTCCTTCGCTTCGGCGATATATTTGACAGTTTCTTTGACGCTGGGCGCACCACAGCCCACAATCAGCTGCAACTGTGTGTATCCCAGACTATTCAGGTGATCCCGTACTGCGCGCACCAGATCTCTTCGTTCGTCATGATCTAAATGGGGGGCTTCTCCGTTGCTGCCCTGGAGGACGAGGCCGACGACGCCACTGTCTGCCATGCGTTTGGCATGCGACAGAGTAGCCTCGAAATCAATGGATTCGTCGTCATTGAAGAAACATACTAATGGTGTGTAGACACCATACTTGGGTTTGACGAGTGCCATGTTTGCTATTTCACTTTTTCCTTCTTGCTTGGATGAAGTTTTCCAGAGGAAATAAACTCATTTAATTTGAATTCAGATTTATTTTATTGATTATATTTGCAATGAATGGCTCGGCATATTCTTTTGACTCACATAAATCCGCTCCACTTTTCGCATTCGGCACAATCCCCTCGTTGCCGTGGAGCTCCACTGAGGCAGAAGATCAGGCTTCAACTTGACCGGTAGTTGCTACAACAGACCGAGCATTTTTTGAACTTGGAAGATGGCGATTGAATTTTATTTCTCCGTTCTTTAACGAAGCAATTGCATTTTCTACGACAATTTTGTTTTGCCTGTCTCCTTATTACCCCCTCGAACTCGGCTCGGTCTATGCGATTCTTCTTTGCATATTACTGTTGAATAACACACTTCATATCCTTGTTTCTACTGTAGTCATCATCTGCAATTTATCATGGGCTCAATTTCCCCCTCAATATTCAACGGCATCGTCTACACGCCTCCCGACGCCATCTTCGAGCTCACCAAAAAGTACAATGCGGACAAAAACACCCTCAAAGTCAACCTAGGACAAGGAACCTACAAAGATGAGAACGGGAATCCCTGGATCTTGCCTGCAGTGAAAACAGCAAAGGAAAAGATCAAAGACTCGAATCATGAATATCTTCCTATTTTAGGTCTTGCATCCTTTCGTACGCTGGCTACCGAGTTGGTTTTCGGACCCAACGCGGCTGCTGTTCGTGAAAAGCGTGTATGTTACAATAAGATTCATCTGCCATATAGGCAGTTTGTCTCGCTAATTCAATGGCATTATGGAGTAGACCTCCTCATGCCAGGCTCTCTCAGGGACAGGCGCACTGCACATCGCCGGCAAAATGCTCTACAAAGCCCTCGGCGCCTCATCAACCGTCTACATCACAAACCCCAGCTGGAACAACCACCGCCAAGTCTTTGAATCCATCGGCTTCCCCGTCGAGGAATACACCTATTCGTCTCCTGCCGCCGACGGAGTCGACATGTCTTCCTTAGTCAAAACTCTCAGGGAAGCAGCCCCGAAATCCATATTTGTGTTGCACGCCAGCGCGCACAATCCCAGTGGCTGGGACCCTACCCCAGAAGAATGGAAGAGCATTGGTGCGATCATGAAGGAGAGGGAGTTGTTCCCGATATTTGATGCTGCGTATCTTGGTATCACGTCCGGAGACTACGGCAAAGATGCGTTTGCAATTCGGTATTTTGCAGACGAGTTGGAGATGGAGTTGGCTGTGTGTTTGTCGTTTGCGAAGAGTATGGGTCTGTATGGTAAGTATTATGATCCACATCTTACCTTCTTTCAATCTAGATGTCTTCAGGGTTGTGCTAATATCTATACCAAGGCGAGCGAGTCGGCCTCTGCACATTCATCTCCAAATCAACCACCGCCGCCGTGGCCGTCGAGTCGACCTTGGCACAACTGATCCGGGTTGAGATTTCCAATCCACCCGCCTTCGGTGCTCGAATCGTAGCTGCTGTCCTTGAGGATAACGCTATTGCCGCTGAATGGGATCGGAATTTGATTACCATGAGCTCGAGGATTGCGGAGATGCGGATGCAGCTGTATAAGGAGCTTGATCATTTAGGTGTGTACTCTCCATTTCATACATAATAAGACTATCCGGGATTATTAACATTTGTGAAAGGGTCTCCCGGAAATTGGGAGCGGATAACCAGACAAAAGGGAATGTTTTGCATTCTAGGGTTGACTCCAAAGCAAGTTTCAGTTTTGCAAGGTGAGTTTGACCGTACCCCTTGGGAACCAATGTGTTTGATGAAAACATCAATGGCTGACTGTTTGATTACTCGTTGTAGAGAAATATCATATCTATATGGCTGCTAGCTCGAGAGTATCTATTGCGGGACTCAATTGGAGTAATGTACGATACGTAGCTGAGTGTATTGACAAGGTGGTTAGAGAGTGATCTATGGACGATAAGCGCTAGATAAAAAGATATTATGCAAGTATCAATGATGACGACTTAACTGTCTGAACTGATGGGTCTCGTATCTCTGCGCCAAAGAAATTTCTTGTGTTTGATTGCCAATTCAATTAACAGCATTTAAGAGAAAATGATGTTCGGTATCCTGCTGATCAAGCCGATAGCAAAGCCAATATGGAGTCTCGTATACCAGGCTAAGAGAACTAGCTGCTTCTAAGATAAGCTGCCTAAATAATTTCACAGAATGATAAGTTTTTTTTTACCGGCTACTAATACTTCGAGATCTGAAATTATCATTGCCAAAGAGCACAGGCCGGAAATGAATTCATCTCAACTGCATATATTTAAGCTCTTGATCAACATGCCGACAAGCCTTCATAGATGATGCAAGCGTACCACAACCAATCTATCCTTGAATTCCAAACGTCCTCACATCGCCGCAACAGGAGTCGTCTTCTTATTCTTCTCAAAATCATCATTGAAATGGAACGGATCCGCATGCTTACTACCATCCTTGGGCCGATCATAATCGACATCCTTGTTTCGGTATCCATGCTTCTTGGCCTCCAAGAACCCCAGTGTATCGTAAATTACCGATTCGCGATTGTTGACGAGACCGGTTCGTTGCAAATAAGGAGATGATTCGATGGGTTCAAGACGCACGTCATCGTTGGGCCTGGTGAAGAAGAGGATTCCAATGCGTACTTTGTCTGCTTGGTCCGGCGGGGGAGTAACCACTCGATGAATCGTGGCTTTGAAGAGACCGCCGGTCAAAAGCTCGAGAGCTTCGCCGACGTTGACGACAAGCGTTTGTGGGATGTACTGCTAGATGTTTAATCTTGTGGTCCAAGGTTGGATGGATAAGGGGAGCTTATAGACTCACCTTTACCCACTTCCACTCATTGTGTTTGGTGAGAATTTGTAATGCAGATATTGGCTGCGCGAAGAGAATGGAAAAGGTACTCCAGTCAGCGTGTCCGGGGAGAAACAGGTTACGGGATTTTTCTCTGTCGGCCTCCGCGCGAGGGAAGTAGCTCATCTAATTGATGAATCCGTCAGAAAGAGGCTTGACAATGGCAGCTCATCCCTTGTGCAGGATGTTTTGGCCAACTTACATAGCGGTAGTAGTTTGTGGTTGAGCCACCAGGTCGATGCAGATCTAGGATAACTTCTTCCGGCACCTCGAGAACAGCCGCCACGAGAATGAGAAGTTTTCGGTGAATGCTATTGTGGAGGATATCAATGACCTCTTTGGCCTCATCCATGAACGGTCTCAAAAGCTGGGGGTGTGGGCGCTCCAAGTCATGGAGTAGCATATTGTAATGATCAATCTTGCCCCATACAGTCAGACACAGGAATCTCAAGCTACACGGAACTGATATACGGACCTCTTTGTGAAAGCCACCCTTGGCACCTAGCTCCCCGGACGGCTTGAAGCCTACGTAGATACCCTGTGCATCCTCCTCGGGAGTCGCTTAAACCTGCGATTAACAGTTGCGAACACTAAGCGGTCAAAACAGACATTTCTCACCTTCATACGGCTTCTTCTCCTCTTGCGAGAGGTGCATAATGGCATTGGACACATCCATCTGATGGTCCCAGAGCTCGTCTGAAATACCATGGTTTGAGATTGTGAAAAAGCCATGCTCCGTAACGGCATGCAGGAGATCTTTTGCGAGCTCTTTGCGAGTAGCCGAATCGCTGAACTTGTCAAGATCCAGGTTGACAAGATCTACGTATTCTACTGTAATCAGATATTAATTACTATCATCAAGGCGAAGGATGTTCCCAGTAACGCCTCTGGGAAAAATTATAGTCCATCTGAGGGGACAACATACAGGCTTCCTTTGTGGGTTCTGGAGAAACCCACTTGGGCAATGCAGAAGCACTGACGCTGGAGGCAGACATTTTGGGACCTCGGTGGCTTGCCCAGATGAGAGAATTGGGATAATGGTTGCGATGGTATAAAGTCAACTATGTATTAATTACCACTTTGCATGGCACGAAAGCGTGGTTTGGTTGTTGAGTATCCACAATCACTACTCCTATCCACATTTCAAAGAAACGTGATGCTTTATATAGTGGACGAATTAGGTAATTAATAGTACGGACGTTTTGACAAATTCTCGGCGGTTTTTCCGAAACTACATGTTGCAGAGACAAGGTATAACGCAGACTTCCAATATTGGGGGTTGCATGAAGGAACGCCGATACGTATTCGAGGCGGAGATTAGGGTCGGAGAGTCACCCGAAGATGGCCATAATTATCTAGATACCTGCTAACCCAGCCGACTAATTAATATCATCGTAGAGGGTTGTGGTGGAGGTGGAGGTGGAGGGAGAAGTAACCTGGTAAAGTGGACAATCTCCGGTGGACGGTGGAGATTTGGCTTCCAACTCTACGGTCAGACCCACGACCGCAGTTCTTCCTATCGGATATCGCTGGCAAGCTTCGTCATATCATCCCGTGTACACTGCAAAGGAATCCTCGGTGGGCCTACCATGCAAGTTGAATGGATCCCAGACTCCTAGGAATCTGGGGAATAGCTATCTCGGGTCTCCATAGGGACTCCGTCTAACCCGATTTCTTATCTTAGACTTTGGAGTACGTGCACCTAATTACCACGCCAACGCAGCCTGTCTCAGCGCTACTCCTCACCCTGCTAGCCCCCTTGGTGATGTGTTGAGCCAATATTTATATGGCTGATCTTTGCTACCCCCTTGGTTGAACCATTGCCAACTTTCTCATAACTTGTCCTTGAGGAATTTGTATACTCTGCTTTACCTGCTTTACGTGCTGTGTCTTGTTCACGTTTCCTTCTGCCTCTTTCCCTTCTTGCTTATATCAGAGCATATGGAGCAGCCGGAGAAGAAAGTCGAGGCTATAGATACCAAAGTCACCGCTGAAGATGTTTTCCAACAAAACAATGATCTAGGCAAGGGCGAGGTTTACGGTCAGGACACAAATGCCGATCCAGCACTGAGATTCACTGGGGGGACTGTCGTGGAGTACACCCCCGAGGAGGAAAAAGCGGTCATGTGGAAGATTGATACCCACATGCTACCTCTCATGTGCTGGGTCTACATGATACAGTTTGCCGACAAGACTACCCTCAACTATGCCAACCTCATGAACATCCAAGCCGACACCCACTTGGTTGGAAATGACTACAGTTGGGTGTCCAGTATCTTCTACGCCGGTTACCTTGCTTGGGAGTAAGTTGCCCTACTTTCTGCACGTTCTGATGAAACTAAGTCCGGTGAGACGTTTTCTGACCATGTACTTTTCTACAGATTTCCAACAACCTTTTTCCTTAGACGCTTGCCTGTCGGCAAGTTCACATCTGTCAATATTTTCTTCTGGGGAATTGTTCTAGCATGCCATGCAGCCACCTCCAGCTATGCCGGTCTCTTAGTCTGCCGATTCCTATTGGGTGCCTTTGAAGCAACCGTCACTCCTGCCTTTGTCTTGATTACCTCCATGTGGTTCAAGCAAAATGAGCAAGGCAAGCGTATGGGTCTGTGGCTGTCCTGCAATGGAATTGCTCTGATCCTGATGGCCGTCATTGGATATGGTCTCTCTGCCATCACAGACTCTGCCCTTGCAGCGTGGAGAATCCTGTTCTTGATCTTGGGCGTGCTCACTGCGGCCACCGGTGCTTTTTACTTTTGGTATCTGCCGGACAACCAGACCAATGCCAAGTTCTTGAACGAAAGGGAGAAGCTCATTGCCATTGAACACATTCGTGACAACTTCCAGGGTATCGGAAACCGCGTGTGGAAATGGGAACAATTTTGGGAAAGCTTCCGTGACCCTCGAACCTACCTCTATGTCATGTTCTCTCTCCTTATGAACATCCCCAACGGCGGCATCACAACTTTCGGTTCGGTCATCATCAAGTCTTTTGGCTTCAATAGTCGCCTGTCTCTTCTCTTAGGAGCACCATCCGGTTTATTTGACTTGGGTGGCAAACTTCTTTTCACCTATCTCTCCGACAACTTCTTGGATCGTACGCTGTTCTCTTTTATTGCAATCATGCTTCCCATGATTGGTGGTATTATGATGATCGTCATCCCACAATCCGCAAATGGCGCCCTGCTCTTCGGCTACTACCTGATTAGTGTATCTGGAGCTTCTTGGGGTCTCGTCATGGCCGCCATCTCCAACAACACTCTCGGTTACACCAAAAAGGTCACTGTTAGCGGTCTTCAAATCATTGCCTACGCGGCCGGTAACTGGATCGGTCCCCAGACCTTCCGCGCAAGCGATGCTCCCAACTATAAACACGGCAAGATGATGGTCGCCATCATGTATGGACTCAGTGGCGCTGTACTCATTGTTCTTCGATTGGTTAATATTCGTGAGAACCGCCGCCGTGACCGTCTCCAGGCCGAAGCTGGTGTTGACCTGAATGACCCTGAGACCAAGGCTGCCGTGGAACGTGCCAAGTTTATGGACCTCACTGACTTTCAGCAGCCATACTTCCGCTATGTCAAGTAGTTTACTATTTCTCGTTCACAGATAGCCGGTATATTCGAGACTTGTGTATATGTGGATTGGAAAAAGGGTTTAGGATCACAGGAAACATTTGAAGTATTGATGGATTTGAAGGTTCCAAGATTGGGATATTTGTTTATATTGATATTAGCAAAGGCAATGGATTTACTTACATGTCTTCTACGAAATAACTCTACACATCCAATTTGTAGCTATTAACATCCCGAGATCTGAACACGTAAAGATCAAGACCAGTTCACGAAACCTTGTAAAGCATGGATTTGAACTCAGATTGCTCCAACATAGTCCGAATACATGGATTCAGGTAAACGCTCGTGCTCAACTATCATCACCGAGCCTTCTAAGCGAAGGTTAGAACAAACCAGTTAGTGCCTGAGTGCTCAGATGATCAAAGTGAAGAGGCTGCGTTATGAAATTAATTCTTATTCAGTAATTAAACCCCTAATTTAAAATAGATGGATTGAACGAGCGGTTTCTGCTGAACAGTGCCTACCGACAAGATAATCGAAGGTTACTTATACAGAGACAAGCAACCTTTTGTCGAGTATTCAAGGAAACAAGAAAGCAAACTGTTAATTTTGCAAGTTTATTTCTATGCAAGAATATCAAAGATGCTACAATATAGACAATCTAGTAGGGCTTGACCTGATCTACTGCAACATGAAATCCGCAAAGTCCTCATCAGGCAGATCAGGCTGCATTTCGTTCCCATCCAACAAACCAAGATACCAACTCAAATCACTACCATCAAACTCTCTTGCCGCAAACCCGTTACCTAAATATCCAAATCTGTTGGATGTGGTATACTTGAGATTATAATCTTCCCATCGGACGTCCTTCAGCGTCTCGAAAAAGTGGATTCGAGAGCCCGGCCACATCATAATCTCGCCATCAATGGTTCCTTGTTTGAACCATGAGCGGCAGGGGGAATTCCACGCCGTTCGAGGCAGGAATGCGCGGCGGTGTTGCGCAAAGTCGGCGACGGCCTCTTCCTTGACGTCGAAGGAGGTGATGCCTTCTTCGGACATTTTGCGGAATATGCGCATAAAGTGCTTGGAGAGTGTCTCTGTGATGGGTAGGAAGCTTCCGTGACCGTACGGACCGAAGGGGCCGTTGAAGACTAGTAACCGTATGTCTAGGTAAGTCGCTTGTCAATCATGAAAACAAGAAGAGGAGGTACGCACTCATATAGTTGGGAAAATGCGGCACAGCAAATGAGAGATATGTGCTAGGCATCTCGGCCCATTCTTCGGCCAGACTACGATATTCACGGCCAATGACGGGATAGGCAGGTCTCCAGCTGGTGTCGAAGCCAGTTGCGCAGACAATCACGTCAAACTCATGTTCGACTCCGTCAGCAGTCTTGATACCCTTGGGTGTAATCTCTTGGATGGTCTGAGGAACAACAGTCACATTATCCTCGCAAAGTGCCTCGAGGTAGCCGGCACCGGGAGTTGGTCGACGACAACCGACGGCGAAGTTCGTGGGAACGATCAAGTCGGCGACTTCCGGCTTCTTGGCGAGCCTCGTACGCATATCTAATTCAGCGGCCTGTATTGTAACGACTTGGTCAGTAAATGGTCACTCTTTTGTGATTCCAGGAAGTAGTTGCAACTGACAGCTCTAGCTTCTGCTTGCTCTCGCGAGCCATTCAAAATGAATTTGAATCGAGAGTTTAGCTCCGACTCAATCTTCTTTCGGTAGGCGAGGTATTTCTTGGGGTCATTGGCAAGGATTTCCTTTTGCTTCTCGTTATCTGTTTATTGTTAGTGTGGTGTATAACAGTGGGGAGAGATTTCAGCAGTCAGTCATACACTTGAAGTTGGTGCCTCCCTTCCCGGCAAAGCGTTGACCGAAACTTGCAGTCACCCAGGATTGACTGCGAATAAAACATTTCATTGAAGACACAACTGTAGGCTGTTAGTTTCTTGTAAGGATATTGGTGATCTTTTAGAGCGACTAACGTGGCTGAATGTTTGGTACAATCTGTACGGCAGATGATCCAGAACCGATCACAGCAACTCTCTTTCCCTGTAGTTGAATGCTATCGTCCCAGGCTGCGCTATGCAGCATGGGACCTTGGAATGACTCTCGTCCTGGGATAGCTGGCCACTTCCATTTACTAACCAACGTTTTAGTGACAAAAGGTTGACAGGTTGGGTGCGAGGCAGGACTTACTTGAGTACACCGCTGGCATTGATGAGGATATGGGCCTTGTCTTCGATGATAATGTTGGGCTCATCCGTCTTTTGTATCGTGACATGCCACTGCTGATCTTCTTCGCTCCATCTGGCGTCTACTACTTTAGAGTTGAGACGCATATACTTCATGAGTCCATAGTCTTTCGCAACGGTCTTGAAGTAGTGCAGGATCTCCGAAGCACTCGAATAGCTGTCATTCATCAGCGTCAACGGCCATCTCTTTTTGCTTCCGGATTTTACTTACAATGAAGCCCAGTGGGGTGAAGGTGCCCACGAGAACTGGTAGTTGACTGACGGAATATCACAGCCACATCCAGGGTACTTGTTCTCAAACCAAGTTCCGCCGATTGAAGGATTCTTATCATAGCAGACAAGCTCCAAGTCCAGTGAACTCTGGTCAACTTCGTGGGCAAAGTTTATTGCACTTGCACCGCAGCCGATGACGATGATCCGTATCTTTCTGTTTTGTCTGCTCGGTTGCTCGATGATTTGATACGTGCCGCTCTGCCCATTGGAGAGCGGCTTTGAGACGATTTCGTCGATAGCGATAGAACCCATTTTGCCTGGACTTCCTGGTGATTAACTAAACAGGCATTGAATTGGAGAATAACAAAGACGGAAGCAACTCCAGATCAGCTCTCAAGTTGTCTATTTCTATTCTTGCGGAGACCGTGATCTTCGTCGGTTCATTTTTGTTTGTTTCAAAGTTCCCCTCACATTATACAATTAAATCGCTCGTTAGTCCGACTGCAGCTGATTGTCGTCCGAGTGGACAAGAGCTGTGCCCGGGAGCATGCTAATACTCCCAAACACATTCCGGGTGGTGGAGCTCCATCGCTACTGTCCACTCCTTCCACTTGCGTTATCGACGAAGCACTAGTTCTGTACTAGTGCAACTCCACCCAGCCTCACCTCCATGCGGGGATTTCTCGGTATTCCAGGCATCTTGCCGTTGTTCGTGGCCATTTGGTCGGCTCGGCCTACATTCGTTCCGCCGGCACCTATCGTGTGAGGGTGAATATTTGGAGATACAAATGGATTCCCTCGAACGAGCACATCGGCGAAGAAAGAGGTGATTTGCATCTCGTTGCTCGTGAACAACATTCGTTTGATTAGCCACCATGCCGGCCGCACATATTGAGAAACCACTGCGAATTTCCATCGGTCAGTATCACAGACGGTCATGGACAATGCTCATGTCATCGCTAAGCTAACAGATCCCAGATCGAGGTGGCACTTTCACAGACTGTGTGTGCAAAGTTGCCGGTCAGGATGATATCGTCATTAAGATCCTGTCTGTCGACACCAAAAACTACCCCGACGCACCGACAGAAGCCATCCGACGTGTCTTTGAGAAATACTATGGACGGCCAGTACCGCGGGGTACCGAACTGGACCTCAAAGATGTTGGTAAGGATATAAACCCCACTTTTGGGGACAAATTCATAAAAGGATGGCTACTTATGATAGCTTCTCAGAATGGATTCGAATGGGCACAACAGTAGCTACGAACGCTTTGCTCGAGCGAAAAGGCGAGCGAACGGCCTTTCTAGTAACCGCCGGATTCAGAGATGTCCTTCAGATCGGTAACCAATCGCGACCATACATGTTTGATCTCGCCATTCGACGACCAACACCATTATACGAAGATGTCTTTGAAGTTGATGAGCGAGTTGTACTACAACGCTGTAGTGATTCACAAGTCAGGAATTTGTCGCTGCAGTATCCGGAGTCACTGGAAACAGTGGAAGGCACTTCTGGTGAATACGTTCAAGTCATCCAGCCACTTAACATCGAGGCCACACGAGAGTATTTACAAAAGATTTATGCCCAAGGCATCCGATCTATTGCTGTCTGCCTTATGCATGCATACATATTCCCGAGGCACGAGATTATGATTCATGATCTTGCGAAAGAGATTGGTTTTAAGCACATCTCGCTTTCTCATCAAGTCTCCCAAAGATCAAAGATTGTCCCGCGAGGAAACTCGACTGTTATTGATGGTTATCTCACGCCAGAGATTGAGAAATATTTGTCGCAGTTTAGTGCCAGCTTTCCCAAACTGGGCCATGGGCATACTAAACTGGAATTTATGCAATCAGATGGTGGTCTTGTAAATGCCTCTGAACTCTCTGGATTACACGCAATTCTCTCTGGACCAGCAGGAGGTGTTGTGGGCTATGCGCAGACTTCATATGATGCTGAGGCTAAGGTACCAGTAATCGGATTCGACATGGGGGGAACCAGCACGGATGTCTCTCGCTACGACGGTCAGCCGGATCACATATTCGAGACTACAACGGCTGGCATACCTATCCAAGCACCCCAGCTCAACATCAACACCATTGCAGCTGGTGGAGGGAGTATTCTTGCCTGGAGAGACTCTCTGATGGCAGTTGGGCCCGAAAGTGCCTCTTCACACCCCGGCCCTGCTTGCTATAGGAAGGGTGGCCCTCTTACAGTCACTGACGCAAACTTGGCTCTTGGACGATTGATACCGGAGCATTTCCCTTCCGTCTTTGGGCCTAATGAGGATCAACCCTTGGATTGCGAAATTGTCTTCACCAAGTTCAAGGAGTTGACCGAGCTCATTAACCGAGATACTGGCAAGTCACTGACATGGGCTGAAGTGGCAGATGGGTGAGTTTATTGCTTCTCAAAAGACCTCAATAGAGATTTTAGGTTACTGACGCCATATACAGCTTTCTTCAAGTCGCCAACTCTTCGATGTGTGGTCCAATTCGTAGCCTTACCGAAGGACGAGGACATGAAGCTTCCAAACATCATCTTGCCTCCTTTGGCGGTGCTGGTGGACAGCATGCATGTGCCATCGCCGAGACATTAGGCATCAAGAAAGTCCTTATTCACAAGTACTCCTCAATTCTGTCCGCGTACGGCATCGGATTAGCAGATGTCGTCCACGAAGAAGAAAAGCCATGTGCGAAGATCTTCGACGAGACTACCAAAGACACCATCTTCTCCGACCTAGAGCTCTTATCACAGACTGCGCTCAACCATCATACCATGAGTCGATTCTCCCGAGTAGATGATAACAGATTCCTCTTCATGCGATATGACGGTAGCGAGACCTCAATGATGATAGCCGTCGCGGACGGAACTGATCCAAAGCAAGCTTTTGTTGATGCTCATCAACAACAGTTTGGATTCACTCCTGTCGACCGGAAAATCTTTGTCGATACGCTTCATGTCCGAGCTATCGGTAAGAACTTTTTTGACTCAGACTCTAAACCTCAAATTCTGGAGGCTGCACCTAAGGTTTCATCGTCTCGATCGCTTGGAAAGCCTGATTCCATCAAGAGTGTCTACTTCAAATCTTTAGGTTGGGTCGATACCCCAGTGTACCTATTAGGCGCTCTCTCTCAGGGCCAACAAATTACTGGCCCAGCTCTCATTGTCGACAACACCCAAACCATCGTCGTAAACCCCAACTGCACCGCCACGCCCGTGAAAGATCTCTTAATTCTAGACGTCCAAGAAGAGAAAAAATTAATCAGCGCCACCGTCCTCGACCCCGTCCAACTGTCGGTCTTCCGCCATCGCTTCTATGGCATAGCCGAACAAATGGGTCGCGTATTGCAGAACATCAGTGTCAGCGCAAATATCAAGGAGAGACTCGATTTCAGCTGTGCCATTTTCTCACCTGATGGTTCTTTGGTGGCTAATGCTCCACACGTTCCGGCCATGATTGGTAGTATGGGATTTGCGGTGAAGTCGCAAATCAAAGAATGGCAGGGAAAGCTTCGCGATGGTGATGTGTTACTGTCCAATTCACCAGGTATGTTTGGTCTATCGTTTTTGATATAATCATATCACTCATTCGCCTGGGGTAATAGTTTTCGGAGGTGTTCATCTTCCCGATTTGACCGTCATCACGCCTGTCTTTGATTCCAAGGGCAAGGAAATTATCTTCTGGACAGCCTCACGCGGACATCATGCCGATGTAAATACCCTTTTTTAAGCTCCTACCATACCCAAAACAATTAACAATGATAGGTCGGCGGTATCCTTCCAGGATCCATGCCTCCATCCTCCAAACGCCTCTGGCAAGAGGGCGCCGTATTCGACTCCTTCCTCCTCGTCCGAGACGGCAAATTCGCCGAAGAAGAGCTTGAGCGGATCCTCTGCGAAGAGCCTACAAAGTACCCCGGCTCAAGTGGCTCGCGATGTTTCCACGACAATGTCACAGACATCAAGGCTCAGGCAGCGGCCAACCATTGCGGGATTCGGTTGGTCCGACAGTTGATTGATGAATATACGATGGATGTAGTTCAGGTAGGCTATTCATATTTGAAGACCTCAGATGAGGTTTTACTGACGCAAAAATAGATGTACATGGGCGCAATCCAGGATTCGGCTGAGCTGGCAACAAGGAATCTTTTCAAGAGGCTTCTCAGGGAGAATGGAGGCTCGAAAATCTCTGCCATCGACTACATGGATGATGGAACTCCAATCCAGCTCCAAGTAACTATCAACGAAGACGGTTCAGCCATCTTTGACTTTACAGGAACCGGTCCTGAGGTCTACGGTTCGTTCTCCCTTGCCCTATCTGTCCATGGATATGAAACCGTGTTAGGGTAACCGTGAACGCTAAGACTTAGAAACAGGAAACTGGAACGCCCCTGTGGCTATCTGCAACTCAGCCGTGATTTTCGCTCTTCGCTGCATGGTCGACTCCGACATCCCTCTAAACCACGGCTGCATCAAACCCATTACTTTAATAATCCCCGACCATTCTCTCCTGAAGCCTAGCGCGGGCGCAGCCGTCTGTGCCGGAAACGTACTCACATCCCAACGCATCGTCGATGTCATCTTCAAAGCATTCAAAGTCTGCGCCGCTAGCCAAGGTTGCATGAACAACTTCACTTTTGGTATTGACGGCAAGGACGGGTTCGGATACTACGAGACGATAGCCGGTGGCAGCGGCGCAGGACCAAGCTGGAACGGCACCAGTGGCGTGCATACAAACATGACAAATACACGTATCACGGACCCTGAATCGCTGGAGCGACGATACCCGGTCGTCCTTCGCCAGTTCTCTTTCCGCAGCGGCAGTGGTGGAAGCGGAGCTTACAAGGGCGGCGACGGAGTAATCCGCGACGTCGAGTTTCGTATCCCCATGTCCGCTTCTATCTTGTCTGAACGCCGCACTTTTGCGCCGTACGGGATGAAAGGTGGTTCCGAGGGACAGCGAGGTCGAAACATCTGGGTTGGGAAGAAGTCTGGGCTGAAGATCTCGATTGGAGGTAAGAATTCGGTTAACGTTGAGCCTGGTGACAGGATGGTGATTGAGACACCTGGTGGAGGTGGATATGGAAAGGTTAATGAGCAGAACACCATGCAAGTGGATATTTCCAAGGATGGCCCTTTGTTTGTTCCTCTTGCGAGTGGAAGTGTTGGGGAGTCTCGTGTTCTTGCTGAGCAGGTATAATTATTAGTTCTAGATATTAATTGGCGTTTGGAGATCATCCATTACTTTCATCTTCTAGTGGACACGTACTAGACTTTTTGTAATGTCGTTATATCTAGACCAATGTAAATACACAATTTGTTCGAGGTTGCTACTTATCAAGTATCTTGGTATATAAATCATCATGATATAGAAAATAGCTCCAACCCTCAAAGCAGTTCTTTTACTTATAAGCAGAAGTATATCTATATACCCGTGAACACCAATATCTGGCCGTTAGGTTAGGGTTATCTATCTACCAAGGTGAGGTATGAGGGCGGTTAGAATGCAGTAGTAACGACGACGTAGGCAGCAACTTGCAAGGACTGAGTAATTACAGCCTTATCACACTAAGCAAAGAGTCTCAGGACTAGGTAGATTGAATATCTGGATGTAATTAGATCTTGTTTAAAGCTGCCCATGTTTTGAGTTAATCAAGTGCTAAGTGCCAAATGGTGCGGTGCTCCTCTGGGAAAGGCCCTTGCTGCTATCTTTAATCATTAATAATTGAGTGGTTGACTGTCTTTATGTACAGTATAAGGTAGATTGATGTACTCTATATAGATTGATAAGAAAATTATCATAGCTGCTGATCCTGCTGAAACTTCTCTCTTTCCTCGTTGGGCAGTTTTTGGTCTGTCAATGCAGTATGCTCATCCATCCAATCACTGAGAGTACGAGAGGATGACCTGGAATCCGGGTGATGTGGCCCTAATACTTTGTAGCGCATTTCAGAGCATTCTTTTATTACAGTCAACGCATCCTGTAGCTTCTCTTGTGATTTCCAAGTATGGGCAAGGCTATCCATGCTGGTCAGAGTGTCGGGATGCTCAGCGCCCAATATAGTCTTCCTTGTCTCCATTACTTGTATGTTCAGGTACTCAGCGTCATTCCATCGACCCTGGTTCATATAGATGGATGCTAGATTCGCCATGCTGGTCAGAGTGTCGGGATGCTCAGCGCCCAATATAGTCTTCCTTGTCTCCATTACTTGTATGTTCAGGTACTCAGCGTCATTCCATCGACCCTGGTTCATGTACGTGGATGCTAGGTTCGTCATGCTGGTCAGAGTGTCAATATGCTTCGTGCCAGCTTTCTCCTGGTTGATCCTCAATAGCCTTTCATAAAATATCGTTGCTTCTTGATATCTTCCATCACTAGTAAGGCAGTCTGCAACCTTATTTATCAAACTTGTATAATGATTCTCTTGTGCCATAAATTCATTTTCATGCATGAGTGCCAAAGCATGAGGAAGATATTCCAGCCCTTCTTTAGTGTGGTGATTATCTGGGAATATATTCAGTATATGATTAGCCACATTTGTGATCCAATGGCTAAATAATGCATTTTTTCTAAGCCAGCTCCGGATTGCAATATGCACAATTCTATGCATATTAATAACCATATCTTGGCTATTTATAAATGAGTATGCACTTAGAAGGGCCAGAGCGTCGATTGTTTGTTTCCTGGATGCTGCTGCTTGAGGAAGGAGAGATTGAGGAATATTCCGTGGATCAATACAGGCCATAAAAAATAGATAGTCTGCTGCTAATTGATCTTGATGTTGGATCTGGTTGAATGATATCAACAATGTGGTGATAACTGGATTTTGGATATCCTTGTAGCGTCCTGGATCTTCGAAGTCTTCACTTAGAAGCTCTACCATTTCTTCTTCTTGATTTTGGAGCAGTGAAATATAGGTTGACAAATTTATACCGTTTTGAATAATATATGCTGATGCTTGCGTAATTGCCAATGGGAGAAAGGCTAGCTGTTGAAGAAGGGTAGCAGATGCGGTTGAATCTCTTAGTAAATCCTCGTGTGCCAGTGTCTTTTCCAATATTTTACCTGCTATTGTTTTATCCACATCTGGGATTGGCACAATATTGAATGGTGCTAGCTTCATTGCAAGTTTTCGATTTCGACTGGTGAATATAATATGGCCTTGTCTACTCTCAGGGAGAAAATTCTGAAGAGGAAGATCTGTGTGGCTAGCAGCTAGCCACATCTCTATATTATCTGCATTGTCAAAGATCAAAAGCCATTTTCCTGCATGTTCAGTACTGAGGTATATCTTAACCTGTTCTTTGACATTTGCTGGATTCACTGTACGAAGTCCAAGAAGTTGTGCAATTTGTAGGAACGTCTGCTCAATTATGGTATAGCTGGTACAGGGGATCCAGAATACTGAGCATTCCTTATCTTGGCCATGGATGCGGTGTGCTAGCTCAAGGGCTACTTGAGTCTTCCCAACACCCCCCAACCCAGTGATAGCGATATTCCTGGGGCCATTTTGCTTTGTAATTAATTCTTCTAGTATCGCGATTTCATCATGACGCCCGACAAAGTTTGGATTCCTTGGGAGTGAGACCATCCAGTGCTGTGGTTTCTTCTTGCTTTCCATCAGGTCGACATCCATACTGCCAACGGGGATAACTGATAATAGCAATTTTGCATAAGCCGCTGCTGTTAACGCTGCATACCCTTGCCATTTTTTCTGCTTATGAGAGTCACAATAGTCGCAAATTCCTCGCACAACAAGAGTTGGAAGTTGATTCATGAAGCCTGCAGCTTCAATTTCGAAACAGAGAATGCCCAGTTGTTGAGCTAGTAAGTCCCGTGTTTCAGAATCTTTTAACACCCGGTTTCCAGATGCGATTAGCCCATAGTGGATATGAGGTGTTGTATTATTACGCGGCTGTCGGTATAGTAGCTGCTGCTGATCACACTTTTCGCAGTCATTGTCTGAATAGACATGGTGGTATGACGATCGAAAGAGATAATCAGTATTCAAATTTGGACGTGTGAATCCTATTTTCATATTTGGGTTTCGTTCCAGTACATCTGATATAATAGTTGAAATAAGATCTTCGCTTTTAGTTATCTGGTTCGCTTGGAGATAGGCCATATAAGTTAAAAGAATCTTTGGTGGGGAGTTCAGCATGCTGGTTTGTTCAATTCGTTCACCTTGTACTGTCTTGCCGTAATCATATTGAATAACCCCACTGTATTTTCCAACGGGCTTACTAACCACCACGTCACCTAGTCGAATATCATTACGGCTGTTTGGGACACCACCTCCGATTCCCACCATGAGTGCGTACTGAACCCGTGGAAAAGTCGACATTAGATGAGGAATAATAGTTGCAGCAGATGAGGTTCCATATATGCCTGCGGGCAAACAAGCAATCACAATGTTATGGCCATTCAAATTGCCGAGTATATAGGCGTTTGGATCCGTGGCTGGTGTCGGCAGGGGCCTGTGGACCTCATCTAGCATGACCCTAGCCGCCGCCATCTCTAACGACAAGGCACAGATCCACGCGATGGTGTAGTCGCGATGAGATGGGGTAGTTTTCGGTATCAAGGTTATTTCAGCTGCCAGCAAATTAATCTAAAGTTATCGTGGAGGAAGAAAAAGGGGTAACATACTCTCGTTTCCTTTTTGTCCATCGGTTTCGAATGCTAAAATAGATTTTTGTTGCGCTACCAGGTCCTCCATCGAGTCATGCAACTGAATACGAAGAATTTGAAATTTCTCCCGCCTAATCACGTTAAGAGGTTGTAAGTGCAGAAGTGGTTTCAATACGTACATCGGAGGCCAGTGAGGGTTATCTGCGCAATATCTTTCAAACTCGTCGAAGCCGGAAATAATGTCTATAACACAGGAATGTATTTTGCTAGCAAGGTCCACATCATCCTTTTCAATCATAATGAATCGATCTTCGACGTCCCCAGGTAGAGCAGAGCACCATTTTTGGAGGCTTGACAGGAGTGACCCGGCTATCCCCTCTAAATCTGCGCCCTGGTTGTTGCTTTTATCAATAATGGTTGATAGTCGCTCGCGAAATAGTGAAATGGTTCTCCAAATCTGACTTTGCTGGGATGAACTATCATCAGAAGAAGTACTAGCATCCAAACTGTCCGCAAATGAAAGCCTGTCGCACGATTCCAATGATGCCTTTGATTCTTCGTCGGAGAATCCAACCCCTGGGAGGGCCTTAAGCGAAAACGAATGTAAATGTTGGGCGATATGGTCAACTGTGCCCATCTGATCTTCTGCATCAAGGAAGCCACATAAAGGGCAATGCCCAATTGAGAGTTCGCTGGTTACATTGAACCCAGCTAAAGTCTGAAGCTGAGATTCACTGATTGCGCCCCCGTTACTCTTATGGTTTTCCTTCACGTGAACTATCCACTCTTGCTCAGTAACGAACCGACTTTCAAAGCAGAATTTAGACGTCTGGGGATAAGGACACTTCCAAAATTGGGCACTATGCAGAGTGCGCATATGGCCCAGCCATTCTTCCTTTGAAGAGTAGAGCTGATCTGGCGTTGAACATTCTTCAAAAATACAAACGTACGGCAAAATATCTTGTTGGACATGGGCTCTGTGAGATTAAGTGTTAGGCTCGGCAAAAATGAAGGGTAGATGTATAGGTGTACTAGAGCACATACTTCCAACCAGTTTTCGCGTACCTTTCCGGCAGCATATGCAGGCAGTAGGGGCACTGAAAAGTTTTCCTCCCATTCATATCACCGGGGCCCTTGGGGTAATCCAATCTTAAACCCGTTGCTGACACTCTAGTAACCTGAGTCATAGCTTTCTTTGGAGGAGTTTCTGGGAACATAAAACTTGTCGCCATGTCTGTAGCAGTCATGAAAGTGGAAGAGCCTTGGGGCATCTGAACGGTGCTGGAGTCCAGGTTCCTGGTTTCGGATGGCAGAACTGAATGGCTAATAGTAGGTGTGGTGTTTTTTGGCTTTAAAGGAGTGGAGGGTTTCTTCAATAAACCTTCCTCAAAATTAGGTATGTCTAATACCTGTCCTCTTTTTCTCAAAAAGTCAAGCCTGTTCCGTCTGACAATGTTCGCGTGTATGACACGTTGCTGGACCAGAGTCAGTCTCGTGGGATTGATAATCATCGATTTCAAAACCACACCGACCGCTGGAGATATAACTTGCCCGTAGATAAGCAAGAGCACTCGGGCCATCAAGCGGTGTTCCCGTACACCATAAAGAAGAAGGAAAGTAAGATGTTGTTCAAACTCTGCATAGTCTCTCTTGTTCAATGACTGGTCTGCTTTCAGATGCCGAAAACGTGTGCCGGATTTTCGGATGGCCACACCAAGCCGAATCAGTTGATCCAATGCTGTTGTGGCACTGCCAGCTTCCTTCCAGAGTCGTGAGGGTTCATTTGATAGATCCCGACGGGAAAGCTCTATTTTCTCTGTTTCCCAGACACTCGACAGCGAAGAAAGTGAGCTATCGCTATTGTCAGACTCTGTACCGAGATCCTCGGGGACACGGTTTTGAGGCCTCTCAGTCACGGCCTCTGCAGCTCTTCTGCAGTGGTGGAGTGAGTCGATCAGAGTCTCCAGCAATACTCGCACAACATCTTTGATATCCTCTCGCTCTCGAAGACGGTAATCTAAGGAAGCATGGCCCTTGCTCCTCACGTGAAGATTGGCCACCCAGAGGTTAAAATCTCCAAACTTGTTCTCAATCCAGTTGTCTTTTGCAAGCTCAGGCAGGCCCAGGCATTCTCTGAAAGCGTCTTGGCAACGATTGGCTAAATCAAAGAGAGTTGTGTCGAGTTCCATTTCTGCTTGCAGGCTAGAAAAGGGGTGGAAATCAACCAAGATGAAGTATTGTGGTATTAGTAGTCCATCCAGGTATGCTTAAAAAGAACCACAATAGCGTCGTGCTCATTTGAGGATTCACATTCAGAGGAGGAGTCGAAAACCCCACCGTTGCAGCAAACCCCGCCGAATGGTTTGTTTGAAACAATGGGTAAATTTGTTGGTTTCGGTCCCTGAGCGGAGCCTTTTCCTAGTTTTGGATCAATGTCTATTATAACCTGGTCGGCTGTCTAAATTGATCGTCTAAGCTTTCTTTCTCCATGTTATGTTATAACGATGTTTGGAACACATTTGCCAATACACCATGAGTAGGAAGGCGAGTAGGATAAAGCATCGGGCCGTAACTTTAAACAGAAAGCGGGGCATCCTTAGCGCCTGGCACTTGTCACACCGAGGTTGTGTACGAACACTAACAAGGACTGTTACATATTTTATATCAAAGTAAATCAAATGGTACAAAAGGCAGCTTACCATGGAAGAAATACCAAATTCTCAGTCTGCAGTTCTACTTGCAACGGACGTGACAAGCAAGCTTGCTGGATTCGGGATAAAACTCGCTATTGAGTTTGCTGAGAAACCTACAAGCAGACAAATCGGTCGAGAAGATGACGACCAGAACAATTATAAGCACTTCTGTACCTTATTTGCAGCTACACTTATGAGAATCAGCCTGTCAATGAGCAAACTAGAACGGACCAGCTGGGAGAAACTCAAAGGCATATCAGAACTTCTTCGAAAATTGGAAAAGCTCTGTACCTGGGGTAAAGTAAGCATTGCTCCTTTTTTTGTGTGTTTATTTTTGCTTGTCCTCCTTTAACAGCCTCGCATATCTCTAAACCTTTTATTATTGAAGGGCCGAGAAAATATGTATGGCCGAGATACGGTCTCGTCTCCTGTTGCAGAAATATACCCCGCTCTATTCTCCGTCAGTCAGGGCTCGAAGACCTCAATATTCTACCTCAAGTCGTTCGCCAAGTCCACCAAACCTGGGATGGAAAGGAATCGCGCAAAGCTGTTAGATATGCTTGAACTATTTGCGAGGCATACAGAACAGATACACGGCAATGAGCCCATTTCAGAAACCGGTCCAGAACTTCATTCACTAGGCGAAGAACTGGATGACTATGGAAGCCAAATAAGAGCACTCTATGAAATCGTTCTGAGACATCGCCTTTGCAGCTGCGAGCAAAAAAGCCAACTTCCACTGAACGTGATATTAGCATTGAAAGGATGCGATACAGCTGAAAACGCTAACGACGCGATCACGTTCAAGCTGTTCTTTTCAGGCCATGTTTATAATGACACCTTATACAACCCTAAAGCCGAATGGTATCAGGTAAATATGCAAGTCGAACGCCGAAGGTACATCAGCCTTTCACTCCCTAAAGTGTGTATTCGGTATGCTTACGAAGAGGGTTTACAGGAGGGTTAGAACTTTATTGACTGGGATCGAGTCTCATACCTTACCTAAGCCCATGACTACTGGTTTCTGTGAAACTATAGGCAAAGGCGGCCATCTTCCACTATTGTTTTCCGTCACGAATGGTATATTATCTCTGAGGGGGCCCATCGAAACCACCAGGCCTTGGCTCCGTAATCTACCATGTGTTTCCATCTCAGAAGTATTAGCTAGGAGCAAGTTCTCCAGGAAGATGAGACTACGTCTCTCATGTGTCATAGCGAAGGCAGTATGGCAATACTATAACTCAGACTGGATGCTTGAAGAATGGACCAGAAAGAACATTCGGTTCATGCTGGAAAGGCATGATTTATATGACCGACCATGCCTGTTTGCTGACGAGCCTTTCTTGAGTCCAACCTTTGACTGTGAACCCCTTCATAACACACCAAGTGATGAATTTTCTATGCACTTTCGCGTTCACAAATACCCCAAAATACTCGCATTAGGGATTCTTCTCATCGAGATTGAGCTAGGGAGCCCCATTGAGACACATTGTTTGCGCGATTTTCTCGGGGAAGACGGGAAGCCGAATGTCAATACATATTTTTGTGCAGCCGCCAACCTACTGAATAGTAAAGATCAACAGCGAAAATGGGACGAACAAGAAACATTCTCCGAACATAAGTCTATAATTAAGGCCTGTATAGATCCACAGGTTCTTAACATGGGTCACGATGATATAGCTTCGCAGAGAGAAGCCCTTCACAAGCACGTGGTCTACCCTCTTGAATCGCTATTTCGTAAAGCTTGGTCAGATGACGAAGCAAAGATTCTACCTCTACCGTACGGAGAACCCTTACAGGAGACAGACGTGGCATCAATTCCCGGAGTTGGTTTCGAAGCGTCTCAAGCAGTGAATGGAACAGAAGTTAGGTCGCTAGAGTCTCGCAGGGCCATGATCGAAATACGGCCGAGGAGCCGCGCCGATTTTACTATAGCGATTATTTGCGCTCTTACAGTGGAAGCTAATGCTGTTGAAAAACTCTTCGATGACATTTACGATGAATTGGGAAAGAAATATGGCAAACAACCCGGTGATGCGAACGCATATATGAATGGGAGAATCGGGAAACATAATGTTGTTCTCTGCTACATGGCAGAAACAGGCAAAGGACAGGCCGCAAGCGTAGCCTCTAACTTACGGTCTAGCTACACAGAGATCCAAGTTGCACTGGTTGTTGGTATCTGTGGAGGAGCACCGCAATCTTCTACCAGCGAGCAGATTTTTCTAGGTGACGTCATCATAAGTGACGCAGTGATTGAATATGATTTTGGCAAACAATACCCGAAAGGTTTCCAGCGGAAGACTAACGTGAAGGATATCCTAGGTAGACCTCCTCAAGAAATTCGTAACCTCCTTGCAGGCCTTAAGGCGAAACGCAACCGCATCAAATTTCAAGACCAAGTGTCCAAGTATGTTCACATTATTCAACAATCAGATGAACAGTGGCGACATCCTAGACTGGATGATGTTCTCTTCGAAGCCTCTTATCACCACAAGCATTATGATCAGGTGTCTTCTGTTAGCTGTCTTTGTTTAAATGGCGACTCACCAGACGATATTTGCTCTGGTGCAATGGAGGAAACCTGCAGTAGTATTGGATGCTGCGATAATCACATCGTTCGTCACCGACAATATCAAGAAAAAGCCAACACATCACTGCATATTGGAACAATTGCGTCTGCTGATACGGTGATGAAATCTGGGAAGCACCGTGATAGCGTGGTTCAAATGGAAGGTGTCATCGGGTTTGAAATGGAGGGGGCCGGAGTATGGGATAATTTACCATGCATCATAATAAAGGGAGTCAGTGACTATGCGGACAGCCACAAGGTCAAGTCATGGCAAGCGTATGCTGCAGCAAATGGGGCATCTGCCGCAAAAACGTTCTTAGAGTATTGGAGACCTGTTGCTGTACCTTACTAAGATCGTCACAATCTCAAAACAAACACTATAGTACTAAGCATGTTCTGTTGAGCTTCTGAAAGTAACAAGAGGGCGACATGGAAAAGTTGTTCTATCTTAAATTATCTCCTAACTTCGGAAAGGCGATTATTGTAGAGTAATCAAACCATCACGGCCCCAGGATATTAGATTATATTTAACAATATGGTTGTCAGTCCCGATAATGAACTGCTTCTTTAGTTGAAACTGTATCTCTAGACTTCTGGTATTACAGAACAACAATGTCTGCCTAGCATAGAGAAATTTTGGTACATTACCGTTTCATACTACCTATAAATTACTTCAATAATTGGCCCAAGCCTACTAGTATGTACTAGGCCGTGGAATTAGCGCTGAAAAAGAGTCGAAGAGTAAAACCTATGGAAACCAAACCTGCAAGGCTCTCAGTTCTCTCTGATATTGAATCTAGGTAACACTGATGACACACTATTCATTACCCTGTCTGCTATTCCCACTCCAAAAAGACAAACCCGCCTCTCTCCTCGCCGCCCCATACACAGCCGAACTATCTAGACTCTCCCCAGCATACTCTCTCGCCTCACTCAATCTCTTGAACGCCGTCTCCAACGTTGGCAACCTCGTCTTCTGACTCTCCGCAATCGACAACGCATGCTTCATATCCTTACAAGCCAACGAAGCTACAAAGCCGGGTTGTCTATCCAAGGGAGGCGCATACGCACCAGTCGTAATTCGTTTGGAGTAACTCTCCAGCGTAGAGCCGAACATTTGCGCAATGAATTGTTCGAGTTGTTGGGTACCGAGACCTGTTCGCTCGGCGAATACGTGGGCTTCGGCGAGGACTTCCATGAAGCTGATTACGAGGATGTTCCTGTTCCCCGGTCTGTCAGTATCCATAAAACACGATAAGTTAGAATGTGTGAAGGCATACCCCGAGATTTTTAAGAGACTAGACTTGCGCACATCCTCGCCCATATTTATTATACTTCGGCCCATAACACCAACGACAAACGGACGGAGTGTCTCAATAACAGCCGCAGGACCAGCCATGGAAAAAATTAGTCTTCCAGCTGCGGCCACGTTTCTGTCTCCAAAGACGGGTGAAGCAACAAAAACCGCTCCTTCTTTCCCTAGCTGTTCTGCTGCTGACGCACACGTTTCAGGGTGTACTGTCGAGGTATCCACGAATATCTTCCCCTTTAACGAACAAGCCGCTGATAGCGCTTTTAATACAAGTTCGCTCAGGACGGCGTCGTTGGATATCTATAAAAAAGAAAAACCAGAAGCTTCGTCAGTTATAGTTACCGAAACGCAGACAGAAGTCCCATACCATGGTGAATATAACATCCGCCTTCCGCACAACACTCTCAAAATCCTCTTCTGGAACGGCGCCTGCATCCTGAAGAGCTTGACCCTTGGATAAACTGCGGTTACTGTAGTGAAGGGGGCCGAGACCAGTTGATTGAAGATGCTTCTGCAAATTCAGGGCCATGCCCAGACCCATTGAGCCGAGGCCAAACTGCGTCGTTCATTACGATGGATTAGCGCGTGCTTCGGTGTTGGTGTACAGGGCTGAACTTACCCATCCTATCGTTGAATGCGCCATATTTGATTTGAATAGTCGGTCGAGTATGTAATTATTCCTTTTGAGATGAATGATTGTGGTTGGCTCTATTCATCATAAAACTAAAAAGTATCTACGGTACTTCTGTATAGATCGGCCAAATCTCCGAGAACCCGATGTGGAGCTCCACCGTTGTTTTCACTTTTTCACTCCATCCGCCAAGTGCCTCTGACGGACTAAATTAAACCTTATACCATGCAGAACCACTAAGAGTGGTCTTTTTGGCGCAGTGGGATAATCCTCTGTCCTAGGGAAAGAAAATCAATTGGTCGCCGCATTAATCTCCTCCAGAACAGTAGCCATACGAGGCCCAATCCTCCAACAAGATCTCGCCCTCAACACCCTCTGCAACAAACCCACATACATGTCCTCGGCCTGATTCACCAAACTCGAGAACGCGGCTGCATCTCTAGTCCAAAGGCGGGGGTCTCGAGCACCTCCACCCAGAATGTCTTCATCGAGGGTGGCGGTACGGTTTGACGTATTCACGGCTTCCACAATGGTATTGAGGATCAACATGCACGACTCCGACATCTGGGGTAGGGCGTTGAAGGTATCCAGGTGCGTCCTGATGCTCGCACTCGCGCGTCTGATCGCAGCCCATATGCATAGAAGGATTCCGTAGTTCGAGACCGTGACCCAGGGTGCTTCGCGTCTCGCATACTCCGAGTAGTCCTCGCCATCCGCTATGCGGAGTAATGCATTCGACAAATCATTCAAAATAACGACTAGTCCTTCCTCTCCTTCCAGCGGATGCAACAATGCCGGCGCCGACCGTCTAGCTGCCACATACCGTCCAAGCATCAAATGCGTAGATGTCGCCATGCCTGCGATCAGATTATTATCCACAATACCGCCTATCAGCAGATTGTCCGGTTTGCACAGCATCACCTTGATAGAGCAGGCCAGCAGCTCGATGCTGCGCCACATAGAGTAGCTGGGTTGATTCTCGCTGTCGTGGGCTTGGTCCTTGCTGATGTTTGTGATGAATTGCATAGCGGTGTAGATTTTTTTGTTTTGGGATTGGGTGAGGATGTGAAAGGCCGATGGGTCGGAGAGGCTGGGTGGTAGTTGGTAGTAACATCTCGTGAAATCTCGAACTATCGACCCTAGATTCGACAGCACAAACAGTGTCGTTATGGGTGATGTGGCGAGAGCCGTCAACAGTTCGGGGCTCGGAGACTCCGTCATGAGTTGTTGCGTCGCTATTGAGAGCGAAGCAGTGGCTATACCGCGTAAAGTATGATTGTCGTACAGATAATCACCCGTCATCAACGGCGCGGATGCACCGAATTGCTCGGTCAATCTTTGTGACCAGATCTGTGAATTGTTGGCTTCCCACAGTTTACTCGAAAATGGGAGTTCCCAACCAAGCTCCAGGGCCGAAAGTAATGGGCGGGAGTTGCAGGGTGCAAAGATTTGGGAGTCGAGAAAGACAAGAGTATAAAGAGCCAGTTTCATTGACTCTGCGTCGACAAACGACATCCATCGTCCGTATAATGTCTTTGAGTTGTCCATGTCTCTGCGTGGTAGCCACGAACGCGAATCTGGCATGGCGATGTTTTGTTGAAGAAGCCCCAGCTCACGCGATGCCTGTGGAAGTCAGAAGTGTAAATGTAAAAACAAGCTATTGGAAATACCAACATCAACAACAATCCGAAGCATATTCCTCGCCTTCTCAAACTGCGTTATATCACCCATATACACTGCATAGACGATATACAAAAGCCACGTTTGCGTAAACCACGTCTTGCGGAATTCCGTAGAGTCAAGAGCGACCTGTCCTCCCCAATCAGCACTGACCCGGCTTAAATAGAGCGAGAGGGAAAGAAAAGAAAAGAAAAGAAAACAAACCATCCGTTGCAACTCCAACCACCCACTTTCCCAAACATTTTCGCGCCATTGACTGCAAGTCTTGCCTTCATCCGAGTGGCTGTTACCGTCGTGCGGAAATACACAGTACAAACTCCCGATAACCGCCGCGATGCTCAATAACGGTTTGGGTGTTGATGATACAGTGAACGTGGGGCGATGGAGGATAGGTAGAGAAGGGTGGAAATTTTCAAAGTATGCTTTGATGTGTGCTGCGACTGTTTCGCCGTTGCTTGACCTGTTAGACAAGGTAGTTAATTTGAATTGGACATTCCAAGGTTGGGACGAGACTCGAAAGGGAGGAGTCATACGTAGATGCTGGGGACGATAAAGAACACGAAGCATTATCATGTTGTTGTCGCTGTTGATGATGTTGATGTTGCTCCTGCCACCCAATCGATTGGCTTTGCAATACATCATCTGCCGTAATCTGAAGAACGTCCTCTACTTCTTCCTGCTGCTCTTCCTGCTCTTCTTCCTCGTCTCCTTCTTCTTCCTCCTCTTCTTCTATTTCCATCTCTAATTGTGTCAATCGATCATCCAACCGCTCATCAAACTGCCGCTGACGCCTTTGATGGCGCCGCTGATTCCGTACTGTCGCGGATCCCCGACAGCGTTCAATATGTCTTTTGCATACATCGCTAGACCAACAGTTGTTAGCTAAACCAAATACGCTTATATTTAGCCATAGACCACATTGACCAAGAAATGCATACCTCCGAGCAAACCGAGCGTGGCATTGCGCACACTCAAATTTTCTGCGCGCAAAGCCCCCGTGACCTTGAAAATTAACGCTTCATCAACATACATTGTACATGATAAGAGACTGCGAGGTGATGACTCACGAGTCCGTTTATGTCTCTCAAGATTCTCCTATTCAGGAATCAGCACCAGGCCTGGAAAGATCACTCAAGAGTAATACTTACACTCCTAGTAAATGCTTTAAGACACATATCACACGTGAAAGGGCGGTGCGGTCTTAGTGCCGTTGCTTGGTGATGGTCGTCGTCATAGTTGGCCATAGCTACTGCCGGCTCAGCCGGATACCCACTCAACACTGGGTCAAGTCTATGACAATCAATCTAATCCTCGCGTACGAAGTGGTTGATAGATCAATAGATGGAAGTTTGGTTGGGACGGATGAAACGTTGAATTATAGGTTACTAGGATCGTTGGCGAGGGCGGTTGATGGGACGGAAAAACGCCCCGCATGTGCTAAACTCAACTCATTGATCTCGACAATCAGTCGGTTGCAAAATTCATGAGACTCTTGGCGCAGTTTTCGCAAAAGACGTCGACAGCAGTAAATTGCCCCCAAATCATGGAAATTCTTAATATAATTTGAATGATAAATAATTTATCTACATTACATCTATATCCTAATTTTTTTTTTTAATTTTATTAAAAATTGAGAGAGTAAGTGACAATTAAAGTTGAAATTGCAAAATTCATGAGACTCTTGGCGGAATTTTCGCAAAAATTGTCGACGCTCAGTAAACTTTCCCATAACTTTCTCAATTTTTAATATTTCTTTTAGAAATGTAAATATATAATTACTTATATAGCTATCTATCTATATACAGAGTTTGAAAATCTCATTTACATAGATAAGTGAGGTAGAAGCTGTTGAAAGTTGAAGTTGAAAACGCCAAGAGTCTCATGAATTTTGCAACCGACTGATACAGTGTATAACTTTCATCTCTAGATTCAAACCCGCTTACGAAGATGGGCACAAAAAGTGATTTTAAATACACGGTAAAGATGCCCATAATAATTTATTTCAACTGACTAGAGATAGAATCTCTCCATTTGCCCATCTCTCCAGTTTGGCTTACATAACATGAAATTACGTTCGAGCAGTCGGACCTGCGGAATTGCGGTCCAAATTACGGCTGCAGAAGCTTCATATAGCTACAACACCACAACATCTCAAATAAGAAGAGTGCATCTTGTCTAAGAGATTAAGACTCTTAGTAAATACCATAACATAAACTAGACTTTCACTAACATAAATATATTATGATCACAGTACAAGTAACCCTGAATAGTCTAGTGAAAAATAACATCTTAAATATTACATTAGTAACGTATTCCTCTCTTCCTAATACAATCAAAAGCTGACATATTGAGTGCTAGACTAGATCTTGACCATCTCAATCTACATAGAATCTAATAAGATCATTAACAACATAATAAAATTCAGGAACCACAACCGAGCTGTTATTTACAATCAAAGTACAAAATATGATCAGATTCTACATACAGAAAATATCTGGAGAGCTCATTAGAAGACTTTCAGACACTAAAAAAAGAGGGAAAAGCCATTAGTGATAGAGATATACCATCTAAGAAAGAAACTCCCATCTACTGATAAACTTCTAGTAGCAGCATCTAATCTGGTCCGCGATCAGATTCAATTAATCCTTCGAGACTATGTAAACCAGAAAGCGAAAATAGCTCTTCTCGAATATCGGCCCTGATTTTGGTTCCTCAAACTGTTTTCGCAGTAGGTAGAATATCGTTCTGACATCGCTTTATCATGCTATTGGGTGGATCTTGAGTGAAATCTTTCGTTCGCACGCGTGAAAAGTCTCGAATTGCGTAGAAACTTGTGGGATTGGTGGGTTGAGAAAAAAGCAGTGCCATAGCATTGATAAGAGAAATAAGCCTGTTACTTAAAATCTGGGGATGGTGCGGTCTTCATTTTGTGGAGGGAAATGACCATTCCAGAGTGCTCAGCTACTACATGGCGTTCGTTAATACATTAATACAGAGCTTGACTCAAGCAGACAGTTGAGACATCTCAACCAACTACTCTACAAAGCACCGTCGTCCTTCTCCCCCCAACCGCTATAGAATAATATGATGGTGTATTTATCCGAAATTATACATCAAGGTTTCAAGATGCGCATAGCCACCTCCAAATCGTTGATATTTTTCTTCAGGATGCTCCGTCTTTCCCTAGTAATTGGTTACTGGCCGGCGATGGTTTCTAGCTGCTCCGCCTCCAGTCTTATGGCCCGCTCCTGATTGAAAACATCCAGAGGACTTGCAGGCCCTGTTAGCAGGCAGTGATCGAATCGGAGTTGGAACTAGACGTGGCCGGCGCAGCCATAATGAGGGGGGTTTAGGCTGTAGCTGATGCAGATGGAAAGGAGACTCAGTACTGAATAGAATCAAGTCAATTATCTCTAAAATGGGCATGTGTGGTGTTGGTCCGTGCATTTACATTTATTTATCCCTGTACGAAGAAGTTCCGGCTGGTCCAGCCTGACGTTCAGGCACAGTCAACCTGAGGGCTACCATCTCGCATCTTCTTACCCGATCTTTTTCTTGACTGTTTAGATTATGTATCACTATCCGTACATAGGCGTCGTCGTCTCAAATAGTTCAATCATATTACTTTTAGGATTTCTGACTCCTTCAAATTTCTTCGTCATACGAAATCTATCGTCTACGGGCGGGGTGTGCCACAAAAATACTACGTAGTATATACCTTGCAGGTACGTAGTACCAATAATTGATGTCATTAGTTAATCTTGAAGTATTTCCTGCTCTCCCAGATGTGATCGTCCTATGGCTGCACAAACCCCGCCCATTCCTGTCTTATAGGCCAATTAGAGAAAATTAGGGCACAACATGGCTTTTATATCCATCCTTCTGCAGCGTCCACACCTAAAAAGAATTCACCAGGGTAATCAAACTAGCTCATCACACCCGCAGTAAGATGCTATACAGATAACACGATATCTATCAACATCAACCACTATGGTTATGTATTTATGTCGCCATAGGAATTACACAAATAAATGTAGTCTAATTAATCATGTTTAAATATTATTTGAAGTCCGGCTACCATGTCATCAAGCGCGACAGTTGATCCGTTTAAACCTTTAAGAACAGAATTAAGTTTCTCAGAAATTTATTCTCCCCCATTGTAGCCTCAAGGTGATCCAACATTTTTGAAAGTGTTTCATGCAGCTCCGTGAGAATACGTCTTGTGTACTCTAGACTCCCCGCAGCATTCATCTCGGAGAGTATATATGATCGTATTTCGTCGGGCAGGCCAATTCTTGCCCCGCCAAATATCAGCCCCCGGACTCTGTCTGCGGTAGGGCTATTCTGCAGGGTGTGGATCAGGACTACTGAGAACTTGCCCTCTGAAAGATCCTCACAGAAACCTTTTTTGGCCGCATACTATGTCATAATTAGTAGGCTTTCATGCATATACGACTTACTAAGTGTCAAATCCAAAAAGCTGCATGTGTTTAATCGAGCCAAAGCAGCATATTACAAACTCACTTCGTCAGATACCAAATTCTGATAATCATCTCGAATTTGGTAGTATCTCCCAAGGAGGGATATGAAACGAACCAAATCACTGCCCCGGAGGATTGGTGAAGAAGCCTCTGCAGCCATCACCCGCATAACAACCCAAAAAAAGCCACCGGTTTTCTTGTCAACCATCGGAAGATAGTCACTCATTGATGGACACTGCTTGTGAAATTTCCAGTACAGCTCAAGAGCCTGACCCGAAAACAACTCTTCCAATTCATCTGCCAATGTGATCCCGTTAGAGTCCTCCAATGTCGTCAGCATGTATTTAGTGGGGCATATACTAACCACATAAAGCCTCCATGCATGCGTTTGAGTGCCTCAGGTTCCTACAAAGTCGAAATACTTTAACCCCAATGTACGAGACAGAATTGACTGTCTGGCCTATTCCGTGCACAACATGTGCAGCTGGCATTCCGCGTCGTTTTAGGGAATCATCCTGAATATCATCCAGCCTAATAGGTCATCAGTATTTCAATCAGACATAGCTTGAATATCTATTATTTAGGAAACTTGGCGTACATGAGCGAACCGTTGAAGATCGTTACCACCAAAGCTTTGATGGTCTCAGAAGATTCGGTCGGGACACTGAACCAGACACGCATCGCGTCAACCATTCTGGCCATAGTTCCTTTACCAAGAAGAGAGAGAGAAAATGTATTCATAGGGCGCCATACATAACTGTTCGGCTCGTTAGCAATGATCAAATCCGTTGTGGAGGTTATGACCCGCCTTTCCTGAGTCTTCCTTCAGGACATTTTCGGTACTACCGACACCTATGCCTGTGCATCCATCTCCATCCACCAAGGCTCGAGAAGCTGTTTGGAGGCTATTTGTGTGAATACCATTAGAATCAGAATAACGGCTTAGGAAGACAGAACATGGCTCTAATATTGATGTATCGGTGCCATTCATCACCAACGGAGCTGGGTAGTTCTTGAGACGTCGGACACCAGGTGAACTTCTGACAAGAGTCGCACGATCTTCAGCTGTTGTTCTGAAGTCTGTCCGAAAATACCGCTCCGAATGAGACATCCAGTAGTTCAGTCCTCCACACATTGTCAGTACTGTAAAAGCGTACCCCACTAGATTCGGTGATTTTGCCTGATTAGAGCCATGCCAAACGTTGAATTCCTCCAGCGCCTGCTTTTCAAGCGTCATTATCTCCTGCTTAACGATACCCGCAGCCTCCCCCTCATCGTAGCCATAAGCGGACATAAGCAACGCCATAGCGTTGCCAATCGTCTCTATATTACCCCTTGCGCTGTGTTCCTCAAACTCCTTGTGGAAACTGTAAAGGTCATTCAATAATGAGGCACTCAACATGAGCTTGTCGGTAAAATAAGCGATGGAGTCTCTCTCCTGTTGAGAGACTTGCTGACCCTTAAAACGTGCTATTATATTTTCAAATAATCTTGTGGATGAGAAAAGTATTTATTAGCCAGGCTTGCACAGCGAAGATATATCGATAGACCATGAACTGTACCTGCTTCCAGAATGCCTGGTTTTGAAATTTTTAAACTCATCAAAGGACATGGCTTTTCCAACATGAGCAGTTTGTGCCGAGAATGCATCTTCGAGTTCTGACAAGAACGTGATGAGGTCCGGTATATCAAGAAAATAGCATATATTGGAGATAACTTTCGAATCAAATATTCCAGGTTCGTTATTATGAATACTAGCCAATGCGTTCGAAAGAATCTTGTCATGCTATTCGCTGTCAGTTCTGCAGAGACGGACCAGCAGACAAAATAACTCACAGACGCCTTGTCAAGTGTATCGGTGACATCTTCCTTCGTATTAGCACAAAGTCGTTAACTATCATAGAAATCCTCACCTACCATCGAAGTATAAAATGAACTCTGTCACCTCCGTCAAAAAACTAATCCAGGACGGCGGACATTCTGGAAACATCCACGAGACAACATTCCCGTAGGGAGTGGTTGTGCCACTCCGAGCGAGGCTCTTGGAATCTATCCCAAGTCGCTCTGCCAAATTTTCCCGTACATTCTCTACCTCGTTTTGGATTTGATCCGCGAATTTTGAAACACGGACCGGAAGAGAACTCTGGAAACGGTCATCTGGAATCCCAATAGGCTGAAATTGTTCCGAGAATTGAAAAGGATAACCTTGGTATGCACTCATCGCGGCGGATTTGTAAACAAATAAATACGCAGAAGGGGGAAACCTGAGAAAAGACGGGCAGATTGACATGGAACATTCAGTTAGCCAAAGAGATATGATATACTTGTATTAAATCCAAGTTGGGGCAATTCCGCAGCGCGCCAAACTGATTGTGTGAGTGGTGATTTTGTTAATGGCTACGGACTCGGAACCAGGCTATCTTCTGGGCTAGCGGTTGAAAAGGCGACTATTGAAAGTATTGGCCTCTAGTAGGGCAACTCTACTCTACATTAAAGCGTACAGATATTGCTACCCAAACCGACCGCGTTAATTATGTACTAGTTAGTTATAATTCATATCTCTATAAAGTTAGGTAATAATATTTGCAAAATAAGCAAAAATTATAGACTACTCCGTGTTAGAAGACGAGGTTCACCACTTGCAGCTTGGTGCAGTGCGCAAGACAAATAGTGTATGCACAACTCCAATAGTTAAGTATCAGGCTTGATATTTCGCATTAACTGCTCAAACATACCTTGATAACAATACTAACCAGGTAGTGGGATGTGGGAGGCAATGTTAACCACGAAAAGAGCGGTGTCTGTTGAGGCCAATATAAACTACATTCGTTCCTCGTGTCTGCAAGGCATCATTCCCTCTCAGTTACCATCATTATTGGAATTCATCTTCTAATAAAGCTCGTCCTACAACGAACATGCGGTTCTCTACGGTCTCCGTCAGCCTTTCAGCAATTTGCTAATATGGCATGTGCTCTCGATTATATGGCTCCTTTTCAGTGCTTGAAAATGAAAAACACGGCTGAAAACATCGACACCGATCGTGTTGCTGAGATGTGGATGGAAGTTGCCTGCAATCGCTGTCAGCCTAAGGTATCTGACTATGGATCCGTGTTGAGGGACAGCTTGTTCGTCCCATTTGTGGAAGCAGCGTCCCAGTCCATGGGAACTTCAGATCTTTCTCCCCACTATATGGCGCTGATTGACAGTTTTGTCGAGGCCGCCAAGGACGAGTGCGGTGCAACGGACTCCATGGACTTGTGCCAGGATCCCTCACAACTCAAGTCGTTGGCTAAGTGCGTTCAAGGCCAAGGCTGGTCTTTCGTTCTGCGAAACGCCGGTACCTTCCTACCTATTCTTCTGGCAAATCCGTGCGGCAAACAGACGGATTTTCTCTCCGGTCCAGATCTACTTGACAGTATCCTTCCTGCCTCCATGAAGAAATCTGCTGTACTTAGAATATTGATAGTCTTCAGGTCTCGGGTGGAAGATGGGTACATACCAGATCCTGGAGGGATGGACTGACTTCGCACAGTTTCCTTCAGTCGTCGCAACAGACAACTATATCATGGATCACCATTTGCTCCATCACCGTGACTAGTTCCAATTTTTCACAAGATATTCCGCTCACAGGAACCCGGACTATTGTAGCCCGATCGAATGTAATATCTTCGCAACCTAATCTTTGGAATCCAAACTCATGCCTGCCAGCTCAGCGATGGGGTTTGCCTTGGCTAGAATTTCTGTTGGTATCCGTTGCGTGAAAAAGCTGCACTCTCCGGTTGCGCAAGACAAATAAGGCTTGTTGCCCTTCTTCCGACTAGAATAATCTAGTCTACTTGGCTTACGCCTAGCACAAAAGCATAAAGGGTTATCAGGATATATGCCTTGTTTGTCGGCCCAAATACGATTCTGGCAATTTTCGCAATAGAAATATGGCCTCCCGGCATTTCCATTCGATTCCAGGGCTTGACAATTAATTTTATTGTTAGTTTTTGACAGTATTTGCATCTTGGAGTCTCAGTAGAGGTTAGATTCAAAAGATCGGACGATTCGGGATATGTTTTCTAGAAGTGATTCAACTTTAGACAGAAGATTGTAATACAACATGCTGGTGGGCTCACCATTCGATCCTGGGTTGGGCCTGTGCGGTCGGGGTTTGTGGTATATGAGATCGTTCTCGCCGAGCTTGGAGAACCGTTAATGGACACCGACTGAATCTCCCCATTCCCACCGGTAATGTCTGCTGACAACTCCACGGCCTTCTGACGTAGCCTCTGAAATATGCTAGATATATCCAACAGCAAAGTTCTTTCAACTTCTTGTTTCTTTTCGTCGGTGTCTTGCGACCGATATATGTGAGAAATCCATGCATACAGAGCCGGATTATGGACCTGATCATCACCATCTTGCGATGTTTGAGGGATATTCCGGATCTTTTCCAGCTCCTTGATTATTTCCTAAGTGTATATCAATCCAACATGCCTCGGATGTGACAAGTGGGTCAACGTACAACCTCATCAATATCATCGTTAATCATGTCTAGATTGGACATGGCTTTGAAGAAGTTGCAATCAAAGACAGATTTTCCAAAATCTCTTGTAAAGTCTTTTCCTATGTAAGTTTCTGAAGTTGCGAGCTCATGTCATGCCCGACATACCTGTCTTACTCAGATCTTGCAAAAGTCAGCCTGGTTTATTTGATTTTATCGCAAACTTACCACAGAGAGATCGGCGTTTTTCAGAAAGGTCTTGACCTGGTTCATCTTTTTTCCCTTTGCTTCGACGTAACATTCGTATCATTATTACGGATCGTATTCCGCAGTGATCCAAGGCCAGGGTAGCGTGGAGCAACAGAGAAAATTGGAAGCTGTGCAAAAAGAAAAACGATTGCGGAGTGAAATAAACACCAAAGGAATTTTCAAGCTACTTATAGTTGACAAATTCCTCCATAGCTGAATGTAGATCAGGCGAGAATGGCCTTATCTCACGACAATGAACTGCGTGCGAGGCTGAACTACGCAAGGCTGAGGCTGAGTCCGAATGGTGTGATTCAGAAGGCGATATTCTCGGCTCGATTTTGATGCCCAAGCACTTAACTCAAACCACAGCCTTGGCCCCCTGATGCGTAATTTGAGGCCATGCTGATGAGTCAAACCGCGAGTAGCTAGCCTGTTACACATTACAGGCCCAGTACCTCCAATAACGACAATTTTAAGGTGCCTATATTCAGCGACGAGGTTCAGCTGTCTGATGTCAGATACTATTTTAGGATCGGCGGCCGATACTGAGCACTGATGTTTGACATTCAGAGACAACGATCAATCGACACGGGCATCACGAATACAAGGCGTACAATGGTCAGACAATCGCAAAGCCGCCCTGAACGCTCGGCTGAGGCTGTCTTGTGAAGGTGCACTTCATCAGTTTGCCATTTCAGGCCTTCCACGTCAATTAGGGTGGCGGTGTTCTGCAGACTTGCATGGGAGCTGAAATATCTTCAGCCCAACAAGACTGCAGAGCCTCATGGTTCGTGACTGATTTGAAACCAAGGAGTGTTAACTATGAAGTCATGCCCGATCACCAAAATAACTTGTAGCTGAAGCATAGTTGTATTTGAGTAACTTTGTAAAGTATTAGAGAATCGCTTTTTTCAGAATTCGAAGTTGTTTGTAAGATCAGCCGTGGTGGAAGGGCAAGATGTTTTAAGGGGATGGGGGTATAAGAATGGTAAAGTAGAGAAGAGAGAACTGCAAAAGACACAAACACCAACGACTTGATTAGTGCCAGTCACCGGCTGTAGATTCCATCTTTCATCGGTGACCTTTCGTGGGGTCCAATGTGTTGGTCATTCGCCGTACAAACTTAGCAATGACGGGATCATCAAGCTAATTAGCAGTCTTATTCTCTGGTGCACTTCGCAGCTTGCAATTCTTGATCCCTTTTATTTACAAATCCCCCTACGAATGACATCATAACTATAACAGTTTGGCATTGGTGCTCTCATTCCTATCCTGGAAGCTGAAATTTATAGTACCTGTTGGTTTACAGCAGCATGTCTGATATTATGTTATATATATGCAGGATGACCCAAGATCGCCGACTTGGCCCATGATTAGTTGGGACCTGAGCGACGATAACCAGAGCGACCGGCCTGAGTGCGCAGCAAAACACAAGGGGGTGGACATATTGAATTTAGCTTTAAAAACAGTTGTATTAGTATTTGTATTTATTGAAGAACAATTGACTGCGTTCTCTCCATTTGCCCATAACATGAAATTGCCAACGTAAGCAGTTAGCGACTCGCTACTTCTCTTGAACCGATATTTTATTTTTCAAATCTCCATATCCTTTTTATATAAAAAATTAACTGCTAGCATGATTAGTACTACAACTACCATATTAAAATGAATAGTTGACACCCATTTCTATTTGATTACAATGTAAATCGGGCGTACCTGGCTACAAAAGAAACTTCTTTGTAAGGGAATAAAGGGCCCGCATCTTTTATTCCCTTATAAACAGGCTTTACTGTACGTACCTTTGTCACGCACCTCTGCACGGGATACAAGTGATAACCAGAGGAATATCCGGACGTGGCATGATTTAATTACGGCGTAGCTTTCTCGCCCCACCCAGTTCTTGAACGGCCGCGGTCATTCGATGGCCTGACTGTTCTTATCGCGCATGTTGGAACACTGAATCGCGGATTGGCCGGAAGTGGTATAAGACAGTGCAGAAGGTTCAATCCGTCAAACTGTACCACATGTAATTACTCGGTAGAATTTGCTCTCAGGAAAGCCAGCACTAGCGGTACGTAGTGCCGGCACTTCGTATATAGGATCCCATTTTCCCCATCAGCCTTGTCTAACTAAGGGGTTAATTACGGAGTACTTACTCCCCATATCAAGTGTCAATTTTCCTCTTTCGACTTTTGTTTGCATCCCCCCACTGCATTTCGGATGGATACAGCCAATGGGTTGGTCGCGCTCTCATCATGCTGACCTCGGCATCGACGGCGATGATAGTGACCATGGTGTTGTTCATGGTCATCTCGGGTCTTTCCGTTGTGCTCCGACTGTATTTGCGGAGACGGAAGAAAACCACATTGAAGGCGGACGACTACCTTGTCATCGCGGCCTGGGTCAGTGTCAATCTTTTCTCGACCGTATATCGCGTATCCTAATTTTTAAGTAATAGGTCTTCTCTGCAGCCCTAGCTATCACCAACATCATCGGGGTGCCACTTGGTGGGTTTGGTGTGCCCTTTGAACGATTTGATGCTGCGCAGGCCAGGCGATTTCTAAAGGTGAAACCGATGGCGGGACTTGCTGGGCCAATGTACTGACCGTCATTAGATCCTTTTCATACTGCAATTTTGGTATATCATTGCTGTCGCCCTTGTGAAATTATCCATCCTCTTCCTTTACGGTCGCGTATTCGGTATCCACCGGTTTCCGACTTCGGTTCTGATTCTCGTCGGTATCACAATTTGCTGGCTCATATCTTTCCTCTTTGCGACCTTTTTCCAGGTGTGGCCTTTGCGCTGCAATTGGACAGCATGTATTCCGACGACCGACTATGCTGTCATGTATATGCTGTCGAGCGTAACGGATATCGTCATTGATGTTTGTATCCTGGGTTTGCCGGCTTTCTTCATTCGGAAGCTTCACCTGAACGGAAACCAAAAAATTGGTTTGATCGGAATATTCGGACTGGGGATTTTGTGAGCCTGCCTTGTCGCTTGTGAGTCATAAGAGAGTAACTAACTGTCTATATTTAGCTGTGTCGTCTCCTCTATCGCGCGACTAGCATATACTATACTATTCCATAGGGCCAACATCAAAGGAAACTATGCCGTTAATTTCTCTCGTATGTTTCTGTTGGAAATTTGTGAGTAAGGGTTCGCTAACCAGGATTCCAGCAAACGTAGTGAACATCATTATGTGGTCCGGGATCGAAGTTTGTGCCTCAACCCTTTGCGCAAGTCTGCCTTGCTTCGGCCCATTAATCAGTCACTTTCACCGTATCATGCCCTTCACCGCAACAATCAGCTCTTTCATGCCCATCGAGACCAACAAGCCCTCGAGAACTGCACCGAAAGGAGCACCTGTGCACAGCCCTTATGCTTCCAGAGAGAGCATTCTAGGGCTCGAAACTCGCACCGAGAATGCCATAGAGGGTTCAGCTTCTCGGGATGCTTCGAAAGGACATGAAATCAATGTAGAATTAGGGAGTATAAGGGTCGACAATTCTGTTAATATAAACCGGGGGTAATGTTATATTATTTTATGTAGGATATCGCTTTTTGAACAACTTCTCTATTGGTATTTATTCATGATACAATTGAATGAGACTGTCTCTCGCGATTGATAGGTATGCTTGTACGTATGCGTGTTTATACTCTTCACGAGCGCGTTCGTCGTGTTCATTTGACAACACTGGAGTGGTCGGATATTCGATCAATACGAAGTGCCATTTCACTCATCTCGTCACTCTCCAGAAGCATTTTCCTGACAAGATTGACGTAATTCCCTTTGACTAAATGCACTCGCGCGTCGTGCTTCGTCTTGTCGTCCTTAGACTCTGTGGCGATCTCGTCGATCTTGCATTTGGCTGCATTGCTGGACTGAGAGCCAGTGTTCGATCTGATATCCTTCTCTTGTTCTTAGGTCAAAGGTTCGATATCTCCGGACATGGGAGGGCATGGAGGGCAGCGGTGGTTGACAAAGGCAGTCACACCACAAGCGGTTAGCTGACCTGCCATCGTTTGCTTTGGTACTCTTCACATATGTCTTTTCTGTTTCACCCCTCTCTCTGTCAATTTTCTCTCTTACTAGTAAAAAAGCCCCCCTCTGTGTGTCCCATGTTTTATTTCGACCTTCTTCGCCTGTCCCCATCGACTCTATCGATTGTCTGTTTTTACCCTCTCTGTGTTTTGTCTTTGCCTTGGACCTTTATCTTTCCTAGTCCACATCTTTTCCCCCTGCCTTTACCCCATACCGTGGGTATTCTCTACATCGACCAGGGAAGCTAGCAGATGCAGAGAAGATGTGTCAGCGGGCGCTAGAAGGCTACGAGAATGCCTTTGGGCCTGATTATATTCTATCGTGTGTTCCTACACTTCATAACGCCAATAACTATAGTATCCTCTTCGAGGATCAAAGCCCCTTGAGTAAAGCAAAATCAATATACACAAAAGCACTTACAGGATATAAACTTATCTTTAGAACTGACAACTAAATAAAGCCTAATACCGTACAGAACCACTAAGAGTGGTCTTTTCGGTGTAGTGGTACTTGAGTGGGATAGTTACGGGTTGTTTTACTTTGTGGTCCGGTTGAGGGTAGTTTTGATGTTCAATGTTGAAGATAGCTATGTTGTATCAATTGATTAAATATATATGTACTATCACGACAGCTGTATATATAGCAGACTACAGGGTAGTGGACCATTGGCAAACACTCGAGAATCATGGACCGACTTGCAAAATAGCAAGGAGTTAGTACATATTACAAGCCTACTGCTGCTTCTTCACAACAAACTTGCTGGTCCAGGGTGCAGTGCTACAAGAAACTCCCGTTGGCGTCTTGGTTAGTATGGAAAAGCGCCGTTAGAGGGCGAAACGGAGACGAACCAACAAACTTACTCCTGAGCACTAGAGCAGATACTCGGTAGTCAGTACTTACCAGACACCAAGCGCAGCGGTTAGTGTGATGGGAGCGCGTAGTCAGTAACAGTCAGAATGTCGCCGATTGTGTATATATGGGAGCCGCCCGAGACTTAACAGTGGTAGAGGCTGGTTTCTCAGACACGAGCGAGAAAATCGTATAAAACCATGACAAGCACCACCCTCTCCGCAGCAGCCACAGCCGCCGCAGTGGCGGCCGACACGCCAAACAACACGCAGCCCTACGGCACCAACCCGCTCAGCATCGCCAGCGTCGACTTTCTCGGTGCCTAACTCACCAACAGCTGCACACACCGCGATCTCGGCTTCGTTGGGCAGGTTGCGCTTGAGGTGTTTGGCGACAATCTGTGGTGCGATGCAGGCGTGACGGACCCTGACCAGGACCCATGGTGCGCGATGCGGTGGCTCTGACCACGGACGACCCTATGATGGTCAACTACACGCAGCTGAACAGTGACAGCCCGGTGGCGCCTCCAAACTGGGCACTGTAGTGTATATATCAATAGCCATACTAGTTCGTTCCGTTCAACGCGGACTGGGGCGAGACCAGCTCGACCGCGTTCGGCACCAGCCTTGTGCGACGTCGACGACAACAGCCAGCTCTTCTACCTGATCAACCAAACGATGCCGGCCTGGTCGGCGCAGACGTTGCGCGGGCGCAGATGCAAAACGGGAGCCCGACGGTGGTGCAGCGATACGACGATGTTGCGGCATACCGCGACGACAACGGCGAGTATGTTTATGGCTGGGCATGACCGACTCGAACGACTCGAAGGACTCGCAGTATGTGTATCAGATCACTTTGCGGTTGCCAACGGTAATCGCTTTGAACAGTCCCTGGGTTTTCTTTTCCTGACAGAAATAATTGCTCTTCGCACTGCCGCTGCCCAGGTCGGTCGACGTCTCTGTATACACGCCCATCCCAATCGACGGCGGATTCACGCATGCCCCTTACCTAGATGCCTCGGGCGACACGTTGACCATTTGTACACGAACAACAACCGCATGGAGGTGATCAAGGTAACGTTCTCCTATAGTGGACACTGGATAGGATGGTGGTGCCTGGTGAGGTGGAGTAATCGGATATCGGAATGCGGAATGTTGGATCGATTGGATATTGCAGTACCAAGTATGCAGGCAACGATGGAATGCACATGTATATTGCGAGTTTCTCCGTACCTGTTCTCCTTAATATACGTGATGCAGTCACAACAAGGACAGCGTCGCATTGTTGATATTGCCAATATCCTCCAAGGCTGGATGGCACCGTCGTCGGACCGGCACTCGAGTCAGATCGTTGGATTCTCCCAGGGATTATCATCTTGATCGGCCGTCACCCTGAAGATCATCCCCTAGAAGGGGGGCCTCGAAACTTCTAGCGACCTTCTCCACAGCGCAATTAATAGATGCGCTGGACAGGCTATTGAGTGTGGTGTGCAGGAGCTGATGGAACCGCCCCCTGCGAGGGCCGGCGCCACGTAACATCGACTTTCAGCCAGGAGTACTCCATACAGGGTACTGAGTACTGTGTAATTACTATTCACACACTACTCCGTACTCTGGACCTGTATATTATTCCAGATGTTTCACCGGGCGATAGGAATTAATTTAATACTAATTTCAATACTAATATATCAATATATTCGCAGAAATAAATAAAGAATAATCAAGACAATATATACTCCGGGCGTCCAGAACAGCCAGTGCGGACCCACAGCTAATTATAGCCTTGTCATGATTGGCTGCCCGCCCAACGGCCCCCTTGGCCCGCTCCTGGCCCAAAACAGCCTAGCGCGGGCCAGCTGAGACCACGCTGGCCTTATAAGCGGTTGCCTGCCCTGCTTGTGAATCCCGCCACTTGGCCTTTCCATTCTCTCTCGTCTGGGCTTTGCCTCTCTTTGCCTCTTCCACTCTCTTGGTCTTTACTCTCTTGACTCATTCTGTCTCCCTAGGCACCAGGGCACACTCTGGGTTTCACTACTGGACACCGTGGCCTGATCGCGGCCACTGCATCTGCTCCATCAAATACGTCAGTCAGTACTGTCGGTCCTGTGGACATCCACGACTGTTGCACCTCGCCTCTACACACATACACATACACACTTTGTTCACTTTGTTGAACGAACAAGACAACATGGAAAACCTACTATCGCCGCACGTCGAGTCACTCGACGCTCCGCAGCTTACTGTCTCGCCCGCAGACACCTCGCTCAGCAGCCCGGCCCCTGAGGTCGACCTCGACGTCGACCTGGAGGCCTCGGCCGAGCCTGAGGTCGAGATCAAGAAAGAAGAGTCCAAATCAGACGAGAAGAAGCCTGTCAAAAAGAGAAAGTCATGGGGCCAGGAACTCCCTACCCCAAAGACGAACCTTCCTCCTCGGTATGAAATACACAGCAAACACTCGTGTGTGTTTCGATAAACTAACTCTTGTAGGAAACGAGCAAAAACTGAAGATGAAAAGGAACAGCGCCGTATTGAGCGTGTCCTTCGCAACAGAGCCGCCGCGCAGACATCGCGCGAGCGGAAACGTCTCGAAGTTGAAAAGCTCGAGGGCGAAAAGAAACGCATGGAACAGCAGAACCAGTTCCTGCTGCAACGTCTCTCACAAATGGAGTCGGAGAACAACCGGCTGAACCGCCAGGTGGCCCAGCTCTCCGCCGAAATCCGCGGCTCGCGCGGAACCACACCCAAGTCAGTCGTGTCCGACCTCGAATCGCCAACGCTCACGCCGACCCTGTTCAAGCAGGAGCGCGACGAGCTCGCAATGGACAAGATCCCATTCCCTACCCCCTCCCTCACCGACTACTCGCCCAGCCTGAAACCTACTGATCTGGCTGAGGCCTCCGACTTGACACAACATCCTGCAGCGGTGTTGTGCGACCTGCAGTGTCAGTCGAAGACCTCGAAGGATCAGTCGTCTTTCAATCATCAGGCCTGGAACCAACTCCAGCTGCAAATGACCTTGCAGCTCCTCTGTCTGACGATGACTTCCGCCGCCTATTCAACAGTGATTCTCCCGCTGCTTCAGATTCTGAGCTCTATGAAAGCGGGCTCCCCCTTGACTTTCTCGACGGAGGAGACATGCCGACATTTGCCTTTGATTCATTGGTTGATTTCGACCCCGAGCCTGTCAACCTCGACTCGTCGATCGTCGGTCTTTCGGAAGAGAGTGCTCAGCAGACTTCTGGCATGCAGCCCAGCCTTGGCGCGTCCACTTCGAGATGCGACGGGCAAAGCATTGCAGCTAGCGGTTAGCGGCGCCTCTCTCCGGCAGACGGGCACCGACGGTGTTGTTGGGGGACCGCGCTGGGAATCGCTGATGACCATGGCGTGGGCGATTGACGCAGCCTCGACGAAGAAGAGGTCAAGAACGAAACGAAACAGCATGCGGAGTTATCGGCGTTGGGACGGGGATTTGTCCTGTATTCTTAGTGGGAAACGAGACTGTAAATTAATGGATAAGTCTTGATTTTTACTTGTCTCTCTACCTGTAGTTTGTAAATTAAGATTAACCTGTATTTGTAACTATTTGTAGGCGGTAGTGCAGTTTGTATCTAAAATAATGCGTGGCGGTAGAGTTGATGCCTCAGGCCGTCTGGGCAGCCGCTGCTATCACGGCGTCATCCGCCCCGCCTCCACCTATCTCTCTATCTTTATCTCTCTCTGTCCATCGTCTTCTGCCACTCTCCACAGTCATCATGGTTGTCCGGGATCCCATCTTCGAAGCTCGCACAAATGTGAAGGTATTTTTCATATCTATCTGTACTGTTATAATAACTAACAATGACAAGCTACACTCCAACCGGCTCAAAAAAGAAGCCGCGCGCGCCGAAGCCACCTTCAAGTCCGAAAAGGCCAAAGCCGACAAGGCCATGAAACAACACGAATTCCAAATCGCCCGCATCCACGCAGGCTCTGCCGTGCGCGAGAAGAAGCGCCAGGTCTCACTCAAGGCCGAAGCTGCGCGCGCCGACGTGATTATCAACGAGCTCAAAGCCGCGCAGAGCACGCGCGATACCTCGCGCACGCTGGCGCTGGCCTCGCGGGGTCTGGATGCTGCGTCCAAGAGCGTCAATTTGGAGCACTTGCTGGCCCATGCGAATAACTTTATGGCTCGCTCCGAAGATTTCAAGATTGCGAGTAGTGCCATCTCGGATGTTGCGCAAGGCGTGTCGCAACAAGAGTATGGCGCCGAGGGCGAGTCCGAGGTCGATAAGTTGATGGAGCAGCTGGCGGACAATGCCGGCGTGGATATGAGGCTGGCGCTCGAGTCGGATGCGGCGCCAAAGGAAGAGGTCAAGGAAGCAGCTGCTGGGAAGCATGCGGATGCCGAGGTGGAGGATGCCCTGGGCGCGCGGCTGCGGGCGCTGCGAGCGGAGGGTTGATTTTACTTTTAGGAATATTTTACGTTGTTACATGGAGTTGGTTATGTGATATGCTGTTGATGGGTTATGAATATACATTATGACTTTTGCATCTGTATCCACGGAGTAATAGACGGGAGAGGACGCAGTAGGGCGGCCCTCGCCGCTGAGGTCAAACCTGCCAAGACAGCCTCGGACGAGAGAATTTGTTTGCCACTACGTACTACGACTTTTAGTACCTTACTATAAATAATTAAATATATTAAAAAATACGACCCTAAACACGCTTATTCGAAGCGAGCCAATATTTTCGCCGCATTTTCAGCCTCAAACAACTTCGGCGTCGCCCGATGGCTCCTCGCCGCCAATCAGCGTGCCTGTTGCAAGACACTACCATCTTGGCTCCTTTGCGTTTTTGCCTCGAGACATGTCGGAGAGTCGGAGGGAAAACGATGAGGCTAAAAGGGGGGTCGAGAGCCGCATGGCTGCTGGTGGTATAAAGTAAAATACGTCTGTTCTCGGTGTGCAGTGTTTTTTTTCCCTAGTAGTACTCCGTGTAGACGGCCATCCTCTCGTTAACCCCAAGCCATCATGGCTTCACTCTCGCTTTTCTTTTTCTTTCTCGTCTCTCTCGCTGCTGCTGCTCCCTGGATCGTGACCGAGTACTACGAGGAAATCGTCACCGTGCTGACCGACTCCTACGACGAGTACACCGAGACCTACACGGAAATCCGTACCGTCGCGTCGCCCACAGGCCCCGCGCTGTCCACGGCCATCTTGACCACCTCTGGCGATAGCGAGTACGGATACAACAACGACGCTGCCACTGTCGTGCAGGTGCTGTATCCGTACCAGTCTGCCGCCGCCATCTCAACGGCTGATGCCTATAACGGTGGCGATGGCTATGCAGATTCGCCCTATACAAGCTACGTTCTGGAACTCGCCTTCACAGCGCCCACGGCCTGCAGTTCCTCATGGACGTATACCACTGTTGTGCCCGTGTACCCGCCCATCGCCATCAAGCCGACCTCGGTATCGACCAGCTACTCCACTGACAACAGCGAGCCATTCCGGCCATCGACTGTGACGGAGGTTTATGCATATGTTGATCCGACGCAAGTCCCGGCGTCCAGCTTGTCGCTGCTGAGTGAGAGCTACTCGCCGTACCCATCGTGTTACAATCCCAACCCCACCGGCTCAGCATCATCATCTTCTTCCAGTTCCTCCTCAGGAGGAACAACATACTACTGCGACCATGGCGACTGCAGCCAAACCCCCTGGCTCGACGACACGTACTACTACGGCATCTCGCCGCTAGCCATCATCCTGATCAGCGTGCTTGGCTGGACCTTTGTCATCTTCGTGGGCGGCCTGTTTGAGAATTACTTTCACTTCCAGCGCCTGATGAAAGGCTGGCAAGCCCGCCGCGGTCTGCCCATAACCTGGTGGTTCTGGGCATTTCCCGTCAGTTGTCTTGTGTGTTTGGGTTTTAGCCGCAAGGGCTTTCAAGCGCGCACCGTCGAAGACGCGCAGATTCTGCGGGAGAAGTGGGATGCTATGGGGTTTTGGAAGAAGAAGGGCCTGTGGTTGAGACATGGCTTTGGCACGGGGTATCCGTCGATGTTGCTGATCGGTGAGAACGGTCAGGCGCCGCCGCGTGTGGGCAGGCCGTCGTCCAAGAGGCCTGTACAGTCGACGCAACCGCTGTTGCAGGTCTCGCCGCCACCGAGTGCGGCGCCGTCCGAGGTTAGGGCTAGTGGTGATACGAGAGAGCAGCCGGAGATGTCTGGTGTCCTGCCGCCGCCGCCGCCGAGTTCGTCTGCGATGCTTCAGGTCCCTGGCAGGTCTGTGGAAACTGGACACTCGGTTGAATCTACAGAGAATGCAGAACATGCGGAAAATCAGCCAGAGACTCAGCACCGGCCGTCGTCTGAGATCCTGCCAGAGATCAGACGTGACACCTACGCATGATTTGAAGTACAGGCATGATTTAAAAGGGCATGTATAATTAGCCCATGACTAATGTTAGATACTAAATCTTAATACATTAATGCACTAATACATTATACATTGATTAGTACATTGGATTTGAATAGTTGAGATGCCTGGGCAGATAATGCATGAACGGCCACTCCCGATGTTTGTATAAAGAGACTGGCAAACCTTTATGTGAACCAAACTAACTATCCCAAAAATCTCTCGGGCAGTCAAATCTATGACATATTAAGGCAGCATCAGTGTACCTGTATATCAGCAGCATCACCGCATCACCATGACGAAAACCCCCCCAAAAAACCGTCGATGGACAAAAATTAAATCTTTCAGACGTTTCTACGTTTCAACGTTTTAATGTTTCAAATGTTCTTCACTACAACTCAAAGAAAAAACCTTCCACCAACAATGACCACACTCGACGACCTGCTCGCAGTCAACCCGACTACCAACAATGGTGCACTCGCATGTCTTGGAATAACACGCACAAACGAACAATGCGGCCTGTCAGCCAGCAACAACAGTAGCAATGGCATTGTCCGAGACAACAACAACAACAACAACAGCAGACAATCAGAGAAAGAAAAAGAAAAAGAAAAAGCGAGACGAAAAGAAAGAGAACAAGGAGCCGCAACATGGAAAAAAATCCAGCGAAACGTGCAACGCAGCCGCAAAATTCATGTCGCCGACGAGGACCTTGAGTATTTAGCCAAGCTGTTTCTCTGTGCAAGGCACCATAGACAAAGTCAACTGCAGAGTCTAGTGCAGCGCATAAAAAGCGATATCAACACTCATAATCAGAAATTGACGGCTCAAAAGACACCCACAGCAGCAGCAGATATGTCATCACCTTTTGATTTTCCGCATGGTCTTGGTGCTGTGCTTGACACTCAGCGGAGGACTCAACGTATGGTGGAGGCCGCGATTCAGGCATCTCGTGAAGAAGGGAATAGGCTGAACCAGATGCGAAACCAGCCCGGCGCGAGCAACGTTTCTAACGAACAGGACTCGAGGGATGCCGAGCAGCCGCCGCAGTTGGTCGAACTTGATCTGAATATGACATACCGGCCACTGGAACCATCGCGAGTGCCAGTGACAACAACAGTCTATAGACAGACACCTCAGCCTCCATCGCCCCACTCAGAGCGAAGGATGTTTTTTAGACAGATACTTGAGTCATCGCAGGCATGTCGCGGGCCTGGGTCGCGCAAACCGATAGAAAAGGGCGACGAGTGCTCCATCTGCCTCGAGGTGCTGGGCTCACAGCGCAATCTGGTCTATTGTCGTAGGCTATGCGGCAACAATTTTCATCGGGCCTGCATTCGCAGCTGGCTTAAGGCTATCGAGCAGAGTCCTGAGCGGCCTCTTGCGACATGCCCGGCGTGTCGAGTGCCTTGGATGCACGAGGGAGAGTGACGATAAGGAGTTATAGAACCCCAAGTGCGGCTAGGTTACACAGACTCCTTGCAGCTCTCGTGGCCAAAGTTATATTAATCAAGCTGCTGGGTGAGGACGAGTTTAAATTCGCTGGTGACTGGTCGTCCCTCCAATTCTGTCCTCCATGAATTCATTTTGTCGATTCCGGCGAGCGGATCCTGATGCATGCGCCGCAGGAAGGACAATCTTGGCATTGAGTATGGGTAAATCATCGGGATTGTATCGCAAGAACAACAGAACAATAATAGATCAAATTGCAATGAAAACCAAATTGCTAGGAAGAAGAATATAAATTAGAGTAATATAAATTACAGTATCATTACATGAAGTGGGGGACAAAGAAATGAGGGGAGGTTGGGACTATGTGCTTTTTCTAAAAAGTAGCTCCAACCCTCCGCATATCTCTTACCCCCTTCACACTTGCAGTTTTCGTTCCTCTCTCTCTGCTTAGACTCCTGATTGAACTACAGAACACAATGACGGATCCCATAACGGTGTGGTTGACTCGTAAGTCTGAAAACAATTTATTTTCTCAAGGCTCAATGTTTCTCACTTATCTTGGTAGCTCCAGGTCCAAACCCATGGAAGGTAACCTACCTATCAAACTCTTTATGAATCATGCTAGTGCTCGAAGAGCTAGGAGTTCCATATATCATTCAATCGTTCAAGTTTGACGATGTCAAAAAGCCTCCATTCGTCAACATTAACCCAAATGGGCGAGTTCCTGGTATGTATAAATAACAATTAATGTGCTTGATTACTATGGCAAACTAGTCTAGTCCCCCAATAGCGATCGTGGATCCTAATACAAACTTGACTCTTTGGGAATCGGGGGCTATTATACAGTATTTAGAGGAAGAGTATGACAAGGACAAGAAACTTACCTGTGACTCCATGCAAGAAAGACAGCTGTTGAACCAGTGGCTGCACTTTCAAATGAGCGGACAGGGTCATTACTATGGACAATGTGGCTGGTGCGACGGACTGCCTAATTCTTATCACTGTGAAACTAATCGTTTTGATTATTAGGTTCAACGTCCTCCACCCCGAAAAGGTCCCGTCAGCTATCGAGCGTTACACAAACGAAGTCCACCGTATCCTAAGTGTTCTTGATGGTGCGTTGAAAGGAAAAGACTGGCTCATTGACGGCAAGTGTACTTTCGCCGATCTAGCATTTCTTCCGTGGAACGCACGATTAGATTCCGTGCTTCTAACGCCTCCCGGAGACGATCCTTTGGCACCGTATCCAAACGTGCAAGCTTGGCACCAGCGAATGCTAGCGCGTGGTTCATAGGAAAGGGTTATGTCTATTAGAGATAAGCTCATGGATGAGCAAGGGTTGCAGCCTAACGGTATGCCCAAAGGAATTATCAACATGAAAGAGTATGAGGAATACATAGAAAAACAGGCAACCGAAAAGTCCTAAGTAGAGCAAAATCTAAGGTCTCTTTTGTATTCTTCCAATGTTTGGTGACATATGGACACCGCAGTAATATGACAGATCATTTGGTACTCTGCCAGCGAGGTGGAATTGATGTAAAGCTTGATGGCTTATTGACTACCTGTAATATCTCATTAAAATTACTCGAAGATGTCCAATCTGCTCCGTGTCATACACCTCTAGGTTTCGTGTCTTCTACTGCGCTACCATCCGTAACGGTAACCTCAGTGGAACATGTTCGCCTGTGACTGCGGTTATGCGCCTTTTGGGGGGTAGGATGGGGTGGGTAACTTGTGATATGGATAGTATCTTATTCTAGACTTGAATGTGCAACGTCCTGCACATGTATGGAGTATTGAAACCTCAAATTGATCAACAACGGATACGCTCCGGATACGTTCCGGATATACACCGGATCTTCACCACTAGTGATAAGCTTGACTATATTGAGTCAAGGGAGCAGAGTCCATACATATATTAACTACCACACCTCAATAATCATGGATGTGCATTCTTTCCAATTATTCCTTGCCAACGATTTTACCGCTTTCATAAGTACGAGGAGCGTTCAAAGCGCCTGGGCGATGTGATCCCTATCCTTATTATTTCGTACGTATGACTGCTCCAAAAACCTACGGGAATACGCAGCATTAATAAGGTCGGTTATACTCCAATTTCTCCATGAAAACCTACACAATCGGGAACGCGACGGATGTCGAAGCTTTAGATAGATAGAGCAGCACTGATTGGTTGTGGCTATACCCGAATAAGCACCGCAGAGCACGGAATCTAAACTTATCAATTGATATTCATACGTCAGTATCGTTTATATGCTTCAATATTCTTACATATATAACATCGTGCGAGATGGGGGTTGCCTGTCCCATCTAGTTTGTCCAGCTTGTCGCCCTGAGGAGCGGCAGTGTGCGGACAGAAAGAGGCATCTTGCGCTCAGGTGAGTGCGTGGCTCTCCTTGATGGATACTATAAAACTGGCTTCGGTAAAACACTGTGTCATCTATTTCTAATGTACTATTCTGAATGATATCAAGAACCTAGTCCACGTTAGCTATATTTTAAGACGATGACATTACTATGCGTACCACTGAACTCTCAAGCCATGTGAGAATAGGCTTAAGTTGACGGCGACACTCTTATAAATTATTCCCAATGTTTCGTCCTCCAAGGCCTTGATATGGACTTGGCCCAACTCGGCTGCAAGTTGTTCGCTGAATAGAGAGGTGGCGGGGTCATTTGCAATTGGATTTCTCAGAATAAGATATGGAGTTGTTGTGCCCGAACATCTTCTCAAAGACGGACTTTTTCCCAAACTTTCATGTGGACAAATTGATACTAAATTTGACTCTATATATGTGACTGAGCTAAAACCGCTTGATGAGGAAATATTATTCCGAAATAGAACAGCCTTCAGTGGTTTATAATGTGCTAGCGAGCCCAGAGTAAAAACAAAAAAAAATATGAGAGTAGAATGAATCAGCATTCTCTAGTCGAAATAAGGAACAACAACTTGTAAGGTGTGTATGTTAGAACTTGTGTGGTAAAACTTTTCTTCGTTGCCCAATTTTGTTCTTAAGTAGCATAAATCATAGTAGTTTTGATCTAGTATATGGAAACGCTGTACTATGTTGCATGTTTATGATAACCCTAATTGGTTGAAGTTCTACTTATTTAATAGTAAAAATGCTGTATTCAATCGAGCGGAAACTTGTTGATGGATGTAGACTGAGATACTGAATCTCACTTAACGCCAAAATAGCATTTACTTTTGATCTTTGTGTTCTAGTTAGTTACACCGACTGAATTGGTTCTATATCAATTCGACTCTCGCCAAATCCTCATTCACTCCGGGCCCGTAAATGACGCTTTTAATACCTTCTCGACCCGCGACATTTTTGAACGCATCCTCCGCCTGAGAAAAGGGAAATTCATGAGTCACAAGACCATCCAGCTTAATTCGATGCGAGGTCAGAAGGCTAATAGCCAATTGATAGTCTCCTGGACCATATCGGAAGCTCCCCTTGAACACGAGCTCTTTATCACAAATCTGGCCTACTAGAAGCGAGGGATTTGGTTTTCCTAAACCAACTTGAACGAACGTCCCACCTCGCATAAGGGCGAGGATACCGCAATTCATGCATGGCTCCGCTCCAGTTGCATCCAGGACGATATCAGCACCTGAACCCAATCCAACTCTAGCCAATATGGCTTCTGCATTCTTTTCCGTGGACTCAGTCGTCATTTGATATATGTGGGTGGCGCCATATTTTAGTGCTAAGCTAAGCCGATTCGCGACTGCGTCCACAACGGCGACTGTTGAGGCACCAAAAGCATGCGCAACAGCACAGCAGAGTAAGCCAACTGGACCCGCTCCGAAGACAATCACTGATTTCGCTTGCATTATGCCAGCTAGCCGACAAGCATGCACAGCAACACTGAGGGGCTCCACCAGGGTTCCATCTCGCAGCGAGACATGTGGTGGCAGTTTGTAGCAGCACTCAACAGGTACGCGGAAGTAGGTGGCCAGAGTTCCGTTGTAGGGCGGTGTTGCGGCAAAACGCATCGCCTCACAGAGATTATAACGACCACCACGACAGTGATTACAGGTATTGCAAGACGTACCAGGCTCTAGAGCGATGCGATCGCCCGGAGCAAGACCCTGGACGCTGCTTCCGCACTCTATCACGATTCCAGATGACTCGTGGCCCAAAACAATCGGGTCTTCAACGAAATATCGTCCTATTCGTCCGTGTTGCCAGTAGTGTACCTAAACTCAACAGATCTTTTTAGCCTCCGTTACGTCGAAGAAATATTAGAATGGGAGTATGAATTACTCTACTTACATCCGAACCACAGAGTCCGGTTGCGATTACTCGAACAATAACATCCCTATCTGACTGGAGTGTTGGGATACTGCGTTCTTCAAAGGCAAATGCGCCCCCAGGGCGCAGAACAAAGGCCTTATTGACAGCCTATACAGTTCGAGGTGTGAGTGTAGACAACCTAGGAGCGGGCATCTTAACAGGGACTAACCTGGGAAGTTTCTATGAAAGCCATATGGGCAGTTGCGTTTTTGGTTAAACAAACTTTTTGGCATCATGATAAGTTATTTAATCTTCGTGGCTGCTCAAACACATTATTTCCCACCGTTTTGTCGGGTTATGGTTAACAAAACGGTTCCGCGGAAAGCCTTCTATTTCCCGGATGGAATCTAAACCTCTTCCCTCCCCCCTGATCTTAGCGTCTGGGTTGTTCCACCATTGGCCCGCTATCATCTAATTTGGAGGATGGAATGTAATAGTTCGGGATCGGAGACAATTTCGTCTTATCCCAATTCTCACATGGAGACCCACTCGGGCCGAGCTGTGAGCTTAACTCTCGGATGTTGCCACCGGAACCGATGCCAAATCAATCGGAACCGTTCAAGCTAGGCAGTATCGGTAAAAGTCAAATGGAGATTTGAGGTTTAGGTTCCGGTGTTAAATTAATACTAATGCGTGTTCACATTCTCCGATGACAATCCCAGCTGAAAACTCCAAGGGAAACTGAATACGTATAACGAAAACATGTGCCTCGTGGTCTGGGACTCCCTTCCCCACCATTCTGGAGAATGGGTAATTATATCATTCCGCACGTAACAAAGACTGGGATAGAGATATAACTGGTCCCCGGCCTTGTTACTATGCCGAGCCGGAAACGCCCCAACACGAATTCCTTGGAGTCGACTTGCTGCTTCAGCCCTGGCGCATTCAACGCTTCTCTCAATACCAATCGGCTTCATTTGTTTGAGTTCCTTCCGTCTTCCGTACGAATCCAAACCCAATATTCAATCCACCAAAGGTTCTCTTCAGTAGTACTAGTCAAAATTCGGTCTCCGACATGCGCTACTTATATTCACTGCTGCGCGGATTGATTTTACACAATATCATACTAAAGGCAAGACTAATAATCGTGTACTCAAGTCTTTAGATCCAAACCTTTCCAAGATGTGTTTGGCAACTGAACCAGTTAGTATATTTCAATAGGAGCAGAGATTTTGAATGCACATATACTTCATTTTCTCATGGGTTACATAAATCAGTTATTTCGATTTAGTACAATTTACTGACGGAACCTCCTGCAACCTACTTGTTCCCAACTCTACAAATACGGCCATAATGTACAGTACAAACACGACTGTGCGCCAAAAGAGCCACCTAAATCACCAAAGTCTGCCTTCACACTTCAGATTTTCCGGTTTGGCTCTTCACGTCGGCAACCTCCATGATCTCGGTATCGTTATCCTCGAAAGCCTTGTCACCAAACGCCACCGCAATTTCCTCCAGAGTGTGGTTTGCCGTCTCGACGTAGTAAAAGTATGCCAGGGCGGACGAGAAAAGGCAGAAACCCGCAATCAATAGATAAAAGTATCCGTGAATGCCGGAAAAAGCATCTGGAGACACCATGCCAATGATGAAGTTGAAGATCCAATTGCTAGTGGTAGCCAGGGCCATCCCTTTACTTCTAGCCCGGAGTGGGAAGACTTCTGCTGGTATCAGCCACGGCATCGGGCCCCAGGTAAACCCGTAGACGATATTATACAGCATCACGAAGGCATACTGGCCGTTCGCTTTGACTTGTACGCCTATATTAGCCTCAGTAAAGGCGCAGACAATACCTAGCAGTACAGCCATCGCAAAACCTATTTGGTTTTCCCGTTAGTGAGTTGTAAACCACCCTTTTTCATGTTTTGCAGAGGATATGCCTATCGAAACTTACCTCCCAGGATAAGGAGAGGTTTCCGGCCCCATCTGTCCGCTAGCCACCAGGTGACGATTGTTGCAGCGGTATAGGGAAGAGCATTGGCGGCAGTGAATAGGAGGGATTTACGATTGTCATACCCAGCAGATGCGAGGGTGCTGGGAAGATAGAAGGAGATAATATTGATTCCATTGAGCTGCGCGAACATCTGCACCGTAATTCCCACAGTCGTCCGTTTGCGGTACCGGGTGAACATTTCCTAATTAATCCGTGTTAGTCTTCGAAGATGATAATGATAAGGACGAGCTACCTTCCAACTAGATTTTCCTAAGTTCGTTTCATAAATGACTGCTTCTTGGATCTCAAGAAAAACCTGCTGAACATGCTCTACTTCCGTGTCACCGCCTGAATGCAGGTCTGCAACTGTCTGCAGACTTTCCTGCAAGAATCCATTTTTGGCCAGCCACCGAGGGGTTTCTGGTAGAAAGAAGGACATGCTAAATAGGATGAATGACAATGCGATTTGGACAATGAATGGACCCTGCCATGACATTGCACTTGGTAGCATGAAATTGAACCCGTAGTCTACCCAACAAGAAAGCATGTATCCCGCGATCAAAAAGGTATACTCGATTCCCACCATCAGACCTCGGCGATGAGGGGCAGCAATCTCGGTCTGGATGATAGGCACCGTCATGGAGAGGAATCCTACACCCAACCCTTGGATTGTGCGGCCCGCAACGAATGTCGCGAACCCTGGGGCAAATATCTGAATGAACGCACTGAAGAAGTAAATGAAACCGCCAATGCGAACACATTTCTTTCGACCAATGATGTCTCCGAGCCGTCCTGATATTAGCGCTCCTAACGCTGCTGATGCCTGCAAACACGCAACAGAGATGCCAGTAATCGAAGGATCAACCAAGGTGGTCGTCCCATCAGCTCCTCCGTAGTCTTTAAAGAAGCGGGACACAAAGACTGGATTGACTAGCAGGCCAGACATGATACCTATTGGAGGTCAGTCACTGTTCTAATGACTAATTTATCTTGGTTGCTCATACCAGAATTATACCCGAAAAGTGCATCTCCCAAGCTGCCAAATGCACAGGTTGCATAGAGCAGAGGAGCACCTTTGAATGGATACCGAGCCGAGACTTTCTTGGGCTTCAATTTCCTCTCCAGCCAACTTTGTTGAGCCTCGGCTTGCGCAGCAGCAGCGAGGGAACGATCCCTGATGGCCTCGTTGCGCTCTAGCGGCGAAGGTTTGGTGCCACTCATGGCGATGAGGATAATCAATCAAGAAGAAAACAACAATCGACCCTTTGGTGGTAGAGAAATTTCGAGACCGAGCACAGTTTCGGCAGATCTCGTGGCTTTATTTCTACCCCAGAGCTTCATCCTAAGCCAGGACCCCGTGGGGAACGACAAATCGAAAGGGAAAAACTCGGAACCATGCAATGAGACTCACACAGTATCTTTAGACGACCCTGTGACCCTGTACCCATATTCAGGCTTGTCTAGAATGAGTGGGCACGGAACCAAGTGGAGACCGACACGGAACCGAGTGCAAAAGTGATTTATGCCTTTAGGCACAAACCCCGGCCTATGAACTCACAATATTTTGGAGCCATTGAATTTAGATAAGCAGCTTGGATGACTGAGAGTTGAACTACCGAGTACTTTGTGACTGTTTTGGCCCAGATCGTACGGTTTAAGTGAGTCCGAAGCAAGTAAAAGTCACGCCCCATAATTTCGCCTGTATTGTATGACTTTGGGTCCTTTCTGAGGGACAATAATGTTTTAAGGCCAATTGTTCGTGGAACAGTGTGTTACTTTGATTAAATGCCTGGTCCGTTCCACGACATATCCCATAGCCAGTACAATCCGCGTTCGCCAATGCCGTCAGTGCTGCTTTCCATCGACCCTGATGGAACACTAAGGTCACCCCAGTCACGCGGAGCTGACAGCTGCCATTGGCCATCTGGTCGCATGCTTTCCTGAGGAAGATCACGAGGTGGGTGATTTTCTCTAACAACGCGAAAATCAAAAAACCGGTCGTCTCCTAGAGGTAAAGCTAGAAAACAAGATCGATAATTAGCGAAAGCTATATAGACCCCAAAAACATATATATTCAAAGGAGACTGCTTACCGTTTTGGACTGATGTTAGGCTTTCATTTAGGCGTTGAGCCCTGCTGAGGTCTGGCCATGCTTGTCGTCGGGCCTGTGAGTCAAATGCATCTGACGTAGCATCGAGAGGTAGTCGAAGAGTATCTTCCACTGACATGAAAGAAGAGTCCACCGGGTCCAGATGATCTTCTTGATTTCTCCTAGTGATCGGAGCCAGTATCGCCTCTGATTCGCAGCGAAGGAGTAATGTTATAACACTCTTTAATACCATAGTAGTTTGCTTCGATAACGTAGACCGCCTTCCAAGAAGATCCTGCAGACGTAAGATACGGGTAATTGTACGTTTCACAACCTGTGCTGTATCTGAAAGAGGATCTGATAGAGCTATTACGGCCAACACTACCGCTGCATTGAATAGATTGATGGCGAGAAAGGTGACCAGGTGGCTGTCTGTAGCAAGTTGAGCAAGCAGAGGTAGCTCTGTTACTCGCGACGTTCTCAAAGCCGCATTCCACCAGTGAAGGGGGCTTTCAATAGGTACACTTGGCGATACAAATTCGAAACGTGAGTTTGGTTGACCAGATACATCGGCGGTTGCATGGTCAATAGAGAAATCAATATCGCTCCTCCCTGATGACTGCCTATGAATTGTCGATAAATGGTCAACCTGCCTTACTAGTAAGGGTCTGTGCAGTACAATGAGAATATTGTCGTAGGTTAATTGGAGTGATAAGGACTGCAGTGTGTGTGCTCTCACGCTTAGCCCGCTATGAGGCAGAAAATCTCGCTTAAGGTCTAAACGTAAGTGGTCAGGGAGCTGACTTCGCCATCTCTGGATGTTTTTGGTGGCTTCTTTAACAAGTTCCAAGTACTCGTCTCCTGCCAACACCTTGGACAACCCTGACGTGCGCGACCCGACAACAGCCTCCAAAGCTTTGGATGCCATTAGATAAAGACGATTCAACTCCTTCTGATACGTAGAATAGCAAACAGCATATCCCTGCTCCGATCTAGGAACGATAAAGTACGGGTTTTCCAATATATCGTCGGGCATAGTGAGATTGCAATCCTTATCATTAATTCCCAACGGTCTTCCATATGTGATTGATGCAAATCTATCCCATGTGTAGATCGTCCACCATACACGTTTCCTCTCCTCGATATCTTCCAGGTCTCCCTTTGAGGGTTCTCGGTGTAATCCCGCAGCTTGTGAGATCTTGATGGTGGCGCCTAACAGTGAGAAGGAGAGATTAGGACGGCCATGGTAGACATAGTGTGATCCCAAGAGAATGCAGATCTGGGCTGCCGTAACTGAAGTCTCGTCCATCAACTCCACCAGGTGTGACTCAACTAATTTAAAGAGCTCTGCATGCCATTTCTGCCAGTCATCACCATCGGTCAGTCCAGTGATACGTCGATGCGATCGATACCACGCCCCCATTCCAAGCACGACTGCCAATAGTGACAGAAATTGTTTCTGGGAGGGGTAAGCAAAGCCATCCGTGATAGAGTCAAGCTTCTTGCGAAAGCTCGGTTCGAAGATAACAAGAGAGAACCAATGTACTGCATCAAAGTAGTCCTCCAGCAACAAGTACATCAGGTCTATAGGTGGCAGTTGCTGACCCAGTATCAAAGCGATTGGTATCCGTTGACCGACAGTTGCTGAGTACCGACTAGTAGCATTTGTTCTTGCCCTGTAGCCAGGGATGGCAGACGTGGCCTGTTCGTCAATATGCTGGCTACCGAGTTCAAATATCTTCTGAGCAATTCCTATGGCGGACTCTTCTTCGCCGTAGTCCATCGACGGCTGTAAACCATTCACGTCTGGGGATATCTGGACAGCTCTGTTGCGAGCCGCCGCCTCCTCCGCAACATGAATGTCCGGGGAATTAGTATCTTGCGGATCCTTGTCAGAAGTTGTCGTCAAGGAAATTGACTGTCGCTGGCGACTCAGAACCTTTCTGGATCTCTATGGGCGTTAGCCTAGACGCGCCACATCAAGCGGGGAAAGCTTTGCAGCACCTCCTATCCTTCTGTGTTCGGTGGCTGAGCGGTTGGCAATCGACTTTGGCTCGCAAACAGAGCGAGCAAGGCCGGAAGGGGTCGCACTGCAAACAGGAAGAAACCAAGAGTATTAGTGGAGCCGTAACAAATATGCGGCGAAAAAGGGAGGTTATTACTCTAGTTTTCTGGCGACGACATCTCTCGCATGCGTTGCTGACACGGGTCGGCAAGGAAGAGCGGATGTGGTTCATGCTTGTGCTTGAGCTAGAATCTTGCTGTCTATCAAATTTCCCTTCCAGATGCTCGGCCATGGTCTGGACCCGGGCGTCAGGATAATCCCACGATCATACGAAGGAAGGAGATAAGATGCGACAAAAAATTCGGGATTAAATAAGCTCCTCTTCTCCAGTCTTGTCCCCGCAATAAATCCATGGGCCAGCTAGCTAGTAACTACGTAATTAAGTTCTACTGTATTCTAACTGACTAAATACGGAAAACGAAATGAAATATTAATGCCGCACGCCACTTTTTAGTCTCACGTGCTAACTTAGGTTTAGTTGTTGTTATCGGAAGCAAGGCGGGAGGCGGTTTTGATCTCTTTGAAATTACCCGCTGGCCGGTTGCCAGAGTAAGGCGGCTTACCAGCCTTGCGACATTCATTTGCCAGAAATGGAGGCGCTGTGACATAGGATTTCCACTCGCAGAACGAAGTGAAATGCTTGCGACACCCATCTACTCGAATTTCTTTCGTTATCTCCACTCGTGGGCCAAGCTAGATGTAACGATGATCTCAGGGACTTCAGGCCCGTACACACTACTCCGTGGTCTAGAGTGTCGCTTTAACGCTGCTTATTCAGGATCCCTGAAATAGTGTTGAACATCTGTCTACTGAGACGCCGGGATACTCGTCATTGGAGCTAGGGAAATACCATCCCGACCGGCTTTCTCATCGCCCTAGTACATGGTTTCGTCACGATGCTGTCCACGAAGTAGTTTAGGCCTTTGAGGCGGCCAACAAAATTGGAGCGGAAGAGGATGTTGAGATTATGCTATTACTTATGCATGTAGTACTAAGTGGGTAGCTCTGGAGATAATTCGTGTTCGTTGGAAACAACGAGCGTCATGCACTCGACTCTGGTCTTAAGAGGCAAAATGGGAGTGGTGTCTTCGGGAGATACCCGTCAACCTCGACTAAACTCTGCTGATCAAGTATCTAATGGTTCATTGCTTCATTGCTTAATAAATAATTTAGTTATATAGTCTCTATACTAAATATAGATAACTCACTTTATAACACTAACAAAGTCCTGACCATATAACCCCTGTATATATTTTCGATACACACTAGCCGCATTAGGTAAGCTATGCCGAAGTTCGGAGTTACCCTTGCATTAGTTTTTAGCTATGACCTCTTTAATATCAACCAGCACGTTTTCTTTTCTTTCAACCAAAAAATCCTTTGGCTGCTGCCTCGTCCTTGTAATAAATAATCCCTAGACTGCCTTGAATTGATCAATTGATCAATTGACAATTTGACAATTGATCCAGACATGAAACTCACCACCATCCTCGACGAGATCGGGCTCGCCCCCCTCTGGCGCTCCCCGCTCGACACCAAGCTGCTCTGTGCCCAGCGCTTCGTGCGCTTGTTTGCCTATGGTGGCTCGACCATCGTGCTGGCCTCGTACCTGTCGGCTCTCGACATTTCCGACGACCGGATTGGGTTGTTCATGACCCTGACGCTGGTCGGCGATGTGGTGATCAGCTTTTTCCTGACGCTGTTTGCCGATGCCGTCGGCCGCAGGGCTGTCTTGCTGCTGGGCTCGGCGCTGATGTGTGTTTCTGGATTGGTCTTTGCGCTGTCTGGCAATTATTGGGCGCTGTTGGCGGCTGCGGTGTTTGGGGTGATTAGTCCGAGGTTGTTACACACTTCCCAATACTTTTTTTTTTGGTGGTAGCTGACTGGATTTAGTGGCAATGAGATCGGCCCCTTTCGTGCCGTCGAAGAATCGACCATTGCCCACATTACTTCCAAAGAGCACATGAGCGACATCCTCACCTGGTACCTCCTGTTTGGTAGCGCCGGCACAGCCCTGGGTATGATGGTGTGCGGCTGGACCATGACCCTGCTGCAGGAGACCAAAGGATGGGACTTTGTTGCTGCTTGTCGTGCGGTCTTTTTAATCTATGCGGCTGTCGGCGCTGTCAAGTTTCTGTTGACTGCCGGGCTGAGCAAGAGTGTCGAGGCGGCCAAAAAGAAGAAGCAGTCGAGACCAGTTTCTGAGCCAGATTCTGCTTCAAATACAGGACAACCCTCGGAGACAGAACCATTGCTGGGCTCGAGTGGTCAACAGCCAGAACCACAACCAGAACCACAACCAGAACCAGAACCAAGTGCTAAGGCAAAACGCTCGATTCCATTCCTGCCCGGCGTCGAGGCGCAGTTTGTTGGACTAGTGACAAGCCTGATCCTCCTCTTTGCCCTGGACTCGTTTGCCTCTGGACTAGCCTCTCTGTATGTAACCCAAACCTATATATATTGTGTATGGATTTACTAACAAACCAGGACGTGGATAACTTATTTCTTCCGACGCAAATTCGACCTCGCCGAGGGCCGGCTGGGCTCGTTCTTCTCCGGCACCAGCGTCATCCAAGCGCTGTCCATGCTGGTCGCGTCGTCGATTGCCAAACGCTTCGGAAACGTCAAAGTATGCCCCCCTCTCTTTTGTCTTGGAAAAAACAAACTAACTAGATAGACCATGGTTTTCACCCACCTCCCCTCGGCGCTCTGCCTCGCCATGATCCCCATCCCCTCCTCGCTCTCCATCGCCATGATCTTTGTGATCCTACGCGCCTGCACGCAAAACATGGACGTCGCGCCGCGCTCGACCTTCCTGGCCACCGCGCTGCCACCGGACCAGCGCACGGCCATCATGGGCACGATCAACGTGGCCAAGACGTGCGCGTCGAGTCTGGCGCCGCTGCTGACTGGCTTGCTAGCTGGGCGCGGTCTGTTTTGGGTGTCCTTTGTGGCGGCGGGTGCCCTCAAGGCGTCGTATGATATTGGCATGTTGGTGACGTTTGGTGAGACAGATAGGAAGATGAGAGAGGAGACTGCGGCGAAAGCTGCGAGAAGTGATGAGGAGGCTTGATTTTGTACGTGTAGTATGGCAGCAGATATACTTTTACAGGACTTGGGATTGAAATTCTTGGATTGTTTTTGTTTTTATGGAACAATTATTTTAGAAGTGAAGTATTTTATCCGATGCTTTGATAGAGGCAATTACATGTTGAAGCATAAAGTGCGCGGTTTGTTCTGTCATATCCATTGACACGATGTCATTGTATTTTCCTGTTGATAATTCCAGATTTAACTGACCACCAAAGCCTGTCCATTATCCTTTTCACACCAACACTAGGAAAGTATGGCGGCTCTAGTTTGTAGAATACTTCCGAGTTTTGACAATCGAGTATGTGTGTGAGAGGACCAGTTATTTCTCTTTTCCCTTTCTTTTACAGTCAGTACTGTGGAAAATGGCCGTTGGCAACGCGCGAGATATCCTCGAAATCAACTACAAAAGATGTATTTGCGTGAATTTAACTTTGGCTTTTGTTGACATGGCTTTATGGATATGAGTAGCCGCTGAACATTAATTGATTTCAGAACAGAGAAACTACATAAGCTATGATCAAGTATTTTGGCCTAAGAATGCTGGGCGATTGGTCCTGCCACACAATGAAATAGTTTCATGTTACTAGGTAGTTCTTCTTAGGGTTTGATTTTGATTTTCCACCCAAGACTCTCCATTTCCCTTACAGTGCCTGAACTCGCAACCAGATAGGAGTCTAATCTACGAGAACAGTGTGGGTCATCCACAAAAAGAATTTCCTGTAGCGATTGAATCGCTCTGAGATGGGATTAAATAGTGCTAAATCCTTCGCAAGCCTGCTTGGGTAGTTGGTGCCTTGATATAGTAGGTAAATATTAATTACTAATAAGGTTACGACCAGTCCAGAGTGCTATACAGTAGCTCCTGCCCCCGCAGTCGCCACTCCAACTCTACTGCATTCCCTCCACCAGCTCCTGCGACAAAGCCATTTCTGATAATGCACCGAGTGAACCCACGCACCAGGACGGGTTGTCTCCCGTGTCGCCGGCGCAAAAAGAAATGTGACGAGGAGAAGCCGCAATGCCGAGCATGCATGCGCAACAAGCTGCGATGCGCCTGGCCTCCCCACATAGTCCGCATATTTGGCCTTGACGGTGAAAAGAGACAGGATTCTGATGATTTGCATGCTCGCAAGGAACTTGGAAGCATAATTGAAGCCCAGTCGAGAGTAAACACCCCGCTTTCGATACCGTCTGCTGCTTCGGTCATCAATGATCCCATTGCGACATCAGAAGCTGCCGAGCATCGGATGGGGGAGAGAAGGGATTGTACATTGTGGTCTCTGGAAACAAAGAAAAGCCCTAGCACTATACGAGCCGGCATGCTCCTTCCAGAATCTCCAATGCTTTGGTCGCACTACCTGGAAGATACAGCGCCCAAATTGGCACCAGCTCCGGACGTACCCTGGGCCTCGTGGATATTGCCCGTCGCCTATAATGATGATCTCCTGATGAACGCCATTCTCGCATTAAGCGGTGGTCATCTTCTGTATAAGCTGCCCGACAATGAAGAAATCCTCCATGCCACTCACTGGCATTATTCATCGGCCGTGCGGATCCTCAATCGGGCATTTAACGACGTAAACACCCTATCCGAACCTTTGGCCCTGCTACGAGTGGTGTTAACTATCTTGATTCTCTTCCATTATGAGGTTTGTTTCCAGGTGATATTCATCTTAGCCCGCCTAACTTGGATACAGGTTGTGTCTGGAAATCTGGACGGATCCCCATTTGCCCACCTCCGGGCCGCTCGGCAACTGGTCCTAAACTTGCGGAGCAAATCCAATCACAGTATGTCGACGGCCGAACAGAAGTTATACGGATTCGTGATGGAGGTCTATTCATACATCGTCCTGTGCAACGGAATCACTCCATTCAACATGAATTGCAACCGGACTCTTATTTATGACTCCTTCTTACAAACACTTGACGACTTGCAGGATTTGGGCGCATTTGGCGTCATGTTCAGCGGTGGTCACCACCTTTTCCAACTAATATCCTCAATATCTCTATTTGCAGCTCAAGACCCAGACCCAGACCGCCAAGAGGAATACGGGCGGCTCAAGGCCAAAATTAGCGCCTTGGAATCTCCTGTTCGCAAAGAACGTGATACTAATTTACGCCCCGGTTGCAGCGCAGCCCTGGAGGTATGCCGTATAGCTTTACTGGCATTTCTAGAAACCGCCAACTCGCCGTTTTCCAAATACGACACCACTCGCATGCAGAACATACAGCCCCTGCTTGATGTGGCAGTACTGAACCTGCCCCAGATTCTGCCGTCCAATTACTCGTGCATCCTGATGTGGTCCATTATGATTATTGGCTCGTGCCTGATCGAGGAAGGACAGCGCTCGTTAATTTCGCACCTGCTGCTTCATAATCAGTATGGGATGAAGAATACGGCTCAAGCAAGTATGCTACTCGAATTACTTTGGAAGGACTCTGATGAGCATGCATTTGGGCCATATGGCCTTGGGCTATTGATGAACAGGCACAACTTGGATTATGGGGTTATATGAACATATTACGACAAAGTATTGCATTAAATAACTATAATGAATATCAAGTTTTACTTAGGACCCATTAAATACACTTCCCTACCTACCTCTTCAACGCAACAAAAGCTTTGCGCACTGCACCTTTACCCCAAAACCGAACAGCTCTTTCCATATACCACTTCCATGCAAGATACATCTCAGCACCAACAAATATGAATATCATCAAATGGGACCACAACAGCCGGAAGCCAAACTTGGCTTCTTGGTTGCGTGGAGCCGCGTGGAGCCGCGTCGAGACCGCTCATGCTTGTGCCCACGCCAATGACATCAACCTGTTTTGAAGCGGTGGTTGGAATGAGATGATAAAGGCGCATTTTCCTTGCAAAAGCAATGAAATAATATGATATATATATATATATATCGGATGTTAAACACCATGTAGGACACCATGTGCGTGCTATTCACCCCGCAAGCGGGATCTGACGATAAGCGCAACTACAGATATCAAGTTTACCTAGGCATACTTCCATTATACTGTTTGTTTGACTAGGTTCATGCCCACGACGAATCCTGCGGACAGCGAACCCCACTGAATAAAATATTCTCACTCGTTACTATCCTAAACTCTCGGTAACCGTGGAAAAGTTGCATTTAGGGCGAATTATCCGTGTGGAACTTGCTTGAAGTTTTTCCCGAACTGTAGCCCAAACGTTACCATGCAATGAATGAGTCTATTTTCATTGTAAGTGAATTGGGGAAAAGGAGTTAAGAGTTACATGGGGGGGGTGGCGGCGATGCCTATTAAGATCTTGGTGAGTTCTCTTCTCCCCTTTGCTTTCCATCGCACAACTGTCATTTGTCGCCGAACGTGAGTCAATCTACCTCGCAGATGTCTGCACCAACATCTAAGAGTGCTCAGAATGAACTTAGGAGCCCTTTGACGCTAGCTGTGATTTGGGCATTGACGGGCCTGGCGACAAAGCTGTAGTGGCCCGCGTCACTTACCGACTACAGATGTCTCCACGGATGAAGATTGGTTCTAGTATCGCGCTGGGATTGGTTGTCAGGTACGTATATACACCTTTTCCCCTGAACCCTGAATATAATCTCCCAGCTGAATTTGAGCACAACTTAACTTCTCCTCTAACAGCGCTGCAGCAGTTGCGATTGCCAGATGCACCTCGATCAAAGGACTTACCCACCAGCTGGATCTTATATGTATGTACTTTTGGCGCAATATTTTCGTGACGCATAGATGAAGCTAAATCCTTACTGGCAGATCACACAGTGCCGTTGGTTACCCTAACAAAGTTCGTCTATTACCTGCCCTGGTAGAATGTACCTTGTCTGACAGAGCACAGTGCCGAAGGTGTTGCCCTTCTGCTTACATCATGTATTCCAACCCTGTTGCCGTTGGCCACATTCACTGGAGGTGAGAGTTATGGGTGGTTGTCCTGCCGGCAACGTCGGAGACAGAGACACTACCACCTGCGAGGACGGCGACTGGGTTCGCTATATATTAGAATAGCCACGCTTACCAGAATAAAATCCACAACAACGCTATAATTGATGAGATTTTGCGTTCATTACCAATTTAATGTAAGAGCAGGAGTGGAATATTGTGGGGTGTGGTTTGGTTGGTAATCCTCGTATCAGCCCTTGGTGGATCTTATACCGTACCTGGGTAAAAATGGAGATGACGTGCGTGTGGGAAGGTTTATTGATTAGTTATATCATATTTTCTAGATCTTATCTCTAGCCGCGATGATGTAGCGCCAAGCTACCTCGTCTGCATTATATGTACAGCGTACCCAGCAACGAACTGCTGACTGCTACTGTCTTCATTTGTGTAGTTCTTGTGAGTCGCACCTATAATAGCGTTTAGCACAGCATTAACAAGGAAGCTGGGTATCGCACGTACGTTTCAATTTACCCTACTGAGGCAATCCCAGTTCTAAAGATGAGCAGTACCCATCGTCCAAGGGGGTATGCAATGGGTTGGATACGCAGAACTCGCCGCTGCAGTTAGCAACGCCGGTGGTCTGGGGATAGTACGTTTCTTTGATTATCTTGAGAGCCCAAGAGACCTAATACCTGGGTGGATGTAGCTCTCCGCCCTAACCCAACCCACCCCAGAAGCCTTCCGCAAGGAGATCCGTCGCTGTCGCTCAATGACCAAGAACCCGTTCGGTGTGAATCTCACGCTCCTGCCTGCCCTCGTTACACCAGACTACGCCGCATACGCACAGGTTATTATCGACGAGGGAATTCGGATTGTTGAGACAGCAGGGAATAATCCCGGTCCTATCATAAATAAACTAAAAAAAGAGAACGGCATTACAATCTTGCACAAATGTACGACAGTCCGCCATGCAAAGTCAGCCATAAAACTCGGCGTTGATTTCCTGTCTATCGATGGGTTCGAATGTGCAGGACATGTCGGGGAGCATGATATCACTAGCTTTATTCTTCTTGGTCGCGCACGCCAGGAATTCAAAGTACCCTTTATTGCGTCGGGAGGTTTCGCGGATGGCCACGGACTGATTGCCGCACTGGCACTCGGTGCGGAGGGCATCAACATGGGTACGCGGTTTATGTGTACGGTTGAATCGCCTGTCCATTATAGGATCAAGGAACGCATTGTTGCCGCGGACGAGAATGACACCGAGTTGTTGCTCCGCCGATGGAGGAATACGCAAAGGCTCTTTAGGAACGGGGTCACGGCGGATGCGCTCAGAGTTGAGAAGTACAGTACATCTGGTGAGTTTAGCGATGTTGCTCCTTTTGTAAGTGGCAAGCGTGGGCGCGAGGTGTTCTTGAATGGAGATCCTGAGTACGGAGTACGTTGTGTTATTTCCCCTCCCTCTCTTGAACACTAACTAACCTATGTTAGGTTTGGACGGTTGGTCAGTCCATTGGGTTGATTCATGACATTCCCACTTGCGGCCAGCTACTTATTCGAATTGAGAAAGAGGCTGCGGATGCGATGGATCGTATTCGATCGATGGGCATTGGGCAAAGTAAGCTCTAGAATTCCTATATGGTAGTCTTGTTGATAAGAGACACACCAATAGAGTTAAACAACCCAACAATAGAGTCGAAAAACCTAAGGCTAAGATACATCCTACAAATATAAAGTCAGAAAAAAGAACTGCGTAGAAGAGATGTAAACTAATGACAAGTCATCGGCCCTTCACAATGCACATAAAGTCTCCACTAACTCATTCTAAAGCGCGATGATCGGCATAATTTGCAATGAGAAGCTTGTTGATGATTTAGGCAATTGCCTTTTGAGATGGGCTTGATCATCCCAGGCAGTAAAAGGGCCAGGGTTGGTTTCTGCCGAGGGAGGGGTTAGAGAATATAGTCACCGTGCTTGTTCGATAAGCGCGGCTGCAGATAAGAATGAATATTCTCCACTAGGGGACTAGGGGAATACGGGCTATAAATGCCACACCCTCTACTCTGTAGTACTCTAAGCATAATCGCTTAATATTTTAAACAATCTATTGTTAAGCAAAATGGCAAAAGTTTTTGGAACTCAAAACGAATACGACGTGGTGGTAGTCGGAGCTGGCCTTAGTGGCCTCCAGGCAGCGCGCTCGGTCATGGCTGCGGGCTACAAAGTGTGTATACTTGAAGCCATTGACCGGGTTGGTGGCAAGACTTTGACCTCCAAATCGAGCAAGAGGGGCTTCAACGACCTAGGCGCATCCTGGATCAATGACACCAACCAGAGTGAGATGTTCAAGCTGTACCAGCGGTACGGCCTCGAGACTGAGACCCAGCGCGATTGCGGCGATACTCTTATTCAGTCCGCTGATGGAAATGTCCTGAAAGTACCTTACGGACAGCTCCCGGTGTGCTTTGAGATTTCCTCCCACGTTAAAGATACATCATCTAACTACTTCGTTCCAGGCTGATCCCGATGTTATGCATCGCCTGTTGCAGGTGTTTCGAGACGAATGCTCCCTGATTAGTCTGGACAACCCGACCGAGTCACACCGCGCCAGGGAGATTGACCAACTCACCTTCCGTGAGTTTGTCATCCAGAGTGCAAAGTCTGACGAAGCTGCTAGCATTGCCGACGTGCTCTCAGAGTCTCTACTAGGCGTGGAGAGTAGCGAAGTCAGCGCACTCTACATGCTTCTCTACTTCAAGAGCGGCGCCGGAATTGACAATATCATCTCAGATGAGAAGAATGGCGGCCAGTACTTGCGATGCCGACAAGGTAGTCACATCTGGAGATGAAAAGTTCTCTATAGGGGCTCATTCACTAACCAATACGCCAGGAAACCAAACCATTGCTCAGAAAATGGCCGACGAGTTAGGGCCTGATGTCGTATTTCTCCGTACTCCAGTGACCAAAATTGATCATTATCGATGTGGCCATTGTATAGTACATACCCAGAGCAGCAGGAACTTCCAATGCTGCAAAGTGATCGTATCCATCCCGACCAGCTTGTACCACAAGATTGAATTCAGCCCAAGCTTGCCGGAGAAAAAAGTCATTCTAAGTGAAAATACCACAACTGGCTATTATACGAAGATTATCTACGTTTTCAGCGAGCCATGGTGGCATAAGGCCAATTTATCAGGCGTGTTGGATTCCGAAATGGGCCCTATTGTCTTCTCCCGCGATACGAGCATTGCTCAGGACGACCAGTGGTCCATTACGTGTTTTCTGACCGGAGATAAAGGACGAAACTGGTCCAAGCTACCTCGAGCATCCCGCCACCGACAAGCCTGGAAGCAGTTCAGCGAGAGCTTTGGCAAATTCACCGAGGTCCCTCGGCCAGCGAACACCCTAGAAATGGAGTGGACCAAGGAGGCTTTTTTCCTGGGTGCTCCGTGTCCGATAACACCTCCAGGGATCTTGTCAGCTGTAGGGGGCGAGATCGCCACTCCTGCTGGAAATGTGCATTTTGTAGGCACCGAGACTTCTCGCGAGTGGCGTGGTTATATGGAAGGAGCGATTCGTTCTGGTCTGCGGGGAGGGGCTGAAGTAGTGAAGAAATTGAAGGACACCGACAGTCGTCTTTGAATACGCTTGTAGGTATGGATTAGTTGTAGTAGTTATTTGTCTTTGTGCATCAACTTGGTAACAACTAGACTTCTTTGAAAAACAAGACCTCAGGTAATCATGAAAACATGTTAAGGCGTAGCTGACGTATATGATTGATTACAAGTTAATTACAGTTTTGCTTTTCCGAGCCTTATCTACGACCGGACATTCTTATCTAGAGCCGCGCTTATCTGTAGCCGCCCTGAACATTACCATGTTGCGTTGAGCTTGGGCCTGATCTTGGATCTGCCATCTCCACCCGTCTCAACGTCGGGGGTAAAGTAGCCAAGTTCTTGCCCAGCGCGTGTTTAGAGCGTATACGTGCACTTGTAAACGCGGGGTTTGCATTTCTAGGCCACTTAATTCTAAACGAGCTTTGCAACCTAGCCGATTTGGGCAAGAGTCACACCAGTATAGACTTTCGGGCCCAAATTCCACTAGCATACAGCACCTTTTGTGACGATATTAAATCGCGGGGTAGGTTTGGGCAGAACTGGAGCAATATGCACGATATCTGGATTGAGTTTGGTTTAGGGTTAATCCTGATGAGATTAGGGGGTGCCGTTGTTTTCGTTCTCACCGCGTGATACCTGTATAAAGGCGATGCCTGCCCCGGCCGAGCACAGGTGGTCTAGCACAAATCCAATTCATTTAATAGTACTTTATGTTTTGAATCTATCATGGACGCAGATATAACAAAACAGGGAACGGCACAGGCGTGGCATGCCAACCACGACCACGTTGAATTGGTCGGCGATGTAAAGACATGGGACACTATTCTCGAAGGTGCCGTTGCTTATAATGCTGATGCCTTCCCGGATGGTGGTGCCAAAGCCTGGTGCACAGCACTGGGAGGATTCCTAGCGTTCATTGCCAGCATAGGCTACTTGAGCGGGGGATCGGTTTTTCAAAGCTATTTTAAGACAACCGTTCTTCCCGATTCCAGCGTATCCGATATCGCCTGGATTGGGAGCGTCCAGGTTTGGGGCTGCTTCTTCTTTGGCATCTGGTCAGGTAGCCTATCTGACAAGTATGGGCCTGCGCTGCCACTTGCGGTAGGGACCTTCCTTATGGTGTTTGGCAACATGATGGCATCGTTGTCGACCAAATTCTACCAGTTCCTGCTCTCACAGGGATTCTGCGTAGCTCTTGGCATGGGTCTTGTGTTTACCCCAGCACTAGCGATCCAGTCTCAATGGTTCCTGAAACACCGCGGATTAGTTGTTGGGTTCGTCATGTCCGGACAGATGATTGGGGGTATGCCTTGATATGACCCGTTTGATATCCATGTGCTCTCTAACACATTCACACAGGTATTATCTGGCCAATTCTCGCAGACAGACTTCTGAATTTCGACGGTATTTCATATGCCTGGACTCTGCGCATAATATCCTTTGTGCAATTGGGAATTATGGCTGCTGCTATACTTCTTGTTCGGCGACGTTTTTCTCATTCTGTAGAGAGCAACTCCTTGCATTTAAGGAAGTATTTCACAGATTCTCGAACGCTGTTGCTGACGGCAGCAATATTTTTGATGAACTTGGGTATCTACGTCCCTTGGGTTAGTACTCGCTAATCGATAACTACAGCTGTTATACTAATCATACTGTCTAGTTCTTTATCACACCATTCGCGGCTCAGCAGGGTGCAACGCCCGATCTAGCATTCTACGGCGCAGCTATCCTAAACGCCGGTGCGTTTGCTGGCTGCTACGCATTGGGTCAAATAGCAGACAAAGGCTTGGGCTTCTTTAACTCTGTCATGATCGCCACGTTTATATGTGCCGTGGTCGCCTTTGCCTGGATTGGCTGTCACAGCAATTCCGGTGTCATCGTATGGGCCATAGCATACGGGATTGTCTCTGGCTCACTGCAGGCTATTTTCTCACCTTGTATCTCCATGATGGCGCCGACACCGGAAGTAATTGGGTCTTGGAATGGTAAGTTCTTTTTGCAATCTGTTGCCTTTACTCAGTGAAACTAGCTGACGAGTGCGATTCATCTTATTAGGTATATGCATCACAATTTCTTCCTTCGCAGTGCTTGCCTCTGCTCCGGTTGCAGGACAGCTGCTTGATAATGCCGGGGGAACGGACTATCTGGCGATGCAGTTATTCACCTCGGTATCACTGGCAGCTTCCTGTGGATTTTTTATAGCGGCTCGGTTTCGGCTTTCGCGAGATCGATTTGTTTAATGCCATGTGCATTCCATAATACTAGCCTTATTGTGCAGATGGATGACGGTATTAATGTTCTGTTATGATTCACCTTGGGTCTGTATCTAAACAAGGAATCGAGAGAGCGATACATAGGAGGAGCCTTCCACCAAACACACAAGCGATACTAGAGCATTGATGAGTGTGTTGCTGCCCGCCAACTTCCAACGTGAATGTCAAGGACATAAGTGCACTTTGCTTGTTGACCCCCCTCAAAATGCTTTAGGTATCATCATGCCTTTGAGCTGCCTTGCTTGTCCAAATACTTCGCCATCTCAATTTGAAAAAGCTTGCCGACATAAATTCATTTCGATTGTGTAATAAATGAGATGACTGACTAGCTATGGCATAAACGTAGTGCAATTCCTAGAGTGATTGTGACTCTGACCATGACTATGAACGAGTCCCATTTCCTTCGTGTGCATGAAGAATTCCCGATACGTAGATCGAAAATTGTAGACTGCAAGTATTGATGACGTCCAGGATATCAACAAACGCGTGACATATCAAAGAATAAAGCAACATCGAGTGACAAACTCAGTCTAAGCCGTGGTTGGCAGACGAAAGTCAATATTCTGTCACTTTTCCTACACCCCCCGAGCTGTTACGTGAATAGGGCCAGTCACTTGTATCTGTTCGTGCCGTTCTTAGAAAACAGTGGCAAACCCTTATCTATAGCCGCGGCTATCTGCAGCCGCGTGTCATGAGCGGAAGAGGACACTGGACCTGCAAAACTTAGCCTACATAAGGTTTCCTTTTTTTTTTTTTTTCTGGATTGAAAAAGATGGCAGCCTAGTTAACCGTTTTAACCGCTCGGTGAATTTTAGCCATCCCATAAATTAATAGACACCTTAACATGAATGCGTTTATGGACACATGGAGGGCAGAGTTCGGTTGATAAGCGTTACATTGATCATACATTCTCTTCTTGATTGTCAGCGTGCACTCCACGAAGTGTACAAGCGACTTCGTAGGCGGCACGCTGGCCTGACTGTATGGCTCCTTCGAGGTATCCTGGATGTTCCTGCGCAGTCTCTGTTCCCGCCCAGTGCAAATTTTTGATCGGTTTATGAGGCATCGGTAACAGTCCATCGGTGGTGCCAACAATGCCATATGCTAAGTACCCCCCACCACAAAATTCGTCTAAATGCCAGGCTCTTTCGTGCCAGTCCACAGGCTGAAACACCTGATGTCCAAGATGTGGAACAAGGCGAGACAACAGCATCTCGCGCCGTACCTTCGAGTCCAGCGTGTCGAGCTGGCGTGCAGGGGTTCCGGCTACTAGGAAGCACAAATGCCCAGGGCCTTCAGGTGGCGAGGAATCGAAGACGCCGCATGCAGGATCGTCAAGCACAAGAAATTCTCCTCCTAAACCCTCACGCCAGAAGGGCTGCTCAAAAACAGTAATAGCTTTGTAGACAACGCCCATACGAGTATTTTCTTGAAGCGCTATCCGTTCGGGGTACATTGGCGGATCGAATGTAATGCTTTTGAACATTGGCGGTGAACCGTGATGATGACTTTTCTGGCGTGGAATTGTTCGCCGGACGCTGTACGCACAGTCACTTCGTTGATATGATTTTGGGACACGCTTGTGATGAGCACATTGGCTAAGATTTTCCGAGAGAGCTCGCTGGCTAACATAGATGTAACAATACCCATAGATTCCACCACCAAACGGGGTCTTGATCTCCGCCTTGGGTCTGTAACATCGTAAATAGCCCCCCGGATAAAGCAATCGATTTTGCAAAGCTGTAGACCGAATACATGCTCAATTCCGCGGTAGAAGTTAGCGCAGCGAGGAGACGAAGCAGTTTTCGAGTACTTTCCAAAGGGGCGAATGTTGCAATAGCTTTGTCCACTGAGAGTGTGATCCAGCCCTGCGGAACATACACCCTGCTCGCTAGCTCGAGAAAAGCGAGATAGATGGCCGCAAGAAACACCGACGGGGAAAAAAGAGACACAATGCGGCCTTCGCGAACAATTGTCGGTAGACCGCGAGAGAACGTCTGATATGTCGTACCTCTCGCCTTGTCAACCAGAGCAGTGATGCGATGATGTCCGTGCCCAATCCATTGCCCTCCAAGATCCAGATGTGACCCTAGTTTGGTAGTGGCCGAATTCACTCTGCCGCCTACATTGGATGATGCCTCAAGTACGATGACATCAATTCCTTGACGGTTTAGTTCAGAAGCAGCCGTGAGACCCGACAGCCCGGCGCCAATAACAATCACTTGGGCACGATTGTCCCGAGTCATCGGGCAACAAGAAGATGCGAGTGGGTTGAAAACGGCTCTAGAGAATTCGAGAGAAGAAAGAATCGTTGCTGAGAAGGGCGGGGCTTCAACTTATTGATCTTCGACGGGCCACAGTGGTCGGTCTTATAGTCGAAGGGTAGTGGTGCGCAGAGGCGAAAATGTTATCAAGTAGGAGCTTTGAGGAGACACTCATTTAAGAGTAAAGTTAAAAATTATGGGCCCATGATCTCAATCCCTTTCACTTTATCTGCCGCGTTCGGTATGAGTACGGCCGGGATTCTAGTAGTGGGATATAATTCTCCAAAGCCAGCATGCAGGTGGCTAACTAAAGAAAGGTAAAGTCACCTTTCAGCTACGATTACAAGCAAGTGGACACCGCTCGTTCAGCACGGAGGCAAACCAGTTATGGTTAAACATCCCAGTTGACGCGAGACTGAAGTGGGCTTGTGGAGTCGGTTCAGCGCAGTCTCACGGATCCAAAATACAGAGCTCTTATCTGCAGCCGCGCTTATCGCACTCAAGCCCGCGTAAGCCCGCGTCTTCTTGAGCGATCGATTTGTTGCAATCCTGTCGCACTAGCCTGCCAAGGTTCGAGAGTAACCAATAATCGGTCAATTGCGCCCCTTAAGTCGGTAAACCCTCGTTAACAAGCAATGCAAAGTAGCTTTTGGTGAGTGAGTGATAGTTCGTTTGTTATAGGGATGATAGCCTGTTACATATGTACTATACAAAGCTGCCAATCTTGATTTTTCGTCAAACAGCATATCGATAATCTGGCCTCCCTTCCATGCCAGGAGCATAAGGTGTCTCTCCACTGTCCAGCTTCTTGTTCAAACGGACATAATACTGCCTCAGAAACAAGCAGGCCAACATGAATACCCCCTGAGTCACACCACAGGTAATCAATGCAGGCACATATACAGGCGCGTCCTGTGCGCGGAACGAAACCGAGGAAAAAATACCAGCAATATTCATTGCCATGTAGTTCAGCCCCAGGGCAACAGCTCGACCGGTTGTTGTTGGAACATTGGAGGCTAGCCATACTGGGATGATATTGCTAGGGATAAAAGTAAAACCTGTGATAAGAAAGGTCAGGAAGTAGCCCACGCCAGGATGGGAGTGGAGGTCGAGCGTCCCGAGAAGGATCCAGCCAAGCAGCGAGACTATGATAGTACTAGACGCAATCAGAGCGCGCTGTTGTAGACGGTCGGATGACCATGTTGCTGAGATTTGGATCACCGAGGCTACGAGGTTCGGCCCGATTGTGTAGAGATTTGCCTTGACTGTGTCTTTGGCGAGGCGTTTAATGAGAGTCTAGAATAAAAAAATTAGATTTAATTCATGGTCCGAAGGAAATACTCACAGGCAAGAAATTCGAGCTACTCGCTACGCCAACACCATACATCAGCGCGAGAAACGCATATGCCCACGTCGGCCAATGTAGTAATTGTGCCTTGGCATCATTCCATCGAAATCGATTGTCCTGCTCTTCAGTGTCCTGGCAAGACGTTTCTTGGCCAGGTCTTTCTCGCCCTGGGAATACCACCTGCTCTTTTGAACACCCCGAGGGGCGAAGAGGAAGAGGATAATTGCGCCGGCCACAGTTATGGATCCTTCGATCAGGAAAAGATATTGCCAGCCCTGATTAGATTATTAGCTTGCATGAGCATCACTCTATGCTTGATGCCATCTTACATGCAACCCACCGGTCCAACGGAATACACTCCAGGAGATGAGTCCGCTGACGGCACCAGCAATGAACCCCATCTGACCGATAATAGACACTCGAACACCAATCTCCCTGCGTGTGTAGAACAGTGTCAAGTAATAAACCTCGCAAGGCTTATAAGCAGCCTCTGCAGCGCCCATGACAATACGCGTGGTCATGATACCGCCAAAATTGGTGGCCGCTGTGGACGCCATGGTGCAGATTCCCCAAACGCCAATGGCGAGCGAGATGATCACGTTTGGATTAAATCTTTTTGCGGCAATTGTCCATGGGACATTGAATAGTGCGTATGGAATGTAGAAGAGGACGAGCAAAAGTGAGTACTGGTTGCCAACTAGACCGAGGTCGGTCTCCAGACCGTCTGTCTTTGCGTTTCCCAAATTCGCCCGATCAAGTGTGTTGGTGAAATATGCGATGCCTGTAATGATTTACAGTTAGATAAAAGTTCTCGTCGGACTTTAAATACAAAAGATATGTATACATAGTCCTGGTAGCACGAGAAAGTCTGTCTTTCTCAGAAGTCGTCTCTGCACGACAGTTTCACCAGCCTGCGAGGTTTCGACGTCTTGCTTGTAGTGCTTATCATCATGATCGCTGTCGGCCATGATGACTTATATATTTTTTTCAAGTCAATCTTTCAAGAACAGTCGTCAAAATCATAGCAAAATGGCAGCATCATATATAGTCGGCCTACCTGATAATGCAGTTGTTCCTGATGGCGCCATAGCGGAGTAGTATCATTTGACTGCTATTTCCAAGCGCGAAATCGGGAGTGGCTACCGATTGTTGATTAGCCCAAAGTTAGAACGAGCAGACGAATGTGCCATGACTTATGGAGCAAGGCAAGACAAATTAGGCGTCGAAGCCGGGGCAAGTATCTTATAACATGCCTCAGGCACGCTTTTCCCAACTTCTCCAACTTCTGTCAACTACCACCACCCTGGCGGAGGCTTCCCCTGTAAGCCTTCCAGAGAGGCTGGAGAGCGCCAATGAGCGAGAAGCCAATAATACGGCGCTCATAGTATATCCTCAGCGTCGGCAATCATGGGTTTGGCACGCGCTGGGAGTCGCAGGATTCGCCGTGCTCGTCGCGCCCTTGATATCGGTGGCAAGCTGGCTGGTTCCTGCCCACGCACCTATTGATCCTACAAACTATGCACTGCGGACGAGGCGAGTGCTACAGTCAACACCGCTGATCGATGGTCACAATGACCTTCCCTGGCTTCTACGTATCGAGCTGCAAAACCGCATCTACGACGGCCGTTTCGACCCAAATCAGCGTCTTCTGGGCCATACGGATATCAATCGCATGAAGCAGGGATTGATGGGCGGCCAATTCTGGAGTGTCCACGTCCACTGCGATAAAGCTCAAAAACACTTTGAGGATCCGTCAGTGAGGAATTATGAAAAATAATGTACGGCTCTGGCTTACGGTGGCTCCAGTGGCTGGTCCGAGACACGCTCGAGCAAATTGACGTTGCCAAGCGGTTTATTGCCGAGTACCCTGACGTGTTCACCTACTGTACCACCCCATCATGCGTTCGCAAAGCTTTCAAATCTTGCAAGATCTCAAGTATGCTCGGCATCGAGGGCGGCCACCAGCTGGGCGGTTCAATAGCAGCTATCCGGCAAGCCTACGATCTTGGAGTACGATATATTACAACAACACACAATTGCGACAATGCATGGGCTACGTCGGCATCAACAGTAGCGGCAGGGGGTGAGGACAAGGGTCTGACTGCCTTTGGTGCCGCTTATGTGCGCGAAATGAATCGGCTGGGCATGATGCTGGACTTGTCGCATGTATCTCACCAGACCATGCGAGACGTGCTGTCGCTAACCAAGGCGCCTATTATCTTCTCGCATTCGGGGGCCTTTGCTATCACGCCCCATCTGCGCAATGTCCCGGATGACGTGCTTCGGAGCGTCCGAAGGAACGGAGGCATCATCATGGCCGTGTTTGTTAATCGCTTCCTCAACATGAAGGATCCTAGCGCAGTGACTATTCACGATGTGGTCGACCACATCTGGCACCTGGCCGAAGTCGCAGGCTGGGAACATGTCGGAGTTGGCTCCGACTTTAGCGGCACGCCGCACACGCCAGCTGGACTAGAGGTACGTATAGTATGGTTCACTAATTCTACGCTGCTTACAAACCGAAAACACGTCCAGGATGTATCCAAGTTTCCAGACTTGGTCGAGCTACTCATGGCACGCGGGGCCACCGACCACCAAATTCGCCTTCTTGTCGGAGAGAATCTACTCCAAGTGTGGGGCGATATCGAGCGTCGAGGACAAGAAATCCGAGCAGAGGGTTCCAGGCCAGTCGAGGACGAGTGGGAAGGCCGAAAATGGCATACTCATTACAGGAGTTCGCCCTACATGTACCGGTCTACACGGGAGAGGGCTATCAGGGAGGAGTGGGGTGAGCCCAATCAGTTCAATGTCGGCAAATCCGGCAAACACGAGCAAAGGGTGGTCAAGCTAGATAAAGACATATGACTGGTCGTTTATTAGTTGTACATGAGTCGTGTGGCCTCAAGAGTCGACATGGTCGCATTAGATGTCTAGTAGAGTTTGAACACGAAACTCTTATATCACATATATGCCTTAATAATCTGTGTCCATCTGTTATTGATACTTATCTGAGTGTTCAATGTCATCAATTGGTGTTTCTGGAGTGTTTATCAAGTGATTAGGATATATTCCAAAATTCTGTATATGGAAAATCAATATGTCCCATATCATGAGTCAGTTAGCGGTCATAGTGTCTCGGCCAGCGGGGTAATGTATCTCAATCAAATTGAAGTTTCCAATTTACTAATGTCGTGATTATAGTAGCGATAGCGTGATGTTCTGCATCGCAACGTCTCCCGCCTTTATTTCCTATTCGGGAAAACACCGGACTTAGGGCTACGGGGAGATTATGACAGATTCTTATAGCTCTCGAATCACCAACCACGCCTTATTATTAACCAGGATCGATTTTTCCATAGTCGGTGCAAGAGTATGTGGCATTGTATTTAATATTCACAATGGGGAGCGATTTTCTTTTTGCAGTATCAGGCAAAGGCTGGGATCACTACATCCAAATCGCAATCTTGGCGCCAGCAGCCCTCTTGCTTTTCTACATCTTCTACAATGAGTTCATTCGTTTCCAGCTAAGAGTGCCCAAGCTCCCTGGTCCCTGGGGCTTCCCCATTGTGGGAAGTTTGCCTTCGCTGAGCGGCACGATCACGTCTGACGAGCTGCGAAAGTGGGCCGGCAAGTATGGCGACGTTTTCCAGGTGCAATTGGGAAATTCGACGGTCGTCGTAGTCAACACTACAGCTGCTGCTGAGGCTTTGTTTATTCGCCAGCGCGAGGCAACAAATTCGCGACCTATTTTCTATGTCCTGCATAAGAAAGTGCAGCTGAATGGGCCCGTCACGAGCATCGGGACCAGTCCTTGGGATGATAGCTGCAAACGTAGGCGCAAGGTCGCCGCATCGGCACTGAATCGCGTCAGTGTTGAAAGTTACCTGCCGGTACGATTATGTACATGAACTGATATGGAAAGAGCACTTTGCGGCTAACGGGGCTACTAAACAAGATCCTCAATATAGAATCAAGAGCATGGCTACTGGATATCCTGCGCGGTTGCGATGATGGCAAGATTGCACTGGATGTCATGTTGCCTGCTCGCAAGTTTGCCATAAACGTGAGTCTCACGGTCAGTTATGGTACGCGGTAAGCGCCGTTTTTCAAAGCCTTGACTATCTGATGCGAATTTTTGCTTTAGGGTTGAAGATATCAAGGAATTCTCCACAAACGATGTTCTCAAAGAGATCATCTACGTTGAAGAAGAGATTTCCCGCCTCCGTGAAACGTCTAGCAATTATGACAACTATATTCCTCTTCTACGCCCCCTCAATTCCTTCGCGTCCGCGCTGGGCCTCCAAGATGGCTCCCATCTCGCGTCTATAGGAAAACGTCGCCATGGTTATCACGCTAAGCTACAGGCTAGGCTACGCGAGGAGATCGCACTGGGAACAGATCAGCCGTGTATCCAGGGAAACGTGCTCCGAGACCCAGACAGCAAGGGGCTTTCTGAAGGTGAATTGCTGAGTATTAGCCTCAGCATGATGGCTGGAGCAGACACAAGCAAGCGTACACTCATGTGGGCATGTATTTTTCTGGCACATCGGCCGGATCTGCAAGAGCGAGCATACAAAGCCATTCAGGAGACGGATCCGTCTTTGTTAACAAACCCGGATGTCGCAAACTCGCGGGTTGAGTATATCGAAGCACTAACAAAAGAGATTGGGAGATATTTCATTGTGCTGAGGCTTGCTTTGCCAAAGGCAACGCATAGGGAGGCCCTATGGAACGGGGCCGTTATTCCAGCAGGGACCATGGTGTTTTTGAACTCCTGGGCCTGCTCGAGAGGTACTATTCAGTTTCAACCTAGATGAAATCTCTCTGAATTCCCACTAACAATCAATAGACCCTGCTGTTTTCCCAGACCCTGACATCTTTGCCCCCGAGCGCTGGCTGGAAGGTGAGAACCAGTCCCATCAGCACCAGTACGCATTTGGCATTGGAGGGCGCATGTGCGTGGCCAGCCAACTCGCCAATAAGGTCCTTTACACTGTGTTTTTGCACCTGATCGCGCACTTCAAGCTCTTGCCCGCCGATGGGGACTTGGGCTCGGATGCTGCTGATCCGCTAAAGGGTTTGCTAGAGATTGAGAACTCTAGAGTGACGCCGCGTGTTCGCCATGTGCGCTTCGTGCCGAGGGATGTAGATACTACAAGGAAGATGCTGGCTGAGAAGCCGTGATGGTATCATCAGTGACTGATACTGGTGATTATCATTATTTTGTAAATAGCCAATTCTGCTCCAGTGCTTCCAGGATTTTTAAATAGATATCCAGTCAATTCTAGACTACGGTCATGAGCTTAAGCCTTGATATTCAAAATCCTGCTTACGGGTTATTTTTGCGTAATTGAGTGTTTTAGCGAAGTTATCGAGGACAGAATAATAATTATATTTTTCTTTGCGTTATTGTTATTCCGGTCTTCAATCCATAGGCTGGCCAGGATGAAGTCTCCTACTTCCTCGCTGCTATGCTGAGCACTATAGGCATAGCTTCTTACCCTACTGTGCTCGATTTAAATCTTGCGATATCACTCGCATCTGGCATCGCTGCCTGGTCCTTGTTGTCATGTGGGCTGGCATAATGGCATGTACAGGAACCTTTTATCATAACAAGGAGAACCCAGCTGCTGAAGCCTCTGTTCCTTTTGTGTTTTTAGTCAGAAATGCCTTTTCTTTTGCCTATACCTCACTTCAACAGCTGTACCCTGTTGACTGTTTGAGATTTGAGCAACGCGCAAAGGGTATTGCCTTCGTGAACGTGCTTCAGAGTGCTAAATCTCTAGTAAATCTATTTATAACATCAGTGACGCTAGAATGTATTATCTAAAAGACTTATTATATCTGGCTTGATACATGTACTGTTCTGGTTGAGACAAAGGGACATGCCCTTGAGGAGAAGAACGTGATCTTCGAACAGAAAACCCCAAGAAAGGCATCCATGATTTACGAAGACAGATTTGATGAGGGAACTGCATGATGAACTCTTCATGTTGTAAGTTTTCTCGTAGTTCTCTGTTTGCCTCGAATGTTGAAATATTCTATTCTACTTTACTGGAGTATAAACCCGTATACAATAGTGTTATAGCCTAATAATTTGATATAATCAACCACTTTCTCTTGCCGTTGTACAACGTTGACATGACCATACTAGGGGATATTAAAAGGTTCAAACGGGTCGCCATGCCAATAAGCAAGAGAGCATGGAACATTCCGATGAAACTCCTGGCCGTTCATTTAAAGCCAGTCACATCCCATAGTGAACTCGGCCGGGGAGAATCGCTCTTAATCTTACCAAACGGCGCCAACTCATTGGTCATCGGGCCGGAATCTGCAAAATTTAACTCATGGAGATCGGTTCGTCGGGTTTGACGTTAATTAGCCAAAGAATGATCCCTGCAATGAAACAAGAATTGCGGAAGATCGGTGTTTTACAATTTATGATTCGGATGTATTATTGGCTATCCGAGAATAGCTTCAACACTTATATTTTAAGTAGATTTCAAAAGGAATGACGAAAGTCTCAATTTTATATTCCGTTTCAGAATTCAGTAGTGAAAGCGAATTCTCTTAAAACCAGTTCAGATATTGTAGTCGAATTATAATAGCCGAGAATTCTCTTAATAGATTAATGCATCTTGTTCACATTACGATGTAACCCAACAAGAAATGGACTACGTCTAAGTGTATAATATGTGCTATGCTGACACTAAGATCCCCTAATCCACGATTTATAAGAAGTACCATGTTCTCACTCCTTGCTTTAGTCAATAGTGAGTTTATGCTTCATCTGAATTTCAAATAAACATGCGGTGTACTTTCACCGTCACAGCCTTCTTGTTCTTTGGTGGACTATCTTGGGCATCTGGGCTACAATGCAATTCTACATTCTCATCGGTCTCAGCTTCTGAGTTCATTCAAAAACTCCAGCCGGGTTGGAACCTTGGGAATACTCTTGATGCGACGCCAACCGAAGGGTCTTGGAACAACCCACCAGTGGTAGCATCTACCTTTGACACAGTAAAAAAAGGTGGTTTCAAAAGTGTGCGCTTGCCAGGTACGATAAACTTCAGATCTCTGAAAACCCTGCAGTACATCATGATATTATTCTTATTATTAATACTAGAAGCTAAATAGTGACATATGTCGATCATTTTGTAACCAGCTCACCGGACTGGACCGTTAATAGCACATGGCTACAGCGGGTGTCAGATGTAGTTGACATGATAACGGACCGAGGCTTGTATACCGTTGTGAATGTACATCATGGTAACATAAAGATTTCGACAAGCGCATTATGACAGCAAGTTAACAAGAAATACAGATGCCACAGATTGGGCAGATATCACTGCAGCGGGCGCAAATGTTACCGAGATTGAAGACCGATTCTATAAGCTCTGGTATCAAATCGGCACAAAACTGGCGTGCAAGTCTGAGCTTGTAGCTTTTGAACCTATTAACGAACCACCCTGTAATAATGCCACACACGGGGAAGAAATAAACAAGCTTAACACCATATTTTTACAAGCAATCAACGATTCCGGAGGACACAATCCGAAAAGAGTAGTTACTCTTGTCGGATGTGGGGAGGATAGCGTTATGACCTCGGAGTGGTTCAAAGCACCTACAGGATTCTCAAATCCATGGGCAATCCAGTTTCATTACTATAGTCCATGTATGTTAACCTATCATTTCACTTTGAACACCTCTAACCCCTTCAGATCAATTCATTTTCAGTGCCTGGGGTGCCACCATCTGGGGCTCAGATAGTGATAAGTCGTCACTTGCTACCGACTTTCAGCTTATTCGCAACAACTTCACCAATGTCCCGCTCGTGATCGGTGAGTTCAGCGCATCGGCTACCAATTGCGAGCCAGCGGCGCGCTGGAAATACACTGATTTCCTCACCCGTACTGCGATCGCTAATAACATATCTTACATTCTCTGGGATAATGGCCTTGACAATCTGGATCGAAATATAGGAGAATGGCGCGATCCCACGAGCATTGAAATAATTACTAACGGGCCCAGCGGTGTTAAGAACTGTCTGCCAGACAGTACTGTCGATGCAGCTGCGTCTACTCAGTGGTCTTCGGCGTACATTTTCCACAAAAAAGGAACAAACGTGACGGACCAGACACTACCGTTTATACTAAATGGAAATACTTTGTCGTATATCACCGAATCCGGAAACAAGCTTGTCTCAGGTACAGACTACATTATATCCGAGTCGAATATCACCTTCAAAGCATCCTTTTTGTCCAAGTATGTCTCATCTTCAACAGCACCGGGAGTTTACGCCAACCTCACTCTCGCGTTCTCGGCCGGTGCGAGGCCAATTATCCAGCTGGTTCAATATTCTCAGCCAATCCTTCAAAAAACCTCCGCATCGGCAAGCAGCGTTAGCGGTGCTGATCTAGACTTGCCTATTACATGGGGAGGTGTTTCAAAGCCAGCTACTGCCAAAGCTACTGAGCAAAATGGAGATTATTTAGAGGATACATGGACGGAGTATCTGGGATCCCTGCAACAAGGACGTACAGTGAGTTCTGTTATAAAATCCATTGTGAAATAGTGTGACCTGACGAGAGTATAAATACCAGACCTATAGCAGTCAGTGGAATTGGGATGACTCACATGTTATTATCACAAAACAGGCTATTGCAGATGTTATCAGCTCTGGGCAATCTACGACATTCATGTTTGAATTTTACCCGCGAGATGGTGGAGTATACAACGCTGTTAACTTTACGCTGACAGTGTAGTGTCTTCCAAATGAGTGTAGCCATTTTATTAAATACATGTTTTCTTATTCGCTTGCCGAATATTCTACTTAAACTACTGCCAGGAGGTGGAATATCAGGAACATCCTGGTAATTATACGTTTTCGTCCCCCCAGTCATGCTTTCTGACTCTGCCAAACACAAAACTCGCCAACTGCCTTCTAGCGTAACTTTATTAGTGGAATGAAAAGTGTGGGAACAATTGAAAGCGAGCCGTATCCTTCAAGTGACGCAGTCTACTAGGTAGTTGAGTCCCTGTTCAATTCCAATTGATAGGTAAGCCACTAGATAGCAGTGCCAATGCAATAGATTGATTCCCAGGTATCATCATGCCTCCACTATTGTAACTGCCTTGGAAGTTTTTCAAGATACAGCAGAAATAGAGCTGTAATATAGACCTATTCAGCACGTAAACACATGTTTAATAGCAAGCAAGAAGTGATAAAAAAATAATACCACTTCGAGAGATTTCGCTCATGGCATCGTCAATCTCTATATACTCCCTCTCAGACAGAGAGGTATCTCCTAATTATTCTGCAATTCTATAAGCCGTGGAAGGTATTAATCAAATCAAGTAAGACAATGATCTACATCCAGAACTTAAACAAGACTTATCAGACAAATATTTTGAATCAAGTGCTACTTTCGGCTTTCAGGTCCTCTTTCACGTGGCTCTCGATGATCTTTCTAACCTTCTTCCGCGAGTTTTTGACGGTTGTAACTTGAGCTTTTTAAGGTTGATTTAATAATATCTGAAAATTTTCTGGGTGAGTAGTGCAAAATGAGATGTGATGAGTCTAAGGGCTAATACGACTAAGTGACCGGTTTGTAGGAATAACTTTAACTGCAGAATAAGGATCAAGGACGTATTTAAGCTGCTGACAAGTGGACTTGATAATCTCTAGAGTTCCTGAATCACTCATATAGTCATATTTAAATATTAATCGTCTATTCTTCAAAATAAGAGTAAATATACACCAAATAAGTATATTTATATGAACCATTACTTCTCATACTTCTTTCCATACTTTATTGTATATATATATATATATATATATCTAATAATTATCATGTCTGAATTATATATATATATTTACACTCTTACCTTTTTAGAATCTCTCCTCTTAAGAAGGCCTCTTTTTTCATATATACTTGACGAAACTTCAACCCATACCTTATCACATCGGTTCCTGGTGGTTTTTCGTAATTATCTGGAAAAGCTAAGAGACAGCTATATTCATCCTCGATAGGAACTTTCCCATCTCTGACACAGGCTATCTTATCCCGCATGAGAACCTCAAGCTTAGCCATAATCCAATTGTAGAGAAATCCATCTTTAGACGAGACACAGAACGAATTTGGTCTGTCGCAACAATACCTTGCAACGAAGCGTCCGTTATGTCAAATATTTGCCAAAGGTTGTCATTCAGAACAAATTTCCTTCCATTGAAATGATGCGAGATGTTGTCAGGCCCTTCAAGAAATTGAGAAAAAGAAAGCACATCTTTCTCAATCCCTTTATGATTTCCAGGCTCAAATATAGGATCGAAGACCACGTCAAATGTCAGTTTGGCAAAGACGATATGTTCACTGAGTTCTTGGATCTAACCCAAAACCTATATGCACATTTCAAGGCCCACTGACGAACTTAGTAAAATATTTGTCAATTGCGAAAATTATTTTTAGCCTGATAATTGTTTCAAAATGCTATCTCAGCCTCGCCATCTTTGGTGGGGTCGACAACGCCACGGCGCTTAAAACAACAGGACTCGTTCAATCAGAAATGACCACTCCCACTTAGTCGTGACACATGATGATCTTTTTCTTCTGTCGGTTAGAGGCAGTCATGGACAAGGCTGATGTTAACAGATTTATGGAAAAAGCAAAATTCTTTTTTTTTACCCAACCCCGCAGGCTAGATGGCACTGTTTCCATACTCAAATGTTCAGTCAATGTTATACATGTTATACACGATTTTTCTTTTTGTCATTTGTTAGCGTTTTCCATGCCTGGTAGTATATATTCCCTGGGTGTCTTCATATTGATGTTGATGAAACGCGAATCTCTATATATTTGGCCTAGATACATACCTATCAGCCGGGTACTGTGTTGATTCAATGTTACAGTGGTGAGAATAACACATCCGGAGGGAATAATCTATGCAATGGCGAAGAAACTAAAGCATGAAAACTACAATGTCGGGTGGATCTGTCCGTTGGAAGTGGAACAAATCGCTGCATTATCAATGCTAGACGAAAGACACGAACGTCTCAAGCAGTCACCAAGTGATCATAATGTGTATAACCTCGGAGAAATTGCCGGACATAATGTTGTTATTGCAGGACTCCCAATAACCGGCAATATTTCTACAGCTGCCGTTGTCACACAGATGAGAAACACCTTTCCAAATCTGAATTTCGGCCTCTTGGTTGGTATCGGAGGCGGTGTTCCAGTCAAGACTGATGAAGGCATGATACGGCTCGGGCATGTCGTTGTTAGCAAGCCTGCAAACGGCCACTCAGGCGCGATCCAGTACGACCATGGGAAAGCAAATGTTGGCAAGTTTGAGCGCACCGGTGCCCTTGCTCCTCCGCCAGCCATGCTTCTCAATGCTGCGCAAGACCTGGCAGTCGAGCGAGCCATGTCGCGCAATGACCCTCTCAATGAAAATATCAAGAGAATAGACACAAGTATTCGAGGACTGCGCAGATTCAAATACCCAGGTACAGCGAAAGATCATCTGTATAAGCGTGATTACATTCATCTTAGATCTGGACTGCCTTGCCACGAGGCTGGATGCGACCCTTCACAGCGTATCAAAAGACCAATCGATGAGGACGATGATTCATACATTGCTGTGCATAGAGGAAATATTGCATCTGGTGAATTTGTAGTCAAGGATGCTACACTACGAGACCAATTAGCCACACCGGACGATCTTCTGTGCTTTGAGACCGAGGCAGCAGGTGCCCTGGTGGATTTTCCTTGCATTGTAGTTCGTGGGATTTCAGACTACTGTGACTCTCACAAGGATGACCAATGGCAAGGATACGCAGCAGCAGTAGCGGCGGCATATGCTAGACAGCTTTTCTTTCATATGGCAGTTAGTGAAGTGAAAAGGTACATACCAGGGTCAAATGTTGAAACATAGTCATGATTCGCTGATTATGTAGCTATATTTCTGAAATCGCAGAAAAGAATATCCATCATGTGAAGCTCCGGCAAGATGATAAAGATCGTCAAAATATTCTAAACTGGCTTACCGAAGTCGACTATGGTCTTCGACAGAGTGACTACCTTAGCCGACGACAACCTGGAACAGGCGGGTGGCTTTTAAAATCGACACATTATAAAACATGGCTGGATAAAGACCAGGGGATTCTGTTCTGTCCAGGCATTCCAGGAGCCGGAAAGACCATTCTCACATCGATCATGATCGAAGAACTGATAAGACACTTCGAAGATGACAAGGATATTGGCATTGCATATCTTTATTGTGACTTCCGACAGCGAGACTATCAAAACACTAAGGACCTTCTGGCAAGTCTGCTGAAGCAGTTAAGCCAATGCCGCTCTTGCCTTCCAGAAAAGGTGGAATTACTTTACAAAAAACACAAAGATAGAAAGACACGACCGTCGCAGCATGAAATTTCCGAGGCTCTCCGGTCTGTAATTTCTATGTATTCTAGGACATTCATCGTCATCGATGCTATCGACGAATGCCAAGAAGCCGGGGGCAATCGAGCTGGATTCTTAAAAGAGATATTTAGCCTTCAGGCCAGCCGCAAAGTAAACCTCTTCGCAACTTCGAGATTTGTTCCAGATATTATGGAAAAGTTTGACGAAGATCTATCAATAGAAATTCGTGCAAGCGAGGAAGACATACAACGATATCTCGAAGGCCATGCAAATGAGTTACGACCTTTTGTCACAAGAGCTGAGAATCGAAAACTACTAGAAGAGATTGTACATGTGATTTCACATACTGTTGACGGGATGTATGTACCCAATAATTGAAGTTCTATGAGACATGGGCTGATCGATATTTACATATGTAGGTTTCTCCTGGCACAGATCTATCTTGGGTTACTCAGCGACAAAACTACAACCACCAAGATTCGAAACACATTAAAACAATTCCAAAATCAAAAATCCAAGTTCGGCGATGGTCAGATGCATGAAGCATTGACTGATGCATACAAGCAAACTATGGATAGGATCAACGGCCAGAAGCCGGATTTACGGCAACTTGCTATACAAGCTCTCTCGTGGATCACCTGCGCAAAGAGACCACTGACAAAATGTGAACTTCAAGAGGCCCTTGCTGTAGAACCCGGGGATTCTGCACTTGATTTGGATAACATACCACAAATCGAAGACATATTGTCCGCCTGCGCTGGGTTGGTCACGACTGACGAAGAAAGCGGCATCGTTCGATTAGTTCACTATACGACACAAGAATATTTTGAAAAAACGAAAAGTCATTGGTTCCCGGTTGCAGAAACAAATATCACAGAGACATGTGTGACCTACTTATCATTCGATGTTTTTGGAGTGAACCTTTGTTTAACAGATCAAGATCTTGATGCGCGCCTAAAGTATCATATCCTGTATGGCTATGCCGCCCGATATTGGGGACATCATGCCCGTGAAGCTCCAACCCAAGCAATACAACGAGTCCTATATCTTTTAAATGATGAGATAAAAATCTCAGGCTGCAGCTACGTGATGCAATATGACGACTGTTATATCCGCCACCGTTGTTTAAGAAACGTGGATGGGCTACATTTTGCCTGTTACTTCGGACTGGTGGACGTGGCCAAGACCTTACTTGAGAGGGGACATGATCCAAATGCAAAAGATTACGACGGACG